>OY743174.1:24193107-24525607 GCA_963555705.1 Ligustrum vulgare
TCCAGTATAAAACCATTCATCAAAAGCAGTAATATATTCCTTGTTTGGATGATTTAAACCAAGTTGAAAAGCACATTTTGCTTCTTCGTTCAATGAACTTCATTCCTCTTGTGGAGTAGACAAATTACCAGTGAAAGGAGATTGCAAGAGTCTAGATTTTATTATTATCCTTCTCACTGGGGGGTCTACAGATTCAGAAGGGGCTTCAGCCACATTATCAACATCCTGAAAAAATATTAAAACATGAAGTCAGATAAACAAATGATTGAGCAATAAGTAACATTCCCAAACATATAGAATTATATACATCATCAGATGCTTCTTTGGAAACTTGAGTTGAAATCACTCTAGGAACGATCTGATTGTCCCCATAACCCTACAAAACAAAACAAACAAGAACATAAATAAATAAATTACAAACAAAAAAAAAATATAAAAAAAAAAAGACATACCAACTTCTTTTTCTCCAAAACATCCTTCTCAGTTTTCTCCAGCTCTTTCAATACCTCTTCTGTAAAAAACAAATCATAATCATCTGGTTCGCTGCCACGAACATCTTCCTCTATACTACTAATGCCAAGACTAAAATTAGGAGAAGGCATCTCACCATCTGAATTGGGATTTTCTACTACCACTGTCGAAGTGGGGACCTTATTCAGATCCTGTCCAGCAACATTCTGACAAAAAATTTACATATACAGACCAGACTGAATGTTTGCAATTGTAATTACAATTGAAATTAGACATGTAATTAGTTATAAAATTAAATTATTTGCTAATTACAGTTACAATTGTAATAGTCATAATTGTAATCAGTTACAAATCACAACTATAATTAGTTACAACTGTAATTATTTTGCAATTGTAATTACATTTCAGACTTGTAATTAGTTACAAAATTAAAATATTTATTAATTACAGTTATAATTGTAATAGTCATATTTGTAATTAGTTACAAATCACAACTGTAATTAGTCTGCAATTGTACTTACATTTGAAATTAGACTTATAATTCATTACAAATTACATTTGTAAAATTAAATTTTTAGTAACTAATTACAATTAAAATTGTAATTAGTTACAACTGTAATTAGTTACATCTGTGAAATTAGAGTTACACAGTTACAGTTGCAACTAATAAATTTACAACTGTAATTAGTTGCAATTAGTAATAATTGTAACAACTTGCAATCATATATGTTTACAATAAAAATTTAAAAAAAAAAAAAACTCCGGGTCTGGTACCAGCTTTGCAGGATCGTTGCACCCGGACTTCTTCTTGAACCCTTTTCTTATATTTTCCATAAAATCGGATATCATTGATTTGAATTCGCTTCTCAAGCTACACATTTCGTTTTTCACATCTATCATATCACTTCCTATTTGCTTTTGTTTATCTTCAATTGCAGCCAGTCGGTCACTACGTTCACATTCCAAACACTTCACCTTTGATTCAACAGTCTCTAAACGTTTCTTTAAATCCATTATGAATTGTCCATCCACCTAGTACATTAATCATCAGGATTAAAAAATGCATATATTAACATAGGGTATGCGAACATTAGAATTCAAACATAATTATAGTAATGAAATGAAAACCTTATTAACATCTTCAACTACTCCAGCAGGTGTTGATGGCTGTGCATTATTACCATTTCCAGAATCCACACTTGGTAATAGTGCTTGATCATGAACCGCTGACTCAATTCCCGTATTTGCCTCTTGTGTAAACTCAACATTACAGTCCATACAATCTTCAAATTCCACGATAACATTAGGGTTAGGAAACAATCCCTCACAGTATTTCTGGCTCAACTCTAAGTTAGTAGGTTCTAAAATTTTCACCTCCAACTGTAATTTATACAAAGGGAAAAAGTTAAAAAAAAAAGTATTCACATTGCAAAAATTAATAAAAACAAATACATTGCCAAAAAAAAAATCACCTCCCTATCTCCAAATATATTATCAGCAATTATATTCGCAATCACGTGTACAGAAGATGACCATCTTGTTATCCTAGGGATTGATTGGTCAACCTTCTTACAAATATTAAGACCGAGGTATGGGATGGTTTCATAAATCCATACTTGAAAAGCAAGCAGGAAACCATTAAGCCTGTAACTAATGGATGGTTGCTTACCCAAAGCTACCTTTTCAGCATTTTTTTTCATTACAGCCTTCATGGGATTCAGAGTTGCATTAAACAAATCCTTTCCCCAAGGAATTGAATCCATCTCTGTCGATTCAACCATTCTCATTACATAATCATCAACTACCTTCCGGGACTTACTTGTATAAAAAAGTGAAGAAATCAGATACAAAATAGCAAGTAAAATCATATCTTCATCACAAATATCAATTTCAGAAAACCGAAATCTATATTCAATGTCTTCCTTTGTCACACTGTCCATTCCATTGAAGTAAGCTTCTTTGATCCTACAACTCCCAGATTTGTATATAGACTTGTCAAACTCACCCGAACATCTCAACCCTGATATTATACAAAATTCCGCGATGCCAAACTTCACTCTTTTTGATCCCAGATCAAACCACATTTCGTCTTTATTTGGTTGCTTTACTTCCCTAAGCAACACTGCATGAATAAGCTGAGGTTGAAGAATGATATCCTTCATGTGAAGATATCTTCCAAAACACGTGGACTGGAAGAGATTCTTCTGAGCATTGGTCAATCGAGCATTTAAATTACCAACAACATCGTTATAACTAGCCGCCACCATACTAGAACGAAACCAATGTTCTGGTTGTAATATAAAATCCCAATCCTGTGATAAAATAAAAACAATGTTTAATTATTTACTATTAGTAACAACTTGTAATCTGAAACCGAAAAAATGCATGATAAAGGTGCACATTAATCAAAATGGAAGAAATTTATAATTTCTATTTAACAATTAAGTCAATTTTACATGCACTAATGTGTGTGTAATTAATTACAGTTTCAAAAAAAAATGTTGTTGAGTGCATTTTACATGCATATTTCATATATTTTTAGTAATACTTTTTGAGTAATTTGGACAAATACCTACTTAATTGTGCATGTTTTGTGGTTAAATAGGTTTACCAATCAACTTCATGGAGAAAACACAAGAAAGAAGCTAAATGGATGAATACTTGAAGAAATTGAGGAGAAAAGAGTTAAATCCATCAAAGAGTCAAAATTAGAGCCAAACTGCAACCATGCGATCGCGTGGTAATTCTCAAGTAGCGTTCGCGAAGTCAAGCAAAAATCCAACCCGAGACTTATAATGCCAACCACGCGATCGCGATCAAGTCAACCACGCGATCGCGTGGTCATAAAATGAAGCGAAAATCTGGGCCGACCCGATTCGGCCCAGATGCTGAAACACGCGGATCCTACGAATTTTGGGAGTTTTTGAGGTAGTTTTGGCCATATTTGAATCATACTTTTCTCTTCAAAACCCTAGAAAACCTTAGCTCTCTCTTTCTCTCTTTTATTTTAACTCTTTTATCTTGTAATTTCTCTTGGTTTTGTATAGTTTAGTTGGTGAATATTGATTAAGGGGAGAAATACCAACATTATTGTGGAAGAATAGTGATATTTGGAAGCAAGAATCATTGGTGGAGGGAAGTATTTATTGCTTAATCCTCATATTTCTCTATTTACTTTACTCTATTGTTGAAATGATGTATTTAATTCTTGAATTTTATTGTTATTTCACTATGAGCTAAACTATTTTGTGTTGGGATGTTGATGAAGCTTGACCTAGCTTAGTTGATTTTAATACTTGTATTAAGAATTTAAGCTTTTTATTATCTTGTGCATTTATTGTTGTATTTATTGACTAGCATTTATTGTGGCCACATTTATGCTTAGGTTTCATGGAATGTGCAATTATTGAGAAATTGTTGTGTATTCTAGATCGGTACAATATTTGCTCTAGGTTCTTGTTTAGGATAGAGATATACCTAAAACCCTAGATGACCCATTGAGTTATTTTCACATAGGTTTAATGCAATTGGTGTGTTTTTAATCGACATAGAGATATAGTAGGTTAATGCCACTAGTTAGGGTTGGTTTCACTCGAGAGAGGTAATTGGCTAAGTTTGGAAAATCGGGTCTAACATGATTAATGAATTGCATCTCTTTTTGCTTGTTGATAATTTAATTAGGTAATGGTCAAGTGGAATCAAGAATCCCAACACTCCTTTATCATTTATTCATCACCATTTTTCTAGTTATTTATTTAAAATTGCAACATTAATTCTAGTACGAGAACATTCCCAATCAAACTATTATTGTGTGTTTCTTCTTGAAATTAATTATACTAGAGTGTAGTTGAAATAGACAATCCTTGTGGGATCGATAAACCGAACTCAATTAGTCCACTATCACTTGTATGCGACTCGTGCACTTGCGGTGTTTGTTTTGAGCGAACAAGTTTTTGGCGCCGTTGCCGGGGATTGTTTCTATTTAAATTACATTTTAGTTGATATTAGTTTTGACTTGTAGTTACTTTTATTTCTTGTACAAATTTTCTTTTGTTTTGTTTAGTGTAAGAAATCTTCTAATTTCTTGTGTTGTTCTAGGTTGTTAATTGTGCATGCGTCGAAGTAGAAGTCTTGATCTAGTTGAAATAGATCCGGACATCGAGGGTACTTTTCGACGTAGGTTAAGAGAACAACGGGAAGCTAGGAGACAACTTCTTACTGGGATGGAAGGAGAAAGAGTTAACATCGAGTTTAATGCTCCAGCTGCAATTCCTCCAAGGGGTGGAATCCCACCCGGTTTTGTTCCTCAAGCGGCTAGAGCTCAAGAGCCCATTGTTAATGAAGAAGACATGCTTTTTGGGGATTTCATGAATCCTCCTATCGTCGAGAATCAATCAAGCATTGTCTATCCCTCCTACAATCATCCAAATTTTCAACTTCGACCGGATGTCATCAATTTATTCTCCAACACCATCTCATTCTATGGGAGGACCGATGAAAATCCACATGCTCATGTGGTACAGTTCCTAGAGATTTGTAGCAACTTCAACTATGAGGGTGTGAATGTGGAGGCAATCCGGATGAGGTTATTTGTACATACTTTGAAGGATAAAGCAAGAGAATGGCTTGACACTTTGCCTCCGGGGAGTATCACGACTTGGGTGGAGTTTGTCCAAAGGTTCACTACAAAATTTTTCCCACCATCTAGAGTTGCTAAACTCAAGCATGATATTACAACATTCCAACAATTCGAGATGGAGAGCTTTCATGAAGCTTGGGAGAGATTCAAGGATATGCTTCGGAAGTGCCCAAATCATGGGATTACATTGGGGCAACAAGTCAACTACTTCTATGCCGGGCTAACTCCTCCTTGCCATTCAAATGTGGACTCATCTTCTAATGGGTCTATTAAAACAAAGAGCATTCAAGAGGCTTATGATTTGTTTGAGATCATGAGTGAACAAAGTGCAATGTGGCCGGATAGAAGTGGGCCAAGGAATTCTAGTGGTACACGTGGGGGTGATGATTATGCACTTGTATTTTCAAAGATTGATTCCTTAGCCAAGAAATTGGAAGGGTTATCTACTTCAAACTCTCGGCCAGTCAACATGGTTCAAGCCCCTCCGGTATGTGATATATGTGGGGCTAATCATCAAAGCTCTATGTGTCCATTGGTGGCAAGTGGTTCTTCATCTACCGAGCAAGTTGCTTATGCTCAAAATTTCCAACGCCAAGGGTTCAATCCATATGCTCCCACATACAATCCCGGTTGGAGAAGTCATCATAATCTATCTTATGGCAACAATCACAATGTGTTGAATCCAAAGCCGCAAGAGAAGAAAGAAGGATGGGAAGAGGCTATCACCAAGCTAGCAAATCATCAATTGCAATATCAAGAACGCAATGATGCCTCTTTGAAAAATTTGGAGAATCAAGTGGGCCAAATAGCTAAACTTCTCTCGGAAAGGCAACAAGGAGCTTTGCCTAACAACACCGAGACAAATCCTAGGGAGAATGTTCAAGCTATTACAACAAGGAGTGGGGTGAAATTGCCCGAGATCACTGCCCCACAACCAACAACTCAATCAAACAAGGCTCTCATTGAAGAAAATGAGCCTATTCAAGCATCCGAACCAATTGTTGAGTTGCCAAAGGAAAGTGAGCCGGAAGCATCCACATCAAAGGCTCCAACACCGATCAAGGCTTATGTGCCTCCTATTCCATTTCTTCAAAGGTTGCAAAAGCAAAAGCTTGATAGTCAGTTTGGAAAATTTTTGGAAGTGTTCAAGAAGCTACACATCAACATTCCTTTCGCCGATGCATTAGCTCAAATGCCAAGCTATGCCAAGTTCATGAATGATATTCTATCCAACAAAAGAAGGCTTGAAGAGCAAGAAACGGTGATGCTAACCGAGGAATGTAGTGCTATCATCCAAAACAAGCTTCCTCCAAATATTAAAGATCCAGGGAGTTTTACTATTCCATGCACTATTGGTGATGTTAATTTTAGTAAAGCTTTATGTGATCTTGGTACTAGCATTAATTTGATGCCTTTGTCCATTTTCAGGAAATTGAAATTGGGAGAAGCTAAAGCAACCACCGTGTCTTTACAATTGGCGGATAGGTCTATCAAATATCCTCGGGGAATCATTGAGGATGTTCTTGTGAAGGTGGATAAATTCATCTTTCCGGCGGACTTCATTATTCTAGACATGGAGGAAGATCATGACATTCCAATCATTTTGGGAAGGCCATTTCTAGCAACCGGGAGAGCACTTATTGATGTGCAGAAAGGGCAATTGATTTTGAGGGTGCAAGATGAGCAAGTCAACTTCAATGTGTTGAAGGCCATTAAATATCCTTCGGAGTCAAATTCATGCTTCCGGGTGGATGTAATTGATCGTCTTGTGGTAAACTCTTTCAACCATGGGATTTCTAAGGATCCATTGGAGTCATGTATAGCCCACTCGTTGACTATTGAGGATGATGATCATGAAGTTGAACAAATGGCTCATTATTTGGAGGCATCACCACAATATCAACACAAGAGGGCCCCCTACTTTGAGGAGTTGAAAAAGAGTTCTTCACCACCCCTACCATCTCTCGAGAAGGCACCTATCCTCGAGCAAAAGCCTCTTCCTTCTCATTTGAGGTATGCTTACTTGGGGGAATCTTCTACCCTTCCGGTCATTATTTCTAATTTATTGAATGAAGAGGAGGAAGATAAATTGCTTCGGGTATTGAGGGAGCGCAAGGAGGCTATTGGATGGACCATCTCGGATATTCGAGGTATTTGCCCTTCATTATGCATGCACAAAATTCTTATGGAAGATGATTTTAAACCTTCGGTGGAGCATCAACGTCGGTTAAATCCGAACATGAAGGAAGTGGTGAGAGCCGAAGTGGTGAAGTGGCTTGATGCGGATATTATCTATCCAATCTCGGATAGTGCATGGGTGAGCTCGGTGCAAGTAGTGCTGAAGAAAGGAGGTGTCACGGTGGTAGAGAATGATAATAATGAGCTTATTCCAACGAGGCCAGTGACGGGGTGGAGAGTTTGCATTGATTATCGCAAGCTCAATAATGCTACTAGGAAGGATCATTTTCCCCTTCCATTCATTGATCAAATGCTTGAGAGATTGGCGGGTCACTCTCATTATTGCTTCCTAGATGGGTATTCGGGCTATAATCAAATTTCTATAGCCCCGGAGGATCAAGAAAAGACAACATTCACATGCCCATATGGAACTTTTGCATATAGGAGGATGCCCTTCGGTCTTTGCAATGCCCCCGCCACTTTCCAAAGGTGCATGATGGCTATTTTCTCCGACATGGTGGAAAAATTTATCGAGGTATTTATGGATGACTTCTCAGTTTTTGGTACTTCATTTGATGATTGTTTGAATAATTTGAGAATGGTGCTAAAAAGATGTGAGGATACCAATTTGGTTTTGAATTGGGAAAAATGTCATTTCATGGTTCGAGAGGGAATAGTTCTTGGGCACCGAATTTCAAGTGAGGGGATTGAGGTTGATAAGGCAAAAATTCAAGTGATTGAAAAATTACCTCCCCCAACCTCGGTAAAAGGTATAAGAAGCTTCTTGGGGCATGCGGGATTTTATAGGAGATTTATCAAAGATTTCTCAAAAATCACGAAGCCACTGTGTTCATTACTTGAGAAGAGTGCAACATATGATTTCTCTAAAGAGTGTCTTCAAGCTTTTAACACTCTCAAAGAGAAACTCATCACGGCACCAATTATTGTGGCTCCGGATTGGAGTTTGCCCTTCGAGCTTATGTGTGATGCAAGTGATTACGCCGTGGGGGCGGTTTTGGGGCAAAGAAAGGACAAACTCTTGCATGTCATCTACTATGCTAGTAGAACCTTGACCGATGCTCAATTGAATTATGCTACTACCGAAAAGGAAATGCTAGCGGTGGTCTTTGCCTTTGACAAGTTTCGATCATATCTTATTGGCTCCAAGGTGATTGTGTATACCGACCACTCGGCCCTCAAGTATTTGTTGGCAAAGAAGGATGCCAAGCCACGGTTAATTAGATGGGTTCTTCTCCTCCAAGAGTTTGATTTGGAGATTCGTGATAAGAAGGGGACGGAGAATCTTGTAGCCGATCACTTGTCTAGACTTGAGCAAACCGAGGAAATGTTGGATGAAGAGATAAGTGAGGTATTCTCGGATGAGCAAATTTTCCAAATCATGGATCTTCTACAAGCTACTAGTGTGCCATGGTATGCGGACCATGTGAATTTTCTTGCAAGTGGCATCACTCCCCCGGACCGCTCATATCAACAAAGGAAGAAGTTCTTTGCGGATATCAAGCATTATTTTTGGGATGACCCGTTGTTTTTCAAAAGGGGTCCGGATCAAATCATGAGAAGGTGCGTGCCCGAGGAGGAGATGGAGAAGATTCTTGAACAATGTCACTCATCGCCTTATGGAGGCCATTTTGGTGCCGTGAAAACTGCATCAAAGGTTCTTCAATCGGGATTTTATTGGCCTACTTTATTCAAGGATGCTCACACTCTTGTCTCCAAATGTGACCGATGCCAACGCTTGGGTAATATCTCTAACCGAAATGAAATGCCTTTAAATTCTATTTTAGAAGTGGAGATATTCGATGTTTGGGGTATTGATTTTATGGGACCTTTTCCATCGTCCTTTTCTAATCAATACATTCTAGTTGCGGTTGACTATGTGTCCAAGTGGGTAGAAGCGGTGGCACTCCCCACAAATGATGCTCGAGTGGTGGTGAAATTTTTGAAGAAAAATATTTTTACTCGTTATGGCACCCCTCGAGCTATCATTAGTGATGGAGGAAAACACTTTTGTAACCGCCTCTTCGACTCACTTTTGACCAAGTATGGAGTCAAACATCGAATATCCACTCCTTATCATCCGCAAACAAGTGGGCAGGTTGAAATTTCGAATAGAGAGTTGAAAAAGATCCTTGAAGTGACGGTGAATGCCTCGAGGAAAGATTGGTCCAAGAAATTGGATGATGCATTATGGGCATACCGCACCGCTTTCAAGACCCCCATTGGTATGTCTCCATTTCGACTACTATTTGGTAAAGCATGTCATCTTCCAGTTGAGCTTGAGCACCGTGCATATTGGGCAACAAAAGTCTTGAATTTTGATATGGAGTTGGCCGGTGAGAAAAGATTGCTCCAACTCAATGAGCTTGATGAATTCCGCCTTGAATCATATGAAAATGCCCGGATTTACAAAGAGAAGACTAAGAGATGGCATGACAAGAACATTGTGAAGCGGGACTTCCAAGTTGGGCAACAAGTACTTCTCTACAACTCAAGACTTCGATTGTTCCCCGGTAAACTCCGCTCTAGATGGTCGGGACCTTTCACCATTGCTCAAATCTTCCCACATGGAGCGGTTGAACTTTATCATGGAAGTAAGGGGAACTTCAAAGTAAATGGGCAACGCTTGAAGCCATACTTGGGGGGTCATTATGAAAAGGAGAAGTCATCCATCCCTCTTGCAAACCCGGAGTAATTGTATCAAAAAGTCGAGCTTACGACTTTAACCAAGCGCTTTTTGGGAGGCAACCCAAATTTCTACTCTTTTAATTACTTGTTGATATTTACTTATTGCATTTTTATTATCTCTAACTTGGTTAATCACCAACTTTTGTAGGTTCGAAATTCTTTTTGAAATCCTAAGCAACCGTGTCCTCAACAAGTTTGGGGGAGATTAGCGTATCAAGAAAATTAAAGCTTAGGTCGATTTGGAACATCATACACGCATCAATCCGGGGAAGTTCCATCACCCATTCCTTTCTTGTTATTATGCCATTGTCAACATTGAGGACAATGTTTGATTTAAGTTTGGGGGTATTGGGATCATGTGCTTTATGAACATTTTACATTGCCTTGCCGGCCCTTGATGTCTTGATGGTTCGAAATTGTTTATTTTGTTGAGAATATTGACATGCTAGATAGCCTTGCCGGCTTATAAGACTTTGATGTTTGAAATTGTTGTTAATTCATGAGTTATGACCAAATATGATACTTGTGCTACTTTCTTTAAATGCTTATCCATGTAAGATCATATGTACATTGAGCACAATAGTCATGTTCAATTGTCGGTGAGTTTGGGAATTGTTGAAGGACGAAGAGGTTAATGGAGTAGATGAACTAGGTTGTGAGCTTGTATTGTTTATTTGTATCAACCTATCAAATATTTCCTAATGCTCTAAATCTCTTGACCCTAATGTAAGACAAGTTTGGGGGTGGTCGACCCGGTAAAGGAGACGGCCTAGAAGTGTGGTGATTCCATGCATGTGAAAGTAAATTTTGTGTGGAGTGTATTTCGCCAAGTATAAGCTAAGTGATGACCGTATGCTAGAGTTCTAAGCCCATTTTAATTTTTTGCATTGCATTGCCCTATCTCGAAGCCTTTTTGACTCGAGTTATTAAGCCCGTAGGAGTATCTTGAAACTTGGTGCCTTAAGTTTGAAACTTGGGAGTCACCGGCCGAAAGCTCGCTACATGGGTCAATTAGAAAGTTTAATGAGTAGGGTACTCACACACACAGATAATAAAAAAAAAGCACATTATCATTGCATTCGCTTAATAAGTCTACCCCACTTCGTAGCCTTTTTGACTCGAGTTAATAAGTCCGTAGGGGTATTTTGAAACCTGGTACCCTTTGATCTTAAAACAATCGGGGAGCTTCCGACCTAAAGCTCGCTACATGGGTCAATTAGAAAGCTTAAGGGAGTGGGGAAGTCACGAGCAAACATCATGTTAGTTGTTAGAAATCATGCATTTGTACTTGCATAAGGGCTTAGATGAATAGTGGGTTTGAATTGCTTGGTATAAACTTGAATGTCGAAGCACTCATTAGTGGAGAGTCACTGCATTTCTAGGTTGTCGAGATTGTCGGTAAAACACACCTGTGCTTTAGTGGAAAAAGAAAGAGTGATTTGAGAAGTACCCTCTAGAATTGCATCCCGGGAGTGGAAAGAAAATTATTCATTGGGGGATGAATGTCACGAGTGGGAAAGGAAAGAATTGACCACTAATGGTGGGATAGTTTTGACTTGAAACCTCTTTACTCATCAACATTCTTGAATCTTATTGACGATTGACAGTGGCTATGCACACACGCACCGATCGAACATCGGATAAGCCAAACTCATTTTTGTAGCATTATTTAGGAACATAATTGTGAATTAATTATGCAACTTCACACTCATGGAAGATTGCGAGCTATCTAGCATTGTTGATCATTATGTCACTATTTTTGTAGATGCATGTGAATATTCTTGCTCGGGACGAGCAAGAGTTTAAGTTTGGGGGTATTTGTTGAGTGCATTTTACATGCATATTTCATATATTTTTAGTAATACTTTTTGAGTAATTTGGACAAATACCTACTTAATTGTGCATGTTTTGTGGTTAAATAGGTTTACCAATCAACTTCATGGAGAAAACACAAGAAATAAGCTAAATGGATGAATACTTGAAGAAATTGAGGAGAAAAGAGTTAAATCCATCAAAGAGTCAAAATTAGAGCCAAACTGCAACCACGTGATCGCGTGGTAATTCTCAAGTAGCGTTCGCGAAGTCAAGCAAAAATCTAACCCGAGACTTATAATGCCAACCACGCGATCGCGATCAAGTCAACCACGCGATCGCGTGGTCATAAAATGAAGCGAAAATCTGGGCCGACCCGGTGCGACCCGATTCGGCCCAGATTCTGAAACACGCGGATCCTACGAATTTCGGGGGTTTTTGAGGTAGTTTTGGCCATATTTGAATCATACTTTTCTCTTCAAAACCCTAGAAAACCCTAGCTCTCTCTTTCTCTCTTTTATTTTTACTCTTTTATTTTGTAATTTCTCTTGGTTTTGTATAGTTTAGTTGGTGAATATTGATTAAGGGGAGAAATACCAACATTATTGTGGAAGAATAGTGATATTTGGAAGCAAGAATCATTGGTGGAGGGAAGTATTTATTGCTTAATCCTCATATTTCTCTATTTACTTTACTCTATTGTTGAAATGATGTATTTAATTCTTGAATTTTATTGTTATTTCACTATGGGCTAAACTATTTTGTGTTGGGATGTTGATGAAGCTTGACCTAGCTTAGTTGATTTTAATGCTTGTATTAAGAATTTAAGCTTTTTATTATCTTGTGCATTTATTGTTGTATTTATTGACTAGCATTTATTGTGGCCACATTTATGCTTAGGTTTCATGGAATGTGCAATTATTGAGAAATTGTTGTGTATTCTAGATCGGTACAATATTTGCTCTAGGTTCTTGTTTAGGATAGAGATATACCTAAAACCCTAGATGACCCATTGAGTTATTTTCACATAGGTTTAATTCAATTGGTGTGTTTTTAATCGACATAGAGATATAGTAGGTTAATGCCACTAGTTAGGGTTGATTTCACTCGAGAGAGGTAATTGGCTAAGCTTGGAAAATCGGGTCTAACATGATTAATGAATTGCATCTCTTTTTGCTTGTTGATAATTTAATTAGGTAATGGTCAAGTGGAATCAAGAATCCCAACACTCCTTTATCATTTATTCATCACCATTTTTCTAGTTATTTATTTAAAATTGCAACATTAATTCTAGTACGAGAACATTCCCAATCAAACTATTATTGTGTGTTTCTTGTTGAAATTAATTATACTAGAGTGTAGTTGAAATAGACAATCCTTGTGGGATCGATAAACCGGACTCAATTAGTCCACTATCACTTGTATGCGACTCGTGCACTTGCGGTGTTTGTTTTGAGCGAACAAATGTCATGTTTCAAAAATGAATACCAAACTTCAGTTTCAATATGAATGCCCAAACTTCAGTTTCAAACTACCTAGTATTAAGAAAATGTGGACTTCACACTCTGTTTTTCGTTCTCATCACAAAAAGAGAGATAATAATCAATTACTATAATTCCCCTGATTCCCAATCCATTTTTCTACTCACAAAAAACATATGCTAATAAAGAGTGTTTTATTTATATATATAAACTGAAATTCAATGTTTAATTATTTACTATTACTAACAACTTGTAATCTGAAATTGTCAAAATACATGATAAAGGTTCACATTTATCAAAATAGAAGAAGTTTATAATTGCTATTAAACAATTACATCACTTTTAAATGCACTAACGTGTGTGTAATTAATTACAGTTTCCAAAATGAAAAGGTCATGTTTCAAAAATGAATACCAAACTTCAGTTTCAACATGAATACCCATACTTCAATTTCAAACTACCTCTTATTAAGAAAATGCGGACTTCAATATTTTAGAATGTTACCGTAAATCCCCCAATAAATAGATAATATAATGCTGAATACACAAAATTACCGTACATGATAAAGGTTCACATTTATCAAAATAGAAGAAGTTTATAATTGCTATTAAACAATTACATCACTTTTAAATGCACCAACGTGTTTGTAATTAATTACAGTTTCCAAAATGAAAAGGTCATGTTTCAAAAATGAATACCAAACTTCAGTTTCAACATGAATACCCATACTTCAATTTCAAACTACCTATTATTAAGAAAATGCGGACTTCAATATCGAAGAATGTTACCGTAAATCCCCCAATAAATAATATAATGCTGAATACACAAAATTACCGGAATGTTCTTTGATTTCTTCAACAGATTTTTTTTGCTGCTCTTCTTCGATGCTTTTGATTTTGAAGAAGAGATGTCAATGACATCGGCATTCAACCTACGCCTCTTCTTCGAACCCATCGTTTTTCCCGACGATAAATCGATAGCTTCTCTCGACGTCTGATTTGGAGTTGAGCGGGTAATAGTCATAGCAACAAATACGGTTACTGTTCGACAAATCGAAGAAGAAAATATCGATCAGATTCAGTTAGGGTTAGGGTTAGATACGAATCAGAGGAAAAAAAGGATTCAGTTAGGTTAGAGATAAGGAATAAAAGTGAAATGGTAATTGGAATGTATTTATATACCTGATTTCGTTAAATATTTCAACTAAACCGGATTTAAAAAATAAACAAATTTAATTTCTTAATGGGCCTAATTAACCCTTGATTCAATACACAATAATTCACATATAAGCCCACAGGATTGATTAAAACCTTACAATCTCCCACTTGGAATATATGTGTAACCTTACAATTGTGTATCAATCATAACCTTATGAGTACTCAGAATTTCCCTCTCATTACTGAATGCACCCCCAAACAATCCGGTCCATCAATTATATCAACATAGGATCAAAGCGGCTTTCGCTAAATTTATTGTAACTAAACCCATCAATGGTTATGTATATCGACATAACTGAATGACATGGATCAAGTATGGATGTGTAGCATGAAAATTACATGTGATGTGATCTTTAACATGCCTGCTTCCAACTGGTCCAACTTTAGTGAGATCATCATCAAACAAGTTTAGAGATAATAAACCCGAAACCTTACAGCTGTAAATAACTTTAACTTTAAATTATATCCAAAAGGACAGTAAATGTGTCTAAAGTACCCAAAATAAAACTCCCACTAAAACCAAATATCCTCAAGAAATACAACATCTATATGAGCAATGTGCTCGTGAAAGACCTTGGGTGGTAATACCTTAGTAAGCCTATCCGCAATTATGGAGTTTGTCCCAATGTGCTCTTATTGACACATGTCTACTCTGAACTGTATCCTTCACAACCAGGAACTTATGTCAATGTATTTTGACTCAGTTGAGCTCCTGTTGTTACTGGAATATAAAACTTCTAAGTTATTGTCACAATATAAGTTTAGTGGTCTTTCTATACCTTACAGAATATGCAACCCAGTGACAAAATTTTGTAGCTATATTCCATGATTAGATGCCCCCAAAAAATGCTACAAACTCTGCTGCCATAGTGGAAGAAGTTATAAGTGCCTACTAAGCACTACTTCCAGAAATAGCTCCTCCAACTAGCAGATAGATGTAGCCTGATGTGAATATCCTACTGTTTTGGCA
The DNA here is from genome assembly GCA_963555705.1 of Ligustrum vulgare. Taxonomy (NCBI): domain Eukaryota; kingdom Viridiplantae; phylum Streptophyta; class Magnoliopsida; order Lamiales; family Oleaceae; genus Ligustrum; species Ligustrum vulgare. The sequence goes on from OY743174.1 coordinate 24,208,582, forward strand.
TCTAGCAAAATCGGAATCATAATACCATACGTCTCCAATTGATTCGATTTTTTGTACGTGAGCATGTAATCTTTTGTTCTCTTTAAATACCTTATAACCCATGTTTGACTGTTTTCCAAAAGATACATCCCAAGGTTACTTAAATATCTCATTAGTATCCCAATAATGTATGCAATATCCGAACGCATACAAATCTGAGCATACATCAGACTCCCTATAGCTTAACTATATGGGATCCTCTGCATTTCTTTAACTTCAAGATAAACTTTCAGGCATTAGTCGAGACTAAATTTGTCTTCCTTAGCGATGGGGTGTCCCCTGGTTTACTATCTTGCATGCCAAACCTCTTAAGTACTTTATCGATATAGCCCTTTTGTAGTAAAACAAGAATACGCCAAGAGAAATCCCGGTGTATCTGAATCCCTAATACAAAAGAGGCGTCACCAAGATCTTTCATCTCAAGTTTCCTTGATAAAAAATCTCATAATTTTATGTGACATGCCTATATCATTGGTGGCAAGCAATATGTTGTCAACATACAAAACCAGGAAAATATACTTACTCCCACTGAACTTGTAATACTCACAATCGTCAACAATATTAATCTCAAAACCAAACGAGATAATTGATGAAATTTGTATTACCCTTAATGGGAAGCTGGCTTGAGCACATAAATGAATTTCTTTAATTTGCAAACCATTTGCTTTGGGTCTCCTGATACAAAGCTTTCTGGTTGCATCATATACATCGTCCCATCAACGTCGCCATTGAGAAATTCCACCTTAGCATCCATTTGATGTAACTCGAGGTCAAATGTGTAACAACCTAACTTTCCTGAAAGAGTCTTTCATTGAAACCAAAGAGAAAATCTCTTTATATTCGATGTCTTCTTTCTGTGTAAAGCCCTTAACTACAAGACGACCCTTTTATCTTTTCACATTTCCTTTCGAATCCCCTTTGGTTTAAAAATCCATTTAAGACCAATGGGCTTTGCACCTTCTGGTAATGGGCAAGATCTCAAATTTAATTGTCTTGCATATGCTTATACTCCTTATTTATGACATCAATCCACTTTTGAGAGTAAGAACCCTGCATGACCTGATTGAAATTGATTGGACCATCTTCCATCATTCCATTATTTTCCTTATATTCTTAGAGAAATACTATTAAATTATCCGGAATAGCATTTTTCCTTTCTCTCGTGAATCTCCTCGATGACTTTGGTTATTGAGATTGTTAAGTTTGTACTTCTGAAATTTACCTTATTTTGGATGGGAGGTTCTTCAACATTGTCTGTTGAGGTTCTGAATATGCTTCTTGATCAATGACATGCATAGAAATTTGCACATTGTCAAAAGCAATAGTAGGAATCTAAATCGATCATTCCTCAACTTCTTCCTTAAATACAATATCTCTAACCTCGATCGCTTAGAATAACCAATAAAGTAGCTGCTTACTGATAAGTGTATTTTATACACTTATTTGTATGTCTAAATTAGGTTTAATTATTTTCGTTTTGGAATATTGGCTATTTAAATTGTATTTATTTGTTTACTTTGCAGAGAATATCCCAAAAGATGAAAAATGAAGCAATTAATGAAAAAAATGACACAATTGGATGTTAATTGGAGCTAAATTGGACAAGTGAGGAGTTTGTGACAACAACCGGGAAACGTGCATGGTGCCAAAATGACTAAATCAGAGGTTGGAGGACCTAATTGAATGAATTAAGAGCTTGAATGGGAAAATCGAGAAGAAGATAAGGTTTGGGGACTAAATCGCAACAATTGAAAGTGGAGGACTAAGGTTGCAATTAAAGGATGGGGACTAGCTTGTACAGCCGAGAAAAGAGCGAAGTAGCGATCGCTGGTTACATACTAAGCGATCGCGAGAAGGTGTTAAATTATAACCCGAGATTTTTTGGGTCTTCCAAGCGATCGCCGGCCTTACGCCTACGCGATCGCGTGCTTATCCGACTGGGCCGCAGATCAGATTTTTCTCGCGATTTTTAACAGGCTTTGGGATTTTTGACCTTGGCTTTCTCCAAAACCTATAAATACAACACATGAGGTACGAAAATCAGACATTTGCCTCTCCAAAGAACAAGCAACAACAGAGATTTTAATTAAAATTCTTGGAGATTCAAGCATCGCAGAGGGCGTGAATTGAAGATACTTGAAGAATTGATAATTGGTGCACTCTTTCCATTCTTCTTTGTTATTTTCAATGAACGTTATATTTTATTGTTTTTGTTCTACAATCATGATCTGTAACTAATTTTAACGTTGAGATGATCGATGTAGCCTAGTCATATTATTTTAATTCCATATTCCTTGTTTTAACGCTTTGATGCATGTGTTGATTTATTATTGCGTTTAATGCGTGAATGAACTGGCCACTTGTTCATGATTTTATGTGTTATTTCCATAATCCGATAGGTGAGTTAATAACATAGATCTAGGTAATAAATCCGGTAATTGAACGAGAGATAGAGATATACTCTTGTAATTATTGCGGTCGTGTGTGAATTCTTGTGTATAATGCATCTAGATAAGGAATATTCGAACCCTCTGTAGAGATACAAGATTGGCTTATTTAGGTAGGATTGATTTAAACTCGAGAGATGAATCTCAATTTGAATTAGTGAATTCGATCGATCACATATTTAGAAAATAAAATCTGGAATTGGAATTAATTTAATTGGGTAGGTGAAATCGTGAATCCCAACCACTTTACAATCATCTTTTAAAACAAAACAATTTCACAATTTAATTCTTTAATTCATCTTCTTGGTTTTAATTTGAAACATCAAAAATTCATTTGTTCGTTCAAATAAAGTGTAGATCTAACATATTTCGTACTTAGTAAACAGTCCTCGTGGGACGATAATCCGGACTCTTAGGTCCACTATATTACTTCTCACGACCCGTACACTTGCGGGGGTATTTCGCATCACGAGATATTGGTAAACACTTACTGTTTTGGAGTCCAATTTCTTTATGTAGCCTATAAGGCCTAGCCTTAGTTGGACATCTCCAAATGTGGAAATACTTTAAACTATACTTTCTACCGTCAAAAGCACTTGAGGTATTTTAGCAGTAGCTTTAATTGGTACTATGTACGATATTTCTTTAAGGGTCCAGATTTATGGCAGAAGAAACAACCCTCAATGTTTTTATGTGGTTTCTTTTGTTCTGGACCCTTATCAACTATATGTTCTTTATTTGTTGTCTAGCACTTATCTTTAGAGGTATTTTCCATGTCAACACTTTCAGTTCCGTCCTGCTTCAACTTTTCTTCCTCTTGCACACTAAATGAAAAATGAGCACATTAAGTGTCCATTTCCTCCTTTTGACAGTTATAACTCATCTTAAATTGACTAAATTGTGCAGGAAGCGATATCAATACGAAATGTACTGGCAAGTCATCAGACAAGTCGAGTTTCAGTGCCTTAAGTTTAGAAGCAATTTGCAGTGTGAGACATCTACATGATATACTTGCTTATGTTCACATTGTCTTTATACTATATTGAAATCAAGCTTTGCATAAGCGTGCTTGTTTTAGCCTTATCGTTTTTTCGCAAAACGTTTCTCAATTTCAGCAAAGAATTCCTTGGAATTATTTACCCCCTCAGATACTGTGCCTTTAAAGGCTTCTGGAATATCGCAAATAATGATCATTAGACTCATGCAACATGAGCAATCTCACTTCTCAAAGTTCCTCCTTGATTATATGAACTTTCATCCGTCAGAGGAGTAGGTTGCTCAGTCCTTAGTGTACGATCTAAATCCATGCATCCAAGAACAATATTAATGTTCTCTATCCAATCCTTAAAGTTATTCCATAAACACATGGATTAAATTTGAGCTTGTAGATATACTACTAGCAGAGTTTGAAACCAAATAGAGAACACTTAAACAAAATAACTCACATGTACCTTATTGTGCAAATCATACTTTCAAATAATGGTAGGGCCCATCATAAGATACCTAGCACAACATCAATATTTAGTCTTTGGACAGAAATATTGACTTGTAAGTAGTATTCTTGGTGTAGTGATCAAACACTGACAGTAAGACATGTCAACCAATAAACCTTTCTTTGGACCGATTTATTAATCTCACGTTAAACCAAATAACCGTCACGTATTTATCACCACAAGTTCATGTGAAATTCGAACCAAATATTGACCTTCCTTTGGGCCGAATAATATCCGTATGAATAACACACAAACGCCTAATTTTCCCTTAGTGTAGTGATCAAACACTGGCAGTAAGATATGCGAACCAATAAATTTTTCTTTGGACCGATTTATTGATCACACGTTAAACAAAATAATTGCCACGTGTTTACCACCACAAGTGCATGTGAAATTCGAGCCAAACATTGACCTTCCTTTGGGCCGATCAACATCCACAATGAATTACACGCACACAAATACCTTCTAATATTCTAAACTAATTAATATCCACAAGAGAGGTTACTTTGGTAACATGTTGCTTCAACTAACTTACTTTCAAATATTATATCTCTCAAAAGAGTCCGTAGTACCAAAATTTGAAATTGAAATCCACTGATTTGCATATATATTTGACTTTAGGATCTGAATTATTGAATTCAAAACTTTAGAATAAAACAATCCTTAAGTTGGGATTGTCAATTGAAATATTCTCAAACTTTTGGTGGCCAATTATGAAAAATTTTAAGCATGAAGGACTTAAATTACAATTTTTCTAAAACCTTATTGGCCAATTTAGAGAAATTCCAAACTTTAGGTCCCAATTTGAAGGAAAATAGAACTTTAGGAGCCAAAATAGAAAATTTTCAATCTTTAGAGGTTGATTTTTGAAAATTCTCAAATGTTAGGGATTCAATAGGAAAAATTTCAAACTTTAAGGACCGAATATGAAAATCTTCAAACTCTAAGGACTTAAAATGAAAATTTTCAAACTTTAAGGGACCAAATTAGAGAATTTTCAAGCTTTATGGATTGAATTAGAAAATTCTCAAACTTTAAGGACCAATTTTGAAAATTCCCAAACTTTAGGAACTGGATTAGAAAATTTTCAAACTTCAGGGGCTGAATTATAAAATTCCAATACTCGAGAGGTCCTGACTTAAATAAGTTAGTACCTATAGGATTAATCTTTAATTCAAAACAATCAGGGAGGACTTGATGTGCAATTAACCACAATATTCAAAAATTGCAAAATAGTCCTTTAAGGATCCAAATTTCCAACGCAAGCCACTGTCCCAAAATCTGAATCGCAAATGCTTGGGTTTGCAAACCCATCCACATTCGGAGAACTTGGCGCACCCCCCCCCTCCCCGGCGATTCCCATTGCGAGGCAACGCCATTCTCGACGCTGTTCTCCTGTAGTGCCGCACGCAACAGCAGCCCCGGCCTTGCAGTGGCGATGCTTTCCGGCATGCCGCGCATAGCACCCTTAGCAGCGGTAGCCAGCGTGCGCAGTGCTGGTGGCGGTGGTGCAATCGCCCATACCGCCATCATCCAATTTCGACCACCATACACAAAATACCCAAAACAATTTCAACATCAGTTTCGAAAATACACCAACCGGCCATATACATACAGAAATGCAAAACCAGATCTCTGAATCTAAATCCAAATTCAAACAATATATCTAACTCGAGAAATCAATACACAATCCACAAATTCAACCATTAAATTCAGATTCAGCTACACCAAAGCCAAATCTGAATCCAAATTCCAAAATTGAACCCATATTTTCAAAAAACCATATCCAACACCTCAAAAATCAGATTCAAAATCATCCGACTGAATTCATGAGGAAACAGACAGATATGCATATACATCACACGGAAAATATTATCCAAAATTCACATCCGAAAAAAAAAACCATACGGTAGTGAATTGTGTTGGCAGTGAACATATTAGAAGAAAACATATGAATCCGACTCGGTACAAATTTTTTTATCCAATTTCATATACGTACAAATTACCCAAAAACTTGATAATTCAACGTGATGATTGGCTCTGATACCACTTATTAGAAATTCATCATGCGGAATTATCATGAATAAAATAACTGAAGCAGAAGCGTACCTTAATCCAACATAGTTCAAGATGATCGATTCTGACGGTTGGGTCTTCCAAATCAACATGTAGTCCTTATCTTCTCTCTGATGATGGGATATCAGAATAGAATGAACAGTACGTGTGATTCAGGGAACATAAATGACTTTAAATACTGAATTGCATGTTAACCTAATTCGGCCCATCATGAAATTAGAAATAATGGCCTGGTATCTACACATAAAAGCTCATACATTAATTAGATGTATAAAAGCCTGATATACCAAATCCTTTTAGACTACTTTAAATGGGCTTAACCAAATTTTATAGCCTTTGATTCAAGGGGCGTTTGCAGAAATCCCTTACCTTTTGTATCATGGTTGAAATTTACTACATTTTTAAAAAAAACTGAAAAATACTTCAATTATTGTTATTATTATTTTGAAAAAATATTGTTTTGATCAAGTATCATGTCGTGATACTTTCAGAGTATCTTATGATACTTCTAAGGTATCATAACATGATGCTTATGATACTTTCAAATTTTTGGTATCATAATTTGAAACTTCATTAAATTTTTATGATACTTTGGACGAAATTGTAATATCACAATTTGAAACTTTACACTTTGATTATGATACTTTGTCTCTAATATGGCGGTGAAGGATTCCACCAGCGACACTACCAGCCCCACTACCTACCTCACCAACGCTGCCACCCCCACACCAACCACCACCGTCATCATCATCACCTCCACCAACACATCACCACGACGTTACCACAACTCCTCTCTGCCACAGCCGGAAACCACCGCACCGTACACAAGCATCACCACCCCCACTCACCACCACAATCACCACCACCACACCACTTGCACTATAGGAGCCAATCGTTCAGAGACGAGAAGGTTTAGAATCGGGCTGTAGTAAAGTTATAGAAGATTGCGTGAGGAAAGCCTGATTCCTCATCATTTTCCCTCGCCTTCACAGTCGCAGTCTTCGCCCCTTCTCCGACGGTGGTGCAGCGGATTTATTTGATGAAGTGGTGGTGGTGGTTCGGTGCGGGCGGTGGCTTATGGTTGTGCGGTTAGTCGGTGGATGAAGGTGATGCAGCAACGGGGATTTGGCTTTGGGGAAGAAGACAATGTAATTTTCAGTTTTTTCCCTTTAGATAGTAATTTGTCAATTGAGACAAAAATTGAAGTACATGGTGCAATTAACATTTGATTTAATACATAATAATTTACATATAAGCACACACGATTGATTAAAACCTTACAAAAAGATCTTTGGCTAGTGATAAAAAGTGTGAAATTAACCAAGAAATTGATTAGAAGTCGAGTGGCTTGGAGTTTTATTCGAGAACGAAGACACCATAAACTTCATAGCCATATTCCAGTAAATCCAGATATCTGGTGGACAAACAGAGATCATGTTCAGGCTCAAACAACCAGCAGAACATCCTTGGGCGATGGCAATGAAGCATAAGCGACACTCCGACAATATGTGAATCATACGTGTAGAGAAAGAATCGGCCCATGTGGACGTTCACTCATTCAACGATGGTGAAAAAGACGACCCCAAGTTCACCATCTGACCCTTGACCTGTCCTCGGTCGGTTCGATTACCGATCGGGTCTAAAAACGTTGGTTGCATCTACCTAATAAGACTATCAATGGTTTTTGGGAAGCACTCGAAAACAATTCTTGCAAAATTCTTTGTCAAACAAAATTTATTTGCCTCAAAAACACTTATGTTGCGTTTGATAACGAGAGTGGAATTTGGATGAAAAGAAAATGAATTACAGGGAATTGAGATTTTAATGTGTTTGATTGGTTTAATTTTATAGGTGGAAAAAGTGAAAAAAAATTCAACTTTTGTTGTTTGATTGACATTATTTTTCATGAAAAATAAAGCAAAATTAGTTATTTTAATAAAAAAAAAATTCACACATTTTTACTTAATAATAATAATGTTAATTTTTGAAAAAAAATAAATCAATTAACAACAACAAAAATGATCAAACATGACGAAAATGATAAAAGATTTTTCATGTAAAATAAAACTTCTCCCGAGAAAATGAATTCCTCCAAATCAAAGAAAATATCAGATTTTGAGACTAGTTGGAAAACGAATTCCATCGAAAACTTAGGCAATAAAAAAGCGCAAAAGTTGAAAATTACCTGAAAACCCCATTTTGCATGGAAAAAAAGTGTTATGAAACGCAGCCTTAGTTTTACTTGTACTCGGGAAATGATCTTTATTCCAATCTAGGAGACTTTAAATTCTATGTCTAAATCCTATAAATATGATAGGAATACAAAATGTATGTTAGGGATACTTTGGTCGGGTAGCTCGAAAGAAGAGAGCTTGTATGTGAGAGGGAAGAATCAAGTCGGAAAGCATGAAGACCAAGCAATGAAGCCTACAAAGAATTGAGCATTTACAAATTGCTTTTCAATCTTATGTAAGGTTAATGCATCAATAGTTGGCAATGCACTTCATAAAGCTCAAGTAACATTTTTAAAGACATTAAAATATTTTTTTTAAAATCAACTTTGATCAGAAAACCTTGAAAAATCAAAATCTTGAAATCCTGATTTTTCAGGTCGACCGCATGACACTTTCAAGTCGACCGCAAATTTTTTCAGGTCGACCGCACTGCCTATTTTTGAACTCCAACGGCTATTTTCTCGCAACGGCTATATTGAGGTCGACCGCATGGCAGGATAGGTCGACCGCAAAAGACAGTATGTGCAAAATTTGCTCTATAAATAGCCTTCTCTCTTGTATTCATTTTCAACAACTAAGAGGAGATTTTAGAGAAGCTTTCTTGTGAAAAAATCATTGTTATTACTTGATTTATATTTATCTATCTTTATTAGAATACTTTGATTGATCCAACTTTGTTTTATCAAAATTCATCAAAGTTTTTGGAAGAAAGTTTTGTGAAGATTCTTGGTTTTATATTATTTAAACTTCTTCAACATCTTCACACCACATTGGAATTGAAGTGTAAGTCTCTCTTTGTTCTAAACTTGTGTTAATCTTTTAAAAGAGAGAAATTCCAATTAAGGAACTTTGATTATTTGTGCTACATTTTTCATTATCATTTGATTAATAAAAGTTTCATTGCCTAAACACTTTGAGCTTAACTTTTTGTTAAATTTTCAAGTGTGGCATCTCTTGGTACTTAATTTGATTCAATATTTTAACAAGAGATTATTTGAAAAACTTTGTTTGATTGCATTGAACTTTTCATTATCATTTGCATCAAAGTTTTTCTCTAACACTCGAGCTTAATTCATTGCTATCTATTGAAGTGTTAGCATAACTCTCTCGGTACTTAATTTGAGTATATCATTTGTCAAGAGAGTTATTTCAATTGTAAATTTAATACATTATATCTTGTGGTTTCGAGAGCCTTGTGAAAACTCGATTGTTGGTTAAGGGTAGGTGCTCCTTATTGTAAGTCACCTAATGATAAGTGCTCCTTGTTGTAAGTCACTTAAGGATTTGGTACTTCTTATTGTAAGTTACCAATATAGTGGATTTGACCTTGCTCGTGACGGAGAGCTCGGTAACGGGGGACGTAGATCACGTTGGTTGATTAAACCTCCTTAAATCGCGTTTGCATTCTCTTATCCATTTTACTTACATTGCACTTACTCTATTATATCAATTTATATTGTGCAACACTATATCTAAGTGCTATACTTGCTTTATCAATTAAGTTTACACATTTATAGCACACTACATTGATAGTTAAGTTACTTGCAACACTAAGTGCTCATATTTATACCTATTGATTTTTAAGTTTGATATTATTTATCGAAAAAGTTTTATAAACCAATTCATCCCCCTCTTGGTTAGTTTACTCTTGGGCTAACAGAAACTACACCACAAGATCTTCAAAATGGTACCAAAACTTCACTATGAAAACCTTGTGCGTTATCTTGAAAATTTGCTCGAACATGATTGCCTGGGATGAAATTTGGGCTCGGCCACTAGTTAAAAATCTATAAATTTGTTTGGAAGAATGCCACGTCCCAACCCTAATCTTCTCTAGCTTAAATGAATCACCTTCCAGCCATCTAAAGAAAAGCCTTCATGCAATAACACCTCGTGCTTAGTTAAATCCAATGTTTAGAAAATCGGACCGAACCAGCTGGTTCGATCGAAAAAAAGGGGAATCGGCCCGGTTCACCTTAAAAACATGCCAGTTCAACCAGGAAATAGGGGAACCGGCCGGTTTTCACTTTTTTTATTATTATTATTTTTCTTTTTTTTTTCTCTAATTGTTTTAAGCTACTTTTGTGTATAATTTTATTTTCTAAATGAGTAAATTTTAGTTTATTTGTAAAATAACTTGTTTTTAGAAATTTTGTGATTTTTTGAATAATTTTTTATGTTTTAATTGAAACTGGTTCGACTCGGCCGGACCTTTGACCCGTTGCCTTTTCTGATTCGAACCGATTTCCAATTTTCTAAACACTAATTAAAGCATGAGGTTGCAAGGAAATGATTATGCTTCCAAGTTGTGAGAGACTTTTCCTAGCTGTTGCTACTGCCAAGTTCTGGGGATTACATCAACTTGATATCAATAATGCCTTTTTGCATGGGCATGTAGATGAGGAAATCTATATGAAGCCTCCAGAGGGATTGGAAGGTGTGCAAGTTGGTCAAGTGTGCAAGTTAAAGAGAAGCCTGTATGGTTTAAACAAGCTTCCCTAGGCAATGGAATGTAGAATTTTGTAGAAAACTTTTGATTTTGATTCATTTAGTTAGCCCATGATCATTGTTTGTTTCTCAAACATGGTTCAAATTCCTTCTTAGCCTTATTGGTCTATGTTGATGATGTCTTAGTAATTGATAATAGTGAGGACGATATTAAGGAAGTTAACCATTTTTCGCACAAGGTTTTTACCATCAAAGATCTAGGACATACAAAGTATTTCTTAGGACGTGAGATTGAAAGGATGGAGTCAGGTGCTTACATAAATCAGAGAAAATATACATTGGATGTCCTACAAGATGCTAGTTTTCTGGGAGCATAGCCTACTCTACACCACTTCCTAAGGGAATTAAATTGACATCGGATAATAGGGCACCCCTTCCTAAACAGGATCAATAAAAAATGCTTGTTAGAAGATTTTTATAACTAAATCTGACTCGTCCAGATATTACCTTCTCAGTGCAGAACCTTACTCAATTTATCAGTTCACCATGTAAAGGACATTGGGATGCAGTTGTTTATCTCCTAAGGTACCTTAAAGGATGTCCATCTAAAGGCCTCTTCTATCCAGCTGTTACTGATTTTAAAATGGCAACCTATTGTGATACTGATTGGGACTCTTGTTCAGAAACTTGGAGATCCATCACTGGGTATTGCATCTATCTTGGACATGCTCTGGTTTCTTGGAACAAGAAGCAAACCACCATCTCCAGATCTTCTACAGAAGCTAAATACTACATCTTAGCCACCATAGTTTGTGAGCTCCAATAGATATCCTATGTGGTCCAAGACTTACTCACCCTTTATCATTATCGATCCCTCTTTGGTGCGATAATCAAGCTGCCCTCCATAACATTGCAAATCCTATCTTTCACAAGGGCATCAAGCACTTAGAAATTGATTGTCACTTACGGTGCATTTGATTGCGAGGGTGGAAAGAAAATATTTTCCAAGGAAAAGATTTGCCTGGAAATTATTTTCGTGGAAAATATCAATTGTAAGTTTTTTATTGGTTTAATTTTCTAGGTGAAAAAAGTGGAAAATTTTTTAAGTTGTGGCATTTGATTGACATTATTTTCAACTGCAAATAAAATAAAATTTAGCTTTTTTAATTTTTTTAATTTTTAATTTTTAAACATATTTTTACTTGATAATAATAATAATGTTATTTTTTGGAACAAAAATAAGTCAATTAACAACAAAACTGATCAAACGTGACGCAAATCGTATTCCACCTTACCTGCCAAATGATTTCTTAGTCAAAACCCAAAAAAATATTTTCCAACTTTTTAAAGTAAAATAGACGCCTGAATCAAGAGGTTGGAAATCATTTTCCAAGGTAAATGTGATCCATCAAACAAGGAAAATTGAGAAAATGTGGAAAATATTTAGATTTTCCATGGGAAGCACACCCTTAGTTTGGAACAAGTTTAAACAAGGTTTCATTCTTCCTGAATATATCACTTCTCAGGAACAACTGGATGATCTCTTCACTAAGGCTTTGGATGGTCGTCAGTTTTCTACATTGTTGTCCAAGTTGGGCTTGGTCGACCTCCACCAAGCTCCACCTTGAAGGGGGATGTGAAATTATCAAAATTTTCAACTGTTTTCATCAGATCTTTATTCTCGCATTTTCCAACCATTACGCTTTCTTCTTATTTTTTGTTTTAGTAATAGTCGCATTTTTCCTTATTCCAATTCTGTTAGAATTTTGGTTGAGCTCAGCAGGGGCAAACCCATGCAATATCAAGTGCAAGCATATGCCTGCACTCAACTTCTGGGTCAGCCCATTTAAGTTTTTTATTATTATTTTATTTTATTTCGTTGGGAATTGACCAATTTTGCTTGCACTGGTTTTTTCTATTAGTCCTTTAAACTTTGATGTTCATTTAATCTAAAAGAACAATTGAAATAGACCAAATAATTGGCTCAATTTTAATTTAACTAAATTTGTAATTTACACCCAATTCTCACTCAAAGTTTCAAACGTGAAATGTGAAAGTTGAGATTCAAAATAATTATTACAGTGCACCTAGGCTTTGGTCATATTCGTTCAAAAAAAAAAAATCCAGGCCCCCCGAAGTTCTATCTCGGTGTACACTGAACAAAAATCTTGGATCAGCCCCTAGAGCTCAGTGCTTATTTGTAAAGCATTTCAGGTTCATATTAATCACTTCGAATTATTAGAAGAAAGAGAAAACTTGCTCCAATTTTTTTGCTTTCTTACTTTTATCAAAGTTCTGTGAAGATTTTTAATTTTTAGTTTTACTTGATTTCTCAACAACTCTAAGTTAAAAGAAAGATGATGACCGTTGAAAGATTCCTCTCTTCCGGATCCAGTTGAAAAATCAGCTGAAAGTGAGCGTGTGGAAGTTTATAATTAAAGAATTTAGACAAATTCTGGATCCATGGATTGACCAAGTATACAATTACGTATTTCAAGCAAAAAATTAAAGTAAAAATAGTCAAGACTAGAGGACACACATCTTGAATTATCTTACATAAATTTCCTTTGTCTGGTTGTAAATTACTAAACAATTTCCATTTTGTTTGACCCATTGACATATTTGAAAAGTATACAATTCACATCTATTAAAACTCATTAAGCTTACCTTTCTCTTGATCTAGAAATGGCATTTCCATCTCTACAATTTGTTTCATTCTTTATCATATTACCAGTGTCTCTTCTCTTCTCAGCCCTTTTAGCCGAAGGCCAACTCGAATGCAACGTAAAGTTGGGCTGGTCGTTATCTGCCGGAGACAATAACCCTCCATGGAGCTCGCCTTCCGGTGAGTTTGCCTTTGGATTTATGCCTCTTCAACAATCTCCGTCTGGTAATGAAGATCTCTTCTTGTTAGCCATCTGGTTCGATAAAATAGCAGAAAAAACCATAGTTTGGTCGAAAAACGAGTATCCAGTTCCAAGAGGATCAAAAGTCCAGTTGACAAATGAAGGGAAACTCGTTCTCTACCATCCTCAAGGCCACGAAATATGGTGGGCTCAAACTAACAATGGTGAATCCTCCTGTGCTGCCATCCTCAATTCAGGCAACTTTGTGTTAATAAATGGTGACTCCAATTACACATGGGAGAGCTTCAAAATCCCTACTGATACAATCTTGCCTGGCCAGAGCCTAAGCATGGATGGAAATCTTAATTCGCGCCTATCTGAGACGAACTATACGAAAGGAAGATTCCAGCTCAGTATGCAGAGTGATGGAAATCTTGTGCTTTACACTGTATTTTTGCCATTTGGAGATGTAAATAGTGCTTACTGGGCTACTGGAACTATGCTTGTTAATTCAGATTCCCAACTTGTTTTCGACGAGGCTGGTTACATCTACTTAAAACAAGGGAACGAGAATGTTCAAAACATCACGAACAAAGACATGGGTTCTCCACAGGATTTTTACCACATGGCGAGGATTGATTATGATGGAGTTTTCAGCGCCTATAGTCATCCAAGAAAGGATTGTACTGCTGATGCCAAAGGTTGCACGTCGGCTTGGTCTGTAATACAAAGAATTCCCGAAGATATCTGCACAGCAATCTTGAGAGGTCTCGGAAGCGGGGCTTGTGGTTACAATAGCTACTGCGTGAACTCAAATGGGAAGCCTCAATGCTTATGCCCGGAAGGGTACTCTCCGGTGGACTCATTTGACATGTTTAAAGGCTGCAAGCCGGATTTTCAATTGCCTAGCTGCCAGCAAAATGGATGGGAACTGACGGATTTTATAGAGTTTAAGGAATTGAATAACACTGACTGGCCGTTTACTGATTATGAACACCTGACAGGAACACGAGTGGATAAGGATACGTGCAAAGAATTCTGCCGAAGGGATTGTTTCTGTGTAGCCGCTATTTATGATACGAACAATTGTTGGAAGAAAAAGTTCCCTCTTTCCAACGGAAAACAGTCCAAGACTTTGAGCAGAACTGCCCTTATCAAGGTTCCGGGCAACACAACAAATTTGTGCCCTGAAAGAAAAGATCAGTCTACTTTAGTTCTTGTTGGATCAGTACTTCTTGGTAGTTCTGTAGTATTCAATTTTCTTCTGTTGTTAACGATATCAGTTGCTGTTTTCTTCGTATATCACAAGAATGTGCTAAATTTATGGTCCGATTCAACGACATTCGGATTGAGAAAGTATACATACAAAGAACTTGAGAAGGCAACTGGGGGCTTCAAGCAGCAACTAGGCAAAGGAGCTTTCGGAACTGTCTATAAAGGCGTTACGCCGTCAATTCCGAAGAGATTTATTGCTGTTAAGATGCTGAAAAAGGTTGAGCCAGAGGGTGAAAAAGAATTCATAACAGAAGTAAATGCAATTGGGAGGACACACCACAAGAACTTGGTCACTCTTCTTGGTTATTGTGATGAAGGAGAAAATAGGCTTTTGGTTTATGAATACATGAGTAATGGATCCTTAGCTAGCCTTCTGTTTGGGATGTCAAGGCCTCATTGGAACCAAAGGGTGCAAATTATATGGGGTATTGCAAGAGGTCTAACGTACTTACACGAAGAATGCAGCACGCAGATAATCCATTGCGATGTGAAGCCTCAGAATATACTCTTGGACGAGTTCTTGACACCAAAGATTTCCGACTTTGGATTGGCAAAACTTTTGTTGTCCGAGCAAAGTCGTGTAGCACGAACGAACATTAGAGGAACGGTGGGTTACTTCGCCCCCGAATGGTTTAGGAAAGCATCTGTCACTGTAAAAGTCGACATTTATAGCTTTGGAGTGATGTTACTTGAGATCATTTGTTGTAAGTCGAGTGTCGCGTTTGCAATGGGACAAGAAGATGACGCTCTAATCGATTGGGCATACGACTGTTACAGCAAAAAGCAACTAAACAAAATGGTGGAAAATGATGAGGAAGCAAGGAACGACATGAAAAGTGTAGAAAGGCTAGTGATGGTGGCAATTTGGTGCATTCAAGAGGATCCTTCATTAAGGCCCTCCATGAAAACAATTACACAGATGCTTGAGAAAGTTGCTGAAGTTCCCATCCCTCCTCGTCCTTCAGTATTTAGTTCGTCTTGAATTATTTATATTTATATTTATATTTCTTTTAGTGGGTTGTACTTCATTAGAATTTATGCTTGCAATTTTTCATATATAAGCCAAGCCTCTTATTATGTGGATTTTTTGGGATGCATGGGTCTGAAAATTATGGTTATTTTCAACTAAACATCCAAATTTTCTCCAAAATATCTTACTCCAAACGAACTTAGCTAATAATAGCATCAAAATCACCAGTATTTTAATGGGTATCATTCCTGGCTGGTGCTTGTTACAAAAGCATGCTAAAAGCATTGTTTAATGGTGAAGGTCAGTCATGCTATGAAAGAGTGCAAATGTGAAGTAGAGAAAGTGAAGGAGGAGAGGTGAGAGGGAGTTTGTGAAGAGAGAGTGAATTGATGAGGGAGACACGTCAAATTAAAAGAAATTAACAAAGGTCTCTGTGGAGCATTTTGATTACTTTAATAATTTTTTGGTTGTCAGACAATGAACTTAGACAGATCTAACCCATTTAAGATGCCCAGAGAAGAGAAATCTGTGCTGACAGAGATGATTGCGTCTCCACTCTGCAGCAATTCTCACCTTTTTCTTACACTAATTCAGCTAATAACACACTACTCTTTTACGGCAATTAGTATAATTTATAAATCAATTTATAAACATAATTTTTTAAACTATTTTTTAACCACATATTTTCTCTTCAATTTTCAACAGACATCTACCTAAAAAATACCAAAATAAACAAAAAAAAATTCCTACCACAACCGTCGACCACTTCGTAAATTATTTTTATTAACATTTCCCATTTTGAAAATGAGTTGGAGCATATTTGGTAATGAAGATTTTCACTTCAACTTTTTAAACTTAATCTCAACCATCCGTAACACTCCGTTTGGTAACACTGTTTGGATTATAAATTGGTTTATTTATGATTTTGAGGTAAAAAGTAATAGTTGAAAATTGAAGAGAGAAAATGTGTGTGGTTAAAAAGTAGTTTGGGAAATTGTGTAGTTTATAAATTAGTTTATAAACCAAATAAATTGGTTTACCGAACACTAGCTTAATCAAGCCTTTTATTTTTAACTTTTCAAACATTTTTAAATCACACATTCATTATAAAAAAGGAGAAAAAAAAAAAAAAAATCTCCACAAACTTTTAAAAATCATATTACCAAACATGCTCTTAATCTGTCTACTACAGCTGAAAAGTAGTCATTTGGCAAGACCCCCCATATTTACAACTGATTCTAGAGCAGAAATTGATAATCGGAGTAATGGCAAGCAAACTAGAAAAAGATTGTCAGTTTTTTATATGTTCTAAACTGCATCGGAAACACCAAATTATGTCTTTGGTTCTCAGTTTGCAGCAGATTCATTTTTTACATGTTGCTCTCCCATTGGGGGTAAGAGAAGAGCAAGCCTGGTTTTGTATCTAGTTATTCGTTGGAGCCTTTCTTCTCTTAGTCTGCAAAAAGGCACCAACATATTGCATTAGGTTGGAATGAAAAGTAACTAAGAATAGGGTGTTTTTGAGCAATTTTCAAACTTAAAAAAATATAATGCCTCTCTTTGGTGAGGATTAAAATTAAGCCTCTGTTTGTGCTTACAAACAAAGAATGAGTTCATTTTAGGTAAAATGTGTAGTTGAAAAGTGGTTCAAAAAATGTGTGCGTTTACTTTAAAGAAATTTGGGACTATGAGAAACAAGTTTATCAAACACTTGCTAAGATTTTAATTTAAATCAAAGTCAACAGTAAATTTAACAACTTTTTAACCATGCATTTTATTAACTTTTATCAAAATATATTAAAATTTAATTTTAATCACCACCAAACAAGAGTAATATATAACTAATAAAATGTGTTTGGTGAACAAAGAAAATATAACCATTTTAAAGTTACAAGGTAATATTTGTGGTCAATTTCATATATATATATATATATATATATTTGCTGAAAATAATGTTAAAAGTATTTCAATATAGGAGAGTCAATTACCGTGACCTAATCCTCTTAGCACGCTTGATATGACTTTTCAATAGGTCTTCTATAGATATATCATCAACGGGCTCCACATCCTGAAATAGAACGTGGAAAATAGGTACAAAATAGCAAATTGCAGTTAGACGAGCAAAGAAGAAAGCAAATTCTTCAAACTGTGATATTGCCACCAGATGTCTGGTACTTTACGAAGTATTGAGAGACTTGGCAATCAACAAGCAAAAAACTTCATCCCACATATAATAATCTTAACTAATCATCAATGCCTCCATACTACCAGTACATTCGTTAACCATAATGCAACCAATTTCATCGCAATCAAACCAAGAAATGCTATACCATATGACCCATCGACCACACAACGCAGCAAAACATACTGATGTGTTTTCTTATTCACAATTTCACATCTACCGTTTTTACAGAGTTTCCAATGTACCCACTGAAAACCAACAATCTCCAAAAATATTCTCTAGTTAAGACCTAGCATTTACAAGCAACAAAACTTTAGATCAATAAAAACTCACAACAATCTAGACCAATAAAATTAAAACCCACAACAATCAGAACTTTGTCCAGAACGCTCTGAATGCAAATATGGCTGTGTCAGCTCAATGTTTGAATAAGAAATAAGAGCATGCCAACTTCTGCATTCGACACATGTCCGGAGTAGAATTCAAGGGATCAACTAATGGAAGAGCTCAAAGGGAGAATATTCTTTGAAGGATTTGTCAACAACTATATATCAATCCTAAGCTTTCTTTAATTTTTCAAATTTTCCAAAGTCGTAATTCTTATAATTGTTGTTGATGTGATTTGTAATATGAATAGCTAAGTAATTTTTGTTTGAGGATGAAGTTGATGGGGTTTTTCATTTATAAACTATTAAGTCCATTTCATAATCTATTTTGACTGTGCTTACATCCTATTGATTTCATGTCATATTGTTGTTTCTTTAATGCTTAGAAAGGCATATTAGGTAACAGAGATAGAGTAATTAATGTTATACTCTTATCTTGGTGTTTAATCCGTAATTGTTAAATTATCAAGATAATTTGTAATAAATACAAAAGGAGATTTGGAGAAGACAAATCTTTTATCTTGCATATGGAATGTAACCTAAGTTAAATGAACCGAGCTTATTTGCTTAGAATAACCCATCCTTAGAGTTTAGCCCCTATTTGGTACAAATTAAAATCTTGATTTTATTCAACAATCAATTTCAACCACATATTTCGTAGAACACATAACTTTTCAATCATGAATCCCATCAATTTTTATCAAAATCTATTAAAAATCTAATTTTAATTTCTACTAAGCAAGAGCTTATCTTTCAATTAATTAAATTTAGAGAGCTTGTTCTAGACTGTAATTGGAAAGCGACTGGTCATATAACGACTAAGTAAGAAGGTTTCCTACTAGCCTAACCTATGTGCTTTTTGAGGGCTATTCCAATCAATCTAGTTAATTAAAATGGATTTACTTATTCATTATGATCTATTGTCTAGATATAAATATTAATTCCTCAATCACCTTAATTTCATTGTTTTCACAAGTTTGATTGTTTTTACAAACCAGCAAATTTAATTTCTTAGTTAATAACAAAATCAAAGCCCCCCAATTTAAGAAATCAATAAATTAAATTATCATGATCCCTGTGGAAGTATGACCCTTATTTGCTAGTATGTATGTAATACAATGATAAAAACATTCATAAGTACAAGGAGGAATTTATATTGGCATGTCATTCATTGCACGGCTAATAACTTCAGACCAGTCAATTGAATATTACTGTAGACAATCTAACTTGAGCTATACAATATTTTTCAACTTCGGTTCTGAATCTTTTGATTAGTTGAACCAAAACAATGTACCCTTTTTTTTTTTTCCCATTCCAATTCCATTTTTTGAGGTCAGCAGACAGGGATGGTGATCCAAATGCCATCCAAGTATATTAGGAATTATACATTGCATCGTGTACCATGAAAGGTAATACATGAACAAGGTCTTACGTCCTAAATTTCATACGCCACGTTGAATTTAGAAACACGTGGAGAAGATATTTCATAGTTCATTCTCTGCACCAAAACTAAGTTTACAAACTTCTATCACTTAGCACAAAGATAAAAGAGAGTTAGGAGATGCAATATGCAAAAAGTCCACTTGGAAGGAAACATTATATTCCTTTCTAGACCAACAATTTGAGATGTTATGGATATCTACCATTTTATTTGTGGGAATGTAATCTTTAATGCAAATTACTTTAAGCCATAATTAACGTTTCCCTTCTAAGTGAAATCTTTTAAATAATACCGTGAGTGTTCACTCTACCAATTGAGCATAGAACATTATCCAAGGCGAACACCACAAAGATAGAAGCTTCACAATATAAACCTAAAATAAGGTCTCAAAAGACATTTTGTTTACTAGGATAAAATTAAATTATTCTGTAGATGGCTACCTGCCTACCTGATCCTGTATACACGGGATAGTATGAAACAGTTAAAAAATTTATGACTTGAAACTAAGAAATCTACCTCAGGTTCTAAAATCAGAATACCATTAACCTAAAGTCCTAGTCCTAGCCAGACACAATTTGTTTCACAAAAATTAATGGTTTCTATTTATGGAAAAGAACTTTTTAACAGCTTCATAAAAACAATATTGATTGATTCCTAAGACAATGATATTGATTTCAAGGACCAACCTTTTCTTTTTCTTCTTTATCACCTTCCTTCCTCCCAGGAGAAGCTGAATGTTGCGCAGCTAGTGGCAGAGGTCTGGGAAGACACTTTATGACATCTGGGCACTGAGTCTGCCGAAGAAGAGCAAATTTGAATCAAAATATTAATCTAAAAGCCAAAAATTGCACCATAAACGAGAGAAATATTCTTGTCAATCAGTAGAAATTTTCTCAACTACCTCATCGCAAACAGGAGAGGAGAACATGCATTACTAAGAATGAGATCACATTCAAAACTCTACATGCAATTAATAGGGCATGCAAATTCCAATATCCACCACCAAAGAGTAGCTTGTTGGAAACAAAGTTAGAAATGGACTATATGTGACTGACTTCAACTTTGTTACACCTTATAACTTGAACCTGATATGCATCTCAGTGGAGCATCCCAACTAATGACTAATGAATTATAAAGTTGTAATATAAGTTGTAAAACATGTTTTTCATTAGTGCACTTATAGAGTCTGTAACTGTCTTTACACTTTCTCCTAATTATTCAAACTCATTTTTATCCTCTAGAACATTCTGTTTCTCATCTGTTCGTTCTCTCTATCAAACCCTAGATCTGGGTTTGTTCAACTTGGTATCAAAGCTTCTAAAGCTTAATCGCGATGGAATCTGGGATACGAGATGAGTCTACATTTGGTGGAGGTGACGACGGTAACCTTCCCAGTCACTCTGACGGTTCAAGTTACCTCGGTTACCCCCGGAATGTCACACTGACTACTCTTCCAACTCTGTTCCCAGTTTCTCTCAAACTTCGCTAGAATAACTACAATTCTTTTGGAGTCTTCAAGTGTTACCAACACTTAGGGCGTGCAATCTTGAAGGTTTTGTGACCAGTAGCCAGATCTGCCTCTGAAGTTCATACAGGATGGACTGGACAACTCCGGCAATAGCATCAGGAGAATCAATTCTAAGTTTCTTGTGCGGATGAATACCAATCAACTTATTATGAGTTGGTTAATCGGATCTATGTCTAAAGCTATGTTGTTGGTTGTACTTGTGCTAGTCAAGTATTGAAAAAATTTGAGCAGCTGTTTGTTCCTAATTCTAGATCTCAGTTACTGCATCTTCATGCCACACTTCAATCCACCAAGAAAGCAAACAACTCAGTCAGTGAATACTTCCTCAAAATGAAGGAGATCGCCGACATTATTTCTTCCATTGGTCACCCTATCTCAGATGAGGATTTGCTGATGTACATCCTAAATGGTATTGGATTTGAATATGATGCGGTAGTGGTTAACCTTGTTGGGAATCCGGGTTGCTCTAATCACAAAAATTAATTTCTTGTGATAGATCATTTCGTTATAGAATTTTCTGTTTTATGTATTTAACTTGGAATAAATAATTTTGCACACAAAAACGATTTTGAGAAGATTACCTTTGTAGTGTGCTTTACAATAATCTTCATCAACTGCTTCTTGATTCCACCAAAGCTTCAAACCCTCAAGCTTTCTTCGGTGTTCTCCAATGGCAGTTGTACAGGTGTGTGGTCACCTTTCTCAAGTTCTAGGTTAAACTAGGATTAGGGTTTTTTCGTAAAGAGGAAACACACACTGCACACTTTAGTGTGTGTCTCGCCACTTTTCCTATTAGGTTAAGAAAAATAGTCTTGAGAGACTATTTGTAACATCTTTACACTCCAAAACCCTACCAGGCCTAGTACCATAACCCAGGCTCATTTCTGCACAACCCAATACAGGTAATAAGCCTGTATAAACCCATTATAGTGAAGCCACCGAGGGAACCTGATCGGACCCAATTAAACTAAGCTCCAATAAATTAATTATGACCCGATCAACTCTTGATCAGTCAAAATTAATTTATTAATCATGTTATATTCCACTAAAAGAACGAGACTGCACTCTTAGTAAAATTGAAATTACTGAAACAGTTAATCAATAATTATATCCTCTGACTTATCGTTCTTACATGTTACCCACGTCGATCAACTCGAATATTCGGAGCAAGTTAAAATGACCAAAATGCCCTTCTTTGAATATTCATAAATTCTCAACTCTCATCTTCTATCTGACAGTTCGATGTGATCCCATCACATCATAGAATTCAACAGTCACTGTCGAATTACTGAGCTCAGATTTAACTGTCCACTAGAAGAACCAGTGAGATTATGATCATACCTAAAAGGTGACGGATTCCATAATACGAATATATGTTCCTCGTTAGTTCACTTTAATTCCCAAAGTACCGAGATATTGATCAGCAATTTGATCTCACCCATTGATACCTCAAAGAACTTCAAGTTAGTAATCGAAGTCCATTATCCGATTAGGATTAAGGTCCCACGTACGATAATCAAGTGAAATTAAATTTGTACGGTCAATGTCACAAATTAGTTTCACGTGGTCCCGTCCAATACGTTCCAAACGTACTCTCAATTTTATTACCAAAGTCAAAGATAGACTTTAATAAAATCGAGACGATCTTATCAAAATAAATTGTCCATATTTATTTACTGATCGTGAACGTTAATTTTAGATCGAATCACAAATTGAATCTTTCCGTGTTTAACAACTTAAACACTCAATTTGTAATATCAAATCGACCCATGGACAAACGCAACTTTATATTAATACAATCAATAAATATTTTATTTCGAATGTCGTGAATTATACTCTATGGGCATATATAATTCCAACAATCTCCCACTTGCCCTTAGAGTATACATGAAATATCGAATCATTCATCTTGTCAACATCATCATTACATTAATGATTATGTTCTCAACAAAGATGATAACTCCTTTCGATGTAAGTCACGGTTGTATAACAAACAATCCAAAATTGTGTTATACCCAACCAATTAACCACGTTATCTCCCAGTTATATTCCAATTTTGACGACTCTCGAGAGTCCTAGTCAAATAAGATCTTAATTAGTTTTAATCCATCAGATCACCAACTGAATAGATAAGCAAATATTTACTCGTTTTCCGAAAACGCTTGAGTATATGCTTTACCTCTATTCAATGATCTGATCCTGGATCAAACTAATAATCACCAACAATATCCCCAACATAAGATATGACCTATCTAGTGCAAAGTAAGGCTTCCTATAGCCGGAGCATAAGGAACCTTCTCTATCTTACCATGAGTCTTAGGAGAATACTCATAAGATAGATAAAGTCCGCAAAGAACATCATTCCTTTCAAGACTTCAATATTGCAAATGTAGATAGTATCTTATTATTACATGAAACTTGAGACTATTCTATTTCATTTTTTCTCCCACTCCGAAAAGTACGGATGTCTAGAAAAAATAGACAGTCATCTATAAGTCCTTCAAGTCTAATTGCTGGTACCAACTACTATTTAATGAAAATACTCTCACACATAAGTAGAGTGTCATCCAAATAAATAGTCGCGAAAACTGTCTCATCTTTCTGTATACACGAGTATACTTAAGATATATCAAGATTTTGATCATGAACATGTATCACAATCGTTCGATCAAATTCTATGTTCCATATCTTGAACAAATACCCAAATCCAAAGTTGGAAACTTGTAAGTCATGAACTTTACTTTCATGGTCTTTAGTATGAACTCATTAGGTAAAACTTTGTAAATATGATTTCCTCAAGATGCATTTCAAGAAAAAACTTCTTGACATCCATCTGTCGTACCTCATTTTCAAAATGAACGACAATGGATAAAAAGATCCAGGTAAGCTTTCGCATGGCAATTGGCGAGAAGGGTTTCACAAACCCACAGCCATAAGCCTTGCGCTGAAGGCATCAACCTTCTCATCTACCATTCTCCTATCATCTTAAAAATCATCACACCCTATAGGTTTGACCCTATTAGGTGTGTCTACAAATATCCAAACCCTAGTGTAGTACAAGGAATCCAATTCCGAGTTCCCGTTCACCTTCCATGATTTCAATTCCATAACTTCTACCACTTCCCTAAATGAGGAGTCCTTCTCTTATTTCAGTAGAGACTGTCTAAAAAGAGTCTCTATAGAATAAATGTCAATAAGGTAGTCTTACAACCCTCCCACTCCAATTAGTCGTTGGAAGTGTATTTCCATTATGTCCAAACAGAGTTACTTCCTCTTCTCCCACTACTTGGTTATATCCCTAATTGGGATCAACCTCTCCACTACCTCTTTATGAACATAAAGAAGAGGCAGAACAATGAGAACAACTTCAACTACAACCTTTGGTTTTTCCCTGTCCATTGGGTTCACCAGGCAAAAATAGTGGTTGAACCACTTGCCTATTTCTCCCACTAGGATCAACAACCATCGGTTCCGTAGGAAGTCCCAAATCATCAAGATTAATTCTATGCGGAAACCTGGAATCAAGTTGTTTGAACCACGTTCTAACATCTCATCCAATAGAATTTTACTTGTTGATTTGTATTCTTCTATACGCCTTATCCTCTAAGAAAGTCACATTTGTACTCAACAAATACTTTCTGGACCAGAGGACTATAGAAGAAATAATTTCTAGTTTCATTGTATACCTTATATATAATCAAACATTCATTGTTGCCACCATCTCGTCAATCCTTCCTTTCAGCTTGTGTGCCAAAAGTCCCCAAATCTGAATGTGGTATAGACTGGGCTTGCACCCATGCCACAACTCTAGAGGTATTTCAGGAAACGAATTAATGGTACTATGCTATGAAGGAACCTGACTATCTCCGGTGTACATTCCCAAATGAAACTAGTAATGAGGATAACTCATCATTGATTTGGTATTACCTTGTTCTCCTTTTCGATAAATGGTTCCTAAACTCATATGAGAGATACACAAACCTCAATCAAATCGAAGTATCTCGATTCTCTTAATTACTTCTCAACTTCTGTCCAAAATTCTAGAATTTCTTCAACATTTTGGATCAATGAGATATAAAGGATAGAATCGAAATCTAGAGTGATCATCAGTAAAAGTGATGAATTACTCACACTCTCTCGTAGCTTGAGTATAAAAGAATCCACACATATCAAAGTGTATTAATCCTCAAACTCTTAAGTCCATATAATATATAAGGACTCTTGGTTATATAATCCTCTAAACAAGATTCATAAAAACAGTATAGATTCCACCTCAGATCCTTTTGAGGTCCATCCCTTACTAGTATTAAAATCGAGTTTTGGATAGGTGTAACCAAGCCTAAGATCTTAATCATTTTACCCTCTAAATAAAATTCAAAAGCCCACATAGATTCCACCTCCAAAATACTTAGAGGCTATCTTTACTAGTCTTTCAATCTTATTTAGATAAATATGATTATCTTAAGATCTTATCAAAGAGTTCATTAATACAAGGAGTCATCTATCCCTTATCACTTGTAGTAATATTACACTTAGAACCATTTACAAGGCTTTGAGATTGTTAACCATTTGTCTCGCAACAATAAGAGCATTATTTCACTTAATTCCAACTAATAACTGGAGATTAAGTGCTAAATAATTCCGCTCAAATAATAAAGAGACAAAATAACAATCAAATTGTTTTGCAAACATAAAAGCCCAATGGCTCTTTCCATATTACCGTACCCGTGCTTATCCTTATAGTATATTCTATCTCATTATGTCATTTGGTCACCTAGGACCATATTGCAACAACTTGCAATAGTGATTAGTTACTCTAGGATCTATAATCAAGATAGACTCAATTACTAACCATAACACAATGAATAGAGTCTTACTCCATTATAGAGTTCCAGGGAAGGCTACCTCCTCATTAATCCTATCTTTGCTCAAGAGCAAAAAGGTTAGAGGCCTACCATACTATCCGTTGCTTTAAAATAATATCTTCTCTATGAATAGCTTACATTGAACCTTTCAGGGACACGTTCATCCTGGTGAATATAGTCCACACTGAACCGCAAGAGATCATCTTAAAAGATTTCTCAAGCATTATGTCACATGAATCAATGTTTGCAAGTGAAACCTCCACCACGTTAAAGTGACCAATCATGTTTTACCAAATGGTCTCTTGAAAAAATCGTGATCGGTTCATAAGTAGAGATATATTATAGCTTGATAGCATATTTTGTATAACTCCATAATTAAAATGTTCAAATTATCATAAATACCCTTCCATCGAGAAAATAATATATGGTATCCTATTTTGATGTCTTTATTGCGAAGTACTTGACGTGAGAATCAAAACTATGCAATAAACCATCTCATCAAAATAAAACCATTTTCATTGGAAGATTTATAATTATATTTGAACAAGGATTTTCTAGCACGAACAAATGTCATAAGTGGAAAGAATTATAACGAGACACGTTACAGTTTTCGCAAATTAGTTGGTGATGTCTAAATATATAACTAGTTGTGGAAATACGACATTCAAATAAAATAAATGTATTAAACACGAGTTGCATAAATGATGAATACTTTCATATATGATGCATGAATAAAAAATTATGCACAAGTAGACCCAAAACTACTATAATATGACGACAACCTAAAACCCCAAAATCTTAAACACATTTCTCTATAGGAGAAATAAATGTGATTTATGGCTAGGCTGGGACCCTCCCACTAAATTAAATATATCTAGCATCTCATGCAATATTTAATTTATAGTCGTTAAAATTTGGCCATCATTGACATCGTTTGGATATTCTATAGGAAGTCCCCACGATGTCATTGATTTAAGTGTCTAACCCCTACATAAATAATATTTCAAGTACCAAATTAATTATGTCACCTATAGGGTAATCATAATTAATTCACACTTAAAAATCATCACCTAATTGGGCCCAATCCAGTAATCAAAACAGTGCAGCCCTCCTATAGGGAGACTAATTAGATTAGCACGAGGCATACACAATTTTTTTACTATTGGACTAATAGGGGAGGCCGTGGGTTCAAAAATTGCACCCTCGCTCACTTAATATTTTGAACTCTTGGGTTTTAATTAATAATTACTCAATCAATTTTAACTCTTAAAATCAATTTAATTATTAATAAATATATTTATTTTCTAATCTAACATTTAGAAAAGAAAAGAAAATATAAAATAATGCATGACAGTATAGTACCTAGAGCGGTGTATATGCGATCTACATGACATGTTATTTAATGACATTCATTCACAATTTAATTATAGCAATAAATAAATGCAATAATAAAATAAACTAGAACATGATTTATGGCCAAAACCTAGACACAAAATTAAAAATTAATTAAAGATTACATTGAGCCACAACCCGACCCAATTCTTCAATTTCCATTTGCAAGTGTCCAGCCCATTATTCGAACTCTTCAAATAATAATTATCTGGCCCAAAATTAAACTGATCCAATCTGCAATTTTAATTCAATTCATCAGGCCCAAGAAGAAGTCAAGGCCCAAGGTCATCTCCTCCTTGTATTTGTTGTGAATTAACCAAGAATAATTTTTCAGCCGCCAACCTCCCCTTTTGCTGCCGACGAGAAGAATCATCACCGGAAAAATGCTTGGGATCGCCTCACCACAGCAACAGCCTCCTTGTGCCGCCGCCTCCATCTTCGAGCACAGCCAGTCCAATCACCAGTAGAGACGTTGAGACCGCAGCTGCGTTGTGGCATTGCTGCAGTCGCCTTCTTTGCCATTCGCCGGAAGTAGCAATGGATGAAACCACCACTACGAACACAACCGCAGCCCCATGTACCGCTGCCTCCATCACAGTGGCGTGAGCCACCGAACAGCAGTAGCGCAGCGCCGCTTCACAGCAGCACCAGGTGCCGCTGCCCCTGCGATCGACCACCGATCGCAGCCGCAACACCTCCAAGATTGCAGCGCCAAGTGCCGCCATCAACTGCCTATCGCAATGGCAACACCCACCTGTGCCGTTGACTGCTTCCATGTCGTTCACAGCTCTTTCTCGAAATTGCAAGTAAGGTCCTCCATTCGTTGAAGAAGATGAAATTTGGTGCAACATACGAAAATTACATCTCAGGTCCTTTCCTTAAAAAACTGCAGATCAAGTCCTCCGAATTTTGCAAAAAAAAATCCTTCATTGAAACTGCATAATTGATCCCTCAATCTGAAACTGCAGATCTAGTCCTTGGATTTTATAATTACAACAGAAATTACACAAACCCTAATTCTATTGTAAAAATCAAAATCAAAGGGGAAAACATGGAGACGTAATCCACCCCCTTTGTTACATAACTCGATAATACAAATACAAGAATTCACAACAAAAAATCTAAGGCCATAAATCAGTTCATTAAAATAGCATTCAACCAATAACAAATCAAATCACATAAAACCTAACACCGCTCAACTAACACATGCATAACAAAATAATTTATTCCTAAATACACAAAACAGTATCAAAAACCTGACGCTCTGATACCAATTGTTGGGAACCCGGGTTGCTCTAATCACAAAAATTAATTTCTTGTGATAGATCATCCCGTTACAGGATTTTCTGTTCTATGTATTTAACTTGGAATAAATAATTTTGCACACAAAAACGATTTTGAGAAGATTACCTTTGTAGCGTGCTTTACAATAATCTTCATCAACTGCTTCTTGATTCCACCAAAGCTTCAAACCCTCAAGCTTTCCTCGGTGTTCTCCAATGGCAGTTGTACAGGTGTGTGGTCACCTTTCTCAAGTTCTAGGTTAAACTAGGATTAGGGTTTTTTCGTAAAGAGGAAACACACACTGCACACTTTAGTGTGTGTCTCGCCACTTTTCCTATTAGGTTAAGAAAAATAGTCTTGGGAGACTATTTGTAACATCTTTACACTCCAAAACCCTACCAGGCCTAGTACCATAACCCAGGCCCATTTCTGCACAACCCAATACAGGTAATAAGCCTGTATAAACCCATTATAGTGAAGCCACCGAGGGAACCTGATCGGACCCAATTAAACTAAGCTCCAATAAATTAATTATGACCCGATCAACTCTTGATCAGTCAAAATTAATTTATTAATCATGTTATATTCCACTAAAAGAACGAGACTGCACTCTTAGTAAAATTGAAATTACTGAAACAGTTAATCAATAATTATATCCTCTGACTTATCGTTCTTACATGTTACCCCCGTCGATCAACTCGAATATTCGGAGCAAGTTAAAATGACCAACATGCCCTTCTTTGAATATTCATAAATTCTCAACTCTCATCTTCTATCTGACAGTTCGATGTGATCCCATCACATCATAGAATTCAACAGTCACTGTCGAATTACTGAGCTCAGATTTAACTGTCCACTAGAAGAACCAGTGAGATTATGATCATACCTAAAAGGTGACGGATTCCATAATACGAATATATGTTCCTCGTTAGTTCACTTTAATTCCCAAAGTACCGAGATATTGATCAGCAATTTGATCTCACCCATTGATACCTCAAAGAACTTCAAGTTAGTAATCGAAGTCCATTATCCGATTAGGATTAAGGTCCCACGTACGATAATCAAGTGAAATTAAATTTGTACGGTCAATGTCACAAATTAATTTCACGTGGTCCCGTCCAATACGTTCCAAACGTACTCTCAATTTTGTTACCAAAGTCAAAGATAGACTTTAATAAAATCGAGACGATCTTATCAAAATAAATTGTCCATATTTATTTACTGATCGTGAACGTTAATTTTAGATCGAATCACAAATTGAATCTTTCCGTGTTTAACAACTTAAACACTCAATTTGTAATATCAAATCGACCCATGGACAAACGCAACTTTATATTAATACAATCAATAAATATTTTATTTCGAATGTCGTGAATTATACTCTATGGGCATATATAATTCCAACAAACCTAACTGCTAGGAGTGAGGCTGTGAGTCTGCAGGAAGCACAGTATCTCCTGTAGACTCATGAAATGCAGATGGAGCACATGTGTGCATTTCCTACTAACTCTCAAGGTTATCATTTCTCAAGTAGAGGATGAGGCAAAGGAGGTAAGTTTAACCTTGTGTGCCAAATATGTGATAAAACTGGTCATGCTGCTTTAATGTGTTACAACGGTTATATGTGTCTTTTTATGGTGAAAATTTTTGTAATCCTGCTGGTAAGTTTGATAATGGTGGAAAAGGATAGCCACAGTCCCAAGCCGATTTTGCATCCCCTACCACTGTGAGGGATGATGCCTGGTATGTGGACAGTGATGCTTCTGAACATGTTACTTCTAATCTTGACAATCATAAAATGCATGTTGATTATGTTGGAAAAGACAAACTCATCGTTGGTGATGGTAATGTTCTTCCCATAACACATGTTGGTTCTTCCTTTTTAAATCTAAATTGAATAAACCTTTATATCTTAAAAAGATATTACATGTATAATTCATTCAGAAAAATCTAGTCAGTCTATCTAAGTTTTTGCGTGATAACAATCTTCTAGCTAAATTTGATGAAAATTCTTGTGTGTTTAAGGACAAGCTTTCGAGGTAGGCTCTATTGCAAGGCAGACTTAAACTGGTCTTTATCAACTGGATGTGTCAAAACATGTGATCTCCTCAAACTCTTCTAATAATTGTAACTGTTTCGAACTCTGCCTTGTTATAAGATCATTTGAACTTAGTTTTTTTCTTTTTTGAGTACATATGTGAATAATGTTGATGCAAATTTGTCGTATAAAAAATTAGTACATCCCAAAAAAAATGTAGTGCAACTGTTTTACATTCATTGAATTATTCTGTTGATGTACATAAGATTGTTGATTTTTGTCAAGCTTTCGTATATGAAAAACTCTCTCAGAACTCTTTTCCTTCTTCAAATCATTGTGCCAAAATCCTCTAGACATCTGTAGCAAATGCATTTGCTTGACTATTGATTTACAATTGTACATTCTTTTAGTAGTTGAGTCGATGATTTTACAAAGAAATAATAAAAGACTCATATGCTATAATATTGTAGATCCATAATCATGCCAAGACTAATGTGCATTGATACAACTAGCATTTGAAATATGTTGAGATTCAGGCTTGATTATACCTGTAGATTTATCCTGTCTATCCCTCGCAGACTGGACAGTCCTTGACGAACAAGTTTGAGTGTAAGAAGAGAATGGCGGTGCTTATGGAGAGGCTTGGTAAGAAGATCAGCTGGCTGATCAATAGAGGGGATGTAACGAACGAGATGACTACCAATGGCCGCTTTTTCACGAACAAAATGGTAATCAAGTTCAATGTGTTTTGTGCATGCATGAAAGATTGGGTTTGAGGCCATGTAGGTTGCACTTAAGTTATCACAATGTAGAAGAACATGAAAATGCACATGAGCTCCAAGTTCATATAGTAAGAAAGCTAGCCAAGTTGTTTCGGCACTGGCATGAGAAAGAGCCCTGTATTCGGACACGGCGCTGGAACAGGGCCATTGTTGGCTACTTCTTGGAGCACCAAGAGACTAAATTGGTACCGAGGTAACAAAGGTAGCCAGTTGTGGATCTGCGAGTGTCGGGATAACTTGCCCAATCAACATCCGAGTAAGCTTTCAAATGTGCGGGTTGGCGCTGACTAAAGAACAAGCCGTGATCAAGAGTACCCTTTTATGTATCGAAGGATGCGCTTTGCAGCAGTCAAGTGAGCAGTGCGAGGCTGACTCATATATTAAGAGATTGAGTTGATTGAAAAAGCAATATCCGGACGAGTTATTGTCAAGTATTGAAGAGAGCCAACAATTTCCCGGAAAGCAGTTGGATTGGCAAGGATGTCACCGTCGGTGGAAGTGAGCAATGTTTTGTCTGACATTAGAGTGCTTACTGGTTTACTTAGGAGCGTGTCATGCTTAACTAGGAGGTCATGGGCGTACTTGAGTTGGCTGATGTGAAGTCCATCATTTTGTGGAGAAACCTATAACCCAAGAAAATAATGCAAAGAGCCAAGATCTTTAATATCAAAGCTACGACCAAGTGCATCAATGAATCTTTGGAGAAACCAATTATCAATACCTGTAACCACGATGTCATCAACATATAACAAGAATTAAATTCTATGGATGTTATGCCGAAAAATAAAGAGAGAAGAGTTAGCCAAACTCTGAAAAACCGCCTCAATACCCGCATTTTTTTGGGACTGGGTGAAGCTTATGCCTCAAGGCATATGTCTTATTAATTAAGAGGCGTGCACCTGACAAATGCTTAGCCCTCCACTTTTTAAAACCAAAAATTTACATAATGTGCATATCTAACTTAACTAGATTTTTATATTAAAACATAAATTTGTTATTTATTTTGTAATAAAAAAAATTAAATTTAAACTAATCATAAAAAAAGGGAAAAAGAAAAATTTATAGATACTCTATTTAATTTGAGTTGTAATTTCTTTTTATTGATATTTAGCCCTTGTTTGGTCCCAAATTTTTTTTACAACTTTCTTTCGAAACTCATTTTCAACCACGCATTTTTATAGGACCCGTCACTTCCACACTTTTCAACCTCTTTTTAACCACACATTCTTCAAAAATCTAAAGTCCCTCCAAAATATCCTACATGCCAAACGGGCTCTGAATAATTTGTTGTCTTAAAGACTTCTACATTTTGTATATGTTATTGAATGTTTATTTTTATATATTTCTATATTTTTACTAAAATTTTTGTTCACGGTGAGGCTTATACCTCAAATCACTTCGAGACTTACGCCTCACCTCATGGAGGAAAAACACCTCAGTACCCATTTCCACTTTTTTAAACTATGGCCGAAACAAAGCTCACGGAGCCTGTTTGAGGTTGTAAAGAGCCTTATGAAGCTTGCAAACATAATTTGGTCGTGAGGGATCGACAAACCTACATAGTTGAGTTATATAAACATCCTCGTTGAGAAACCCATGAAGGAACTCATTCTTGACGTCCAATTGACAAAGTGACCATCCCCTAAAGATAGCAAGACAAATGACGGTACGAATTGTGGCCGGCGTGATGACAGGACTGAATGTTTCTTCATAATCGATGCCCTATTTTTTATGGAATCCTTTGGCGACAAGGCGAGCTTTATGTCTTTTGATTGTACCATCCGAATTGCGCTTGATGCGAAATACCCATTTGCAGCCAACTATGTTTTGAGATGGTGAGGGAGGCACAAGAGTCCAGGTTAGATTCCTCAGAAGAGCATTGATTTCTTTTGTCATAGGAATGTGCCAAACCACCTGTTTGTTGCTTGGAAGCCTCTCTATAACATGTGGGTTCAAAGTTAGCAATAACCGTAATAAGAGATTGGGGAAGACGATGTTTTACTGTGCTATCATGGCAGTGCGTTGTGGAAGGGTGCCATCACTTGAACGAGTTATCATTGGATGTTGAATAGGTGGAGGCTGAATTACGGCCTGAGTTGCAAGAGTATCGTCAACAGATTTCGTTGGTGACTGGGAAGAGATAATGGCTAAAGCTCAGACTTCAGAAGCTGGGTTGGCCGCGACTTCAATTGTTGCTGCTGGAGAAATTGACGGAGGAAGAAGCTATTCACGACGATGATATGTAATAAGTGGTCTGCGGCAAGTGAGGAAGGTGGCTCCGTCGGTGTTGAGGAAGATTGAGATAAATATATTTGTGGATCAGCTGATGGGACATGGGCTATTGACTCAATAAATCTCATGGATTGTGTAATGAGCTAGGGGTTGGTAATTGTGCTAATTCCCGTGGGCCAGGAGCTTGTACCTGCAAATTTTTATAGGGAACAAAATTTTCGTTAAAAATAACATGCCTAGATATGTAAAGACAGCCAATGGCTGGAACTAAGCAACGGTAACCTTTATGTTGAGGATTATATCCTAGAAAGGCACATTCTAGACTACGACTCGATAGTTTATCAGAGACATATTGACCAAGATAGGGAAAACAAGAGCAACCAAAACCTTGGAGGGAGGAATAGGAAGGATGCTACCGTAAAGACGATGATATGGGGTGTCCCAATTAAGGGCAGATGTAGGGAGGAGATTAATGAGATACACAGATGTAAGAACGGCTTCAACCCAAAGTTTGTGAGGAGCACCTGAGGTGAGGAGTAAGTTGAAGGTCATGGTGGCGATGTGACGATGTTTTCTTTCGACAAGTCCATTTTTCCGTGGGGTATGTGGACAAGAAAATCGTTACTAAACGAGATTATGTTTGATAAGACGTCGTTAAAAGGAAATTTGGAGCATCACAGCTTGGTATCAAAGAGCAGTTTACTTTTTAGTAGACTTTGCGTTAAAAATATTTTTGTTTAATTTTTTAAAAGTGTTTCGAACTAAATAATAAGTCCATTGTCACTACTTGTCAACGCCACGCTATGCAAGCTCTAAGGTAAAGAAGAATTTTATGAGTTTATGTTCAGATATATTATCATGACGTTATAATTTTTGTATATCTGATTAAATTATGTCATGTTTAGAAAAGTTATGTTGAGCACATATTATGTATATTATTTATTTACATGGAGAATGTTAAAATTTCAACCAAAGCACCATAAATATTTATGTTAGTCCTCGGAATTTAACTAAAAGTCCCTAGCTACCCACTAAGTTAGACTTTTAATAATTGGTATGGAACAAATTGCACGAACTAGAAGAACTTGTAGGGAAACTTGTTCAATGATTCCTAGAAGATTTGTGATAGTAAGACAATAAGAGTATAGGTGGAACCCGAGGCACGACATGGGCCAACACATTCTGGAGATGTTAGTATTGCGAAAAGAAGCAAGAAGTTTAGGTCACATGGTTTCTGGACGTCGGGCCACCCGCCATTTAATGGATACCCCGCCAGAAGAATGGAAAGAGATGGCAGAAATAATATACCTATACTTGTGAGAGGCTACCACACCAACCTTACCACGAGAAATTGATTACGAGGCCTTCTGTAATGAGTTGACGTCACAGTGGGAGCAGGCGAGAGCTAATGCACTTGAGTTCCCCGAGGAAGATGGAATACCTTCGGTGATACCTATTCGAGAAGATGCACCTCCACCATTTTCGGAGGACGAAGAGGCATGAAATTATTTTTTTTAGTAGTAGTCATCGTTAGACAATTCCAGTTTTAACAAAAATAATTTCATATTTTTGTTTTAGCGTCAAACGCTTCTGTCATGTTATGTTCTTTTCCTTCAAAAGGAATTTTTAATAATAAAAAGATATTATCTTTTCCTTCATTATGAGTTCTCATTACTTGCTATTTGTGTTGGATGTCTACAAATTTCAATGAATTATAAACCTACTTTTGTTTATCCTAAAGGAAATAGCACCAACATCATAGCGAGAGCTATCCGAGAACTGCAACAGACAACGGAAGAAATGAGACAAGCTTTCGCAACACAAATCGCAGTCCTGGCTCGTCAAGCACCACCTGCTCAACAGGAGCCAATAGCAACTCGGGAACCACAAGCACTGCAAGTGCCACGTGCACCTCGAACTAATGCGGTACCACCAATCCCCCAGGGACAGCAGAATGCCCCACCTGTTTTGATGATTGAACAGTTTCGTAGATATCGACCTCCTACTTTTGATGGTGGGAAGGATCCTTTGGCAGTCGAAGAATGGCTGAGTACTATTGAGAAGATTTTTCAATACATCTCTTGTCCGGAAAATCAGAAAGTATTGTGTGCAGAGTTTATGCTTGTTGTTGGAGCCGACCACTGGTGGGAGTCCGCTTCACGCACCCGTACAGAAGAAGAGCTACGTGACTTGACTTGGACCCAGTTTAAGGATGAATTGAAAGAAAAATATTTCCTACAAGCTATGCGAGATCACAAGGAAACAAAATTTTTACAGTTAGCGCAGGGGTATATGGATATCACCGACTTGTGAACAAAAATTTAAAGAGTTCTCACGTTATGCCCCACATTTGGTGAGTACTGAATTGATGAAGGTAAAACGTTTTGAGAGAGGTCTGCGCCCAGAAATAAGGCAGATAGTTAGCTCACACGAGTTACAGACCTATGAAGCAGTTGTAAAGAAGGCACAAACTATTTCGTATTCAAGTATGAGACCTCGAAATCAGGGACAACAAAATAATAATTTAGGGAAGAGAAAATGGCAAAATCAGAAAAAGCGTAAGAATCAAGGCCAGTTCAAAAAAAAAATCATGGACCCAGTGGGGGTCAGCCGAGCAATCAAACTCCCCTTTGCCCTAAGTGTCAGAACAACAACAAAGGTGAATGCTTATTTAGGAGGAATGTTTGTTTTCGATGTGGACAAGCAGGTCACTATGTTTCGCAGTGTCGGGCAACACCAACTAAAAACAATGAACAGACTAAGAAAGGAAAGGCAAGGGTGTTTGCTATGACTCACAATGAGGTTGCACAGAGCTCGGACATAATTGCAAGTATTCTATCAGTCTCTAGCATTCCTATTTACGTTCTCATTGATTTTTGTACGACTCATTCGTTCATATCTGATGCATGCCTAGCTAAGATTAATGTTTCGTATCATAAAATTGATAGTATATTTGAGATTAGTTTGCCATCAGGGGAACTATTGATACGAATAGAATAGCTAAGGCTGTACCGATAGATTCCGATGGATTAACATTAGAAGCAGACTTACATGTCATAGGAATGAAAGATTTCGATATCATTTTGGGAATGGACCGATTAGTAGAGATACAATTTTATGTTTTAAGAAGGAAGTGATTTTCCGAAGAAATGGTCAAGATGAGTTCAGATTTTATAGGTCAAGGATTAAGGCACTCCCTCGCCTCATATCAGCTTTGAAGGCAAAGAGATTGTTGAAGAAGTCTTACCATCAAGGTTATCTTGTTAACCTTACTGGAATCCCATCAGACAAAATTAGATAATGTGCCGATGATACGAGAGTATGCTGATGTGTTTTCGGATGATCTACAGGGTATTCCCCATATAGGCAAGTGGAATTTACAATCGATTTGGAACCTGAAGTGGCGCCAGTATCCAAGGCCCCATATCGGATGGCACCAAAGGAACTGCAAGAGTTGAAAATGCAGTTGGAGGAACTTCTAGATAAAGGATTCATCAGACCGGGTGTGTCCCCGTGGGGAGCTCCGGTACTTTTTGTAAACGACGGTACAATGAGGATGTGTATTGACTATCATGAACTGAACAAATTGACGATCAAGTATGGATTGAGGATTTATTCGATCAATTGAAGGGTACAAATGTATTTTCAAAGATTGACTTGAGGTTAGGCTACCATCAGTTGAAGATTAAGCCAACTGATGTACCAAAGACTACATTTAGAACTCATTATGGGCACTATAAATTTATGGTAATGCCCTTTGGTTTGACTAATGCTCCTGCGATATTCATGGATTTAATGAATCGAGTTTTCCACGAGAATCTTGATAGGTTCGTCATTGTATTTATAGTTGATATATTGATATACTCAAAGGATGTTCATCAACATGAACATTTGAGGATAGTTCTGGAAACCCTACGCAAGAAGTTATATGCCAAATTTAAGAAATGTGAATTTTGGCTTGATTGAGATTTTTGGGTCATGTTGTGACAATTAAAGGAATTGAAGTTGATCCGTCTAAGGTAGAGGCAGTGACTAATGGGTCGAGACCTTTGAACGTGGGTGAAGTGAGAAGCTTTCTAGGCTTAGCATGATACTATCGACGATTCATAGAAGGATTCTCCAAGATAGCTGGTCCTATGACGCAACTTACTTGAAAGGGTGTTAAGTTTGTATGGTCCAAAAAGTGTGAAAAGAGCTTTCAGGAATTGAAGGATAAATTGGTCTCAGCATCAGTATTGGAAATACCAGATGGTTTAGAAGGTTTTGTTATTTACAGTGATGTGTCAAAACTCAGTTTGGGTTGTGTTTTGATGCAACATGGGAAGGTGATCGCCTATGCCTCAAGACAGTTGAAACAATATGAGAAGAATTATCCGACACATGATCTCGAACTTGCAACGGTAGTTCACGCTCTGAAGATTTGGCGTCACTACCTTTATGGGAGCAAGTGTGAGATTTATACTGACCACGAGAGTCTGAAGTACTTCTTTACCCAGAAGGAGTTGAATATGAGACAACGACGATAATTGGAGTTAGTGAAAGATTACAACTGCACAATCCTTTAGGTAAAGCTAATGTAGTCGCGGATGCTCTAAGCCAGAAGAACATTGGTCAGTTATCAGCACTGGGTACTGAACAAGATCAATTGATCAGAGATTTTGAGAACATGAGGATTGAAGTGCTAAAGCCAATGATAGGAACATCTTCTTTGCTGGAAAATCTAATAGTTAAACCGACCCTCAGGGACAGAATCGTAACAGCTTAAAAGGAAGATCGGTTTTTGGAGAAGATTAGAGCGGATGTGGGAACTGAGAAGAGAAAAAGATTTGAAATAGATGAAGATCAAGCTTTAATGTATAGAGGCCGATTGTGTGTACCTAAGGATGAGAAACTTAGGAATGAGATTTTGATTGAAGCTCATTCCACTCCTTAGGCTACACATCCGAGCAGAACCAAAATATATAGAAATTTGCGTAATACATTTTGGTGGAGGAACATAAAAGGGAGAATTGCACTGTTTGTATCAAGATGTATGGTTTGTCAACAAGTAAAGGCAGAACATCAGAGGCCATCAGAGCCATTGAATCCTATGTATATACCTGAGTGGAAATGGGAGAAGATTACAATGGATTTTGTCATTGGATTTCCTAGATCTGCAGGAGGTCAGGATGCCATTTGGATGATTGTGGACCGACTGAAAAAGTTTGCTCATTTTCTACCAATACGGATTACCTACAGCTTAGAACAGTTTGCGCAGTTATATGTGAAGGAAATTGTTCGACGTCATGGAGTCTCGACGTCTATTGTTTTTTAGATAGAGACCCGAGATTTACTTTGAAATTCTAGACAAGCCTTCAGAAAGCTTTGGGTACCAAGTTAACCTTTAGTACTACTTATCACCCTCAGACTGACGGACAATCTGAACGAACTATCCAAGTTCTTGAGGATATATTGAGGACATGTGTTCTACATTTGGGTGGTAAGTGGGAAAACCATTTACCATTAGTGGAGTTTCCATACAATAATAGTTTCCAATCTACAATTGGTATGGCTCCATATGAGGCATTGTATCGTCGTCGATGTCGTTCGCCAATATGTTAGGATAAAGTTGGCGAAAGGAGAATTTTGGGTCCAGAATTAGTTGAGAGGACAATGGAAGCTATTGATAAAATCAGATCAAGAATTAAATCCCAGAATCGTCAGAAAAGTTCTGTTGACCAAAGGAGAAAAGAGTTAGATTTTGAAGGTGGTGAGAAAGTATTTCTCAAAGTGGCCCCAATGAAGGGGGTAATTCTTTTTGGAAAGAAAGAAAAATTGAGACCTAGATTGATTGGTCCATTTGAGATTTTAGAGAAAGTTAGAAATGTGGCATATCGTTTGGCATTACCTCCCGAGCTAGCGGCAATGCATAATGTTTTCCATGTCTTTATGTTGAGGAAGTATATGCACGATCCTAGTCACGTTGTTGACGCTCAATCTTTAGGCGTCCAAAGTGACTTGACGTCTGAAGAAGCTCCTACAGTGGTTCTAGAGAGAAAAGTACAAGTTCTGAGGAATAGAGAAGTTCCTTTAGTCAAAGTCTAATGGGGTAGACACGGTGAGGATGAGGCTACTTGGGAAAGAGAAGACATTTTGTCCAAGTATCCTGACCTAATCAATCAAGTTAGACTTCGAGTACGAAATTATTTTAAGTGGGGGAGGTTGTAGTGATCAGAAATTTTAAGTTTAACGATGAATTTTTATGTTAAAGAGTTCAAAAGTATTTTAATGAGTTTATGACTCGCTGCGACATTTTCCAATGTTTTAAATTGATTATTGATCACGATATGATGTTACGTGCACTTTCCTAACAATTATTTTGTTATTTGTGAGAAATATTTTATTATGTTACATGTTCAAATTTATACTTATTTTAAAGTGTAGAACTTATCAGTCGAGATTGAAATATTTTTTACAGCAAATTCAAGTGTTTTAAATTTATGTCTTTCTTTTTGGAAAAAAAAAAATCAAAAATTTTAATTGGGTCAAATGTTTTAGATATTTTGAAAGTTGATAAAAGTATATCAATATTGGTGTCATTTTGTAGCTTACATTAAATAGTGTAAGTCAGAGTCGAGAAAAAATTATTTTGGTCGAAATCGACCCATGTTATTTCAATTCAAAGAAAACATGAAATTTATAAATTTCTTTAGGATTATTTTATTATTGTGTTTGTGTGTGTAAATTTACAAACTTTGTTTGAAGTAATGGGACGTGGCATCCTTGTATATAGTTAGAAAATGATCAAATTATTTCAACAGTCTCTCCACTCATTTCTCACCCATCACTTATCTCTGTAAAGATATATTAATTAATTAGTATTCCAAGCATTAATTTGTTATAGAATCAAATCAGGTTCTTTTCTTTCCACTTCCACACGGCACACGACTTCATCAACAGCAAGTTTAGACTTTCATTTTTCATGAAATTGCATTTGGTTTTCCCTTGGACGAACTACTTGAAAAGCTGTTAATTTGGTGATTGTGCATTTCAACTCAAGAATTTCTGAAAATTTAAGGTAGTATCCTCTCTCGTACACAAGTTGT
Organism: Ligustrum vulgare; assembly: GCA_963555705.1. Lineage (NCBI taxonomy): Eukaryota > Viridiplantae > Streptophyta > Magnoliopsida > Lamiales > Oleaceae > Ligustrum > Ligustrum vulgare. The sequence continues at coordinate 24,249,625 of OY743174.1, forward strand.
TACGCTTTTGAATTTAATATTATGCTAGCATGAAATTTGTGTCAATGTCTTATATTTGATGAAATGCATAGCTTTTCATGTGCTAATTAATTATTGGCATACTATGAATTTATTTATGATGGGATTATGATTGATGATTGAAGGTAATCATCTAATATGTTGTGATTGAAGGTAATCACGGTAAATTTTATTAACTGACCATGTTAAAATGTTTCTCAAAGATGAAAGTTGATATTGACATATAATCAAATGTTGATATATTTTAATTTCATTAGCATGGATATATACTACTGAATATTTCTTCGAAATGCTCATATTTAAATAAAAAAAACTTTACAAATTGAAGGATTGGACATGACTTGATGGCGAGCAGTAGTGAATGACATTTAAATTTTTATGTATTTATGTTTGGAATTATTTATGTTAATGTTGCAATACAATTTTAAAACTTAAAAAGTTCTTGAACGAATGTAATTCTTGATCAATTAAATTTTACTTTTGGATAAAAATGCATATTTTGATTGCTGCCTTGAAAATTTCAGATTTTGGTTGCACTTTGAAAACTTACTGCAGGTTGTATATTTACAATTTCTGAATGTTTCAAAATGGAAAATGACCATTTATGTGTTATCTATCATATGGAACTAAAAACAGTTTCAGAAACAATGATCAGACTATTTAAAAAAAATAATTTTGAACTTCAAACGTGGTCATCAAGAACCCAAATTTTTATATGTTGTATTTATATGACTTCTTAACACTGTGTTTAAATTTCATAATTTTTAGACATCGTTTGCCATTTTAAATAACTTTTTCAAACAGACTGTGTTACTCGAGAAAAATGGCATAAGTTGCTGAATTTTTCTATAACTTCTTCAAATTGTTTATTTCTTGTGTTTTTTTGAAGTACATTGAAATTATTTTTTTTAACAATTTGAAAATTAGTTATGTATTACAATCCAAATAAATTTGTCCTAAATTTATTGTCTTCAAACATTTAACGTGAATAAGATTATGTTTGGTAAGACGTCGTTAAAAGGAAATTCGAGACGTTACATCCTAGCTACCTGAAAACACTACATTACTCTCCAGAGTCCCAAGTCATCCTATGCAAACTAGAGAAAAATCTGGTATTCATAAACCAAAAAGGTTTGTTTACCTATCCTCCTTAAAATCCAAACCTTTAGAACCTTCACATGTTAAAGAGGTTTTACTAGATCCTAAATGGGTAGATGCTATGACTGTTGAATTTTAGGCCTTGCAGAAAAATGACACTTGGAATTTAGTTCCCTCGGGTGAAAATATGCATGTTGTAGGATGTAAATGGGTTTTAAAGTTAAACTCAAGACTGATGGTAGTATAGACATATATAAGGCTTGGTTATTTGCAAAAGGGCTTTAGCAAACCCTAGGGTTGGACAACTTTGAGACCTTCAGTTCAGTCATTAAGCCTTCGACTATAGCGTTGCTTTATCTCTAAAATCGAGTATTCATAATGTTTGCATGATCAATTATGATTTTAAATTTTCTTCAACAGATAGATTTCACATAACCACAGCTTTCTGTAGAAATTCTGTAATTGAGGTGTGAGTAAAAGGTGCATTTCTCACACTATCTTCCAATTACGGTGAAAAATATGTTGTAAACCATAGTGCATTTCTCACATGACAACTATTATATGGAGTCTGTATAGAAAGAAGTAAAAAGCATCATGTATGCATAAAACAGAAAAGTGCTTTCAAGAGTCAAACCTGAGTTTCTTCTGGAAAACCATTCCTAAACCATGACCGGCAAACGGCATAAAGAGAAGCATTTTCAGATATTCTAACCTACAAAAGGATACAAGTCTTCTATTAACAATTATATATAAACAAAGGTGAGAGAAAAATTCATAGTGCAAATTTGGCTAAGTGGAATAATATTGCAAGTTTATCAAGATATAAAAATAAATCATACAAAAAAAAATCAAGAAATAATGTTAGAATGATAAATGTTGATGAGTTATCTCAATACCATGGATTCTTAGCGAGGAATCCTTGTACATGATGAATAACAAGATTCCAATAGAAATGAAATCTTTCGAGTAAATCAATGCAATTTAAAAAAAAAAAATGAAGAAGTGTTAATACAAATCTAGGACTTTTGAATAGAGAAAGTTAATGAAAAATATCAACAATCCATCCACATTTCGCGATCAAGGTTTATACATGCATATGGTTGAAAGAAAAAATCTTATTTCAAATGACAACTTCTTTATATGTATTTACTTATACACGTGCATAATGATGCAAAGCATACAATGACAAGTGGCATATTTGTTAGAATAACATTTGTTTACCATTCATTTATTTTTATATCTCATTAGTTTCTTCAATTGCTTTTATGTAATGACTCAAAACTGTCATTTGGCTATTTCTTATTAATCACCAAAATTGAATTAGGGATATTTTGAAGTCCAAAAACCAACTTTGTTGTTCTTTTTGTTGCGGTTTGGTTCAAAAAAATCTATTCTTGTTTGAGGTTTTTTTTCCCTTTCTTCTTAGGAATACTACCGACATATGGTATCTGATTTGGAGGTCCCGTGTTCAAGTCAATGCTAGAATGCTTCCATTGGATGTTAGTACAATATAGGAGCATGCTTGAAACAACGGGTGGACCTATAGTTTCTATTTGGGAATAATGGCCCAACGTTCACAGGTGTCATTCGAGTTGAGTGCATTGCACCTTCCCCGTCAGCTATAGCTTTTAGGCAAAGTTGTTGCATCCCTACATCACATACCTATGCATATGTGTTGGTGTAGGTGTGAGTAAACGTACATAAAGTATCATTAGCATTTACCTTCCGATCTCCAATAACTATAATAGTATCATCCCTACTTCCATCCCTGGAAGAAAAAAATGGAGAAACGTGATATTTGTGTTGAACTAATATAGCAAATTGGCGCCTTGGTAAAACATAAGAGATCTATGAGAAATTGAACGAGAGACAAAAGAAAGATGGCGTTAAATATTACCTCAAATCTTTGTAACCATTATTATCAAAGATGGTAGTTGAAGGACCAACCTTCAAGCCCCAAAAAAGAAAAATAAAAAACAATTTTAGCAAGGGTGTATTATGTGATTAGTACAATAAAATTGTCTTGCAGAAATTAAACATCCTGAAATCTATAGGATTAACATAAAAAAATTAAACTTTGAGTCTTTGATATCTTGCACACATAGAATAAATGTGTTCCCACTAATGTGCACAAGCATTGGATCTCTTTAAACTCCATTTAAACACGATAGCAAAGATCTAATTATTGCTACCTATTAGTGATTCATTTTTATATTTCATAAATATTGTTGAAATGTTTATGATTTTTGTATTATTGTATTGAAGAAACATATAATAGATGTTAGGGACTATAGTGGTAATTATGTAATACTTCTTGTATATACCAAAATTGAGTAAACAAAAAAGTTTGAGTTCTCCCCAAAAATCTTCATGGTATCAGAGATGAGGTAAGAAAACCTAAAAGCCAATAGTTCTTCCTTACCGTGAGTAACCTAGACATTTCAGTGCTGTCGAGGACCTACCACAGCGCTCGTAAAGACCTCTCTATCATTCGAGTTCAATTTCCCTTATTTTATTTTTTTTTATTTTTTGCAATTTCTACTGCGTGACCTAATTGCTTGTTCGATTTCTGATCGAGTTTTTGGGCTAGATCTTCAACTCGCGGTTTCATTATAAATCGCCTTCGTGCCGGCAACTAATCTTTCAGCAGACGCTGCAACCCCTTCACTTTTGGTCCTTGTTTTTCTTATCCGAGGCATCTTCGCGCAATAGGGTGCCATTACAGCTTTGGTGTTCCACTCCAACTTCAATCTTCCTCTCCCATGGTTCCTACGAAATGCAGGAACAGTCCGGCTCCGACGACTCCTCTCTTGCTCAATGTTGGATGCTGTGTTTAAGAGGTTTAGGCAGGTTCCGTAGTCTTAGGGGATTTTTCTTCCTATTGCTTCTGCTTTTGAATCAGGACAGTATTCAGCTTGGATTACCATCTATTCTCTTGCTTTAGGTCTAGCTCTTTCTCAATTCTGTGCCTTTTTTGTATTGTGCTTGTATTGTGCATTGTGTTTTGTAAAATATGTAGAGTAGTTTGAGTTACATTATCTATTTAGAATTGGAAAAATGACAAATTCATGCTTACGCGATCTCACATGATTGTCTCCTGAGAAGGGTATTTTTGGTTTAGCATCAGCTTCTATTGTATCTAACTCTTGGGTTATCGATGATCATTTTACTTGTAATCCTTCTACACTTGATTCTCAAACCACTTCACATGTTTAGTCTGTTAAACTGACTAATGGAATCCCTGTCCAAATAGCAGGGGTCAAAAATGTTTCATTTTCACCTACTTTATCTATGTCTTCTGTCTTACTTGCACTTACATTCTCTACCATCCTATCATCCATTAGTGAAATTACAAAAAATTATTAGTCAAATTACAAAAAAAGTAGATTGTTCTATAACCTTCTCTTCTTCTCATTGCGTCTTTCAAGACAATCGAACGAAGATGATGATTGGTATAGGGGACAAGTAAGTTGCAAACAGATGCTAGTGTTGGTCTTCAAGTAGTGATTAGATATTCTCCTAAAGATAGGATCCTTTTGTAGCATTGTCAATTAGGAAACCCCTCATTTTCTTATTCAGATCACTTGTTTCCAAAATTATTTAAAAAATTTCCTAGCTTTAGTATGCGATGTGACAAATTTATTTTTGCCAAAAATCATCGTGTACCTTTTAAAATCAATTTTAAAGTCATATTCCTTTTACGTGTGTTCATACTGATGTTTGGAGTTCTTTATCTACTCCATCTACTTCAGGAAAGTAAGTGTTTGGCTAATTAACTTCCAAGAAAAATACAAGTAGCAAAGGAAGGGTTTTACCTCACCCAAAGGAGGAGCTTCTCTCAAGAGCTTTACATGAACAACCAAGTTAATGAAGTTTGAAATGAAAAATGTGTATATAATGTACAAAATTGGGCAAAATGTGTAATTTCGGAAATTGCAACAAAAATCCCGTTGGAGTGTTTCGGTTGACCCAACTGGTCGACCGAAATGGGACTTTCGGTCGACCAACCCTCAACCGAACGCGACCTAGGCTGCCTTCAAAAATCTCTGCAGACCTTCGATTGACCGGAGTGACTTTCGATCTACCGATCTTGGCTGAAACTCCATTTCTTCAATCTTTGGCTCCAACTTGATTCTAGGCTTTTTTTTCTTGACTTTAAATACTTGTTTAGCCTCGAATATTGAACATCTTCGGCACCGGATCTCGCCATGGGTCCCACAGGCTCGCGCATCGAGGTTTGACTTTCTTGGTTCTCATCAGTAAGGTTAAAAGTATATATTTTTTTAGTTTATTTGTAAATTATTTTATTGGTAAAATGTGGCAGAAAATTATTATTTTTAAAAAAATGATGTTTTGAATGAGTGGAGAGAAAATGTGTGTGGTTAAAAGGTGAAGAGAAAATGCGTGTGGTTAAAAACTAATTTGAGAAATTATGTTATTTATAAATTGTAATGATTACATTAAAAAATAGAAGCTTATACTTATCTAATTCATGCAATGTCTATTCATCTTGATATTCATCATTCAAAATATAATTTACCACACATTCTACAAAAATTTTACGGAACACATTTTTTGAAATGACGATCTCAAACATGGGGCTAACAATAACACGAGACATTATTTTTCTCTTGGAATTTATAATTTTCTATTATATTATCAATATTTTTTTGAATACAAATAATATTTCGATATAAGTATATTATTTAGATTTAAGTATAAATAAGATATAATTTAACATACGTTTATAATTATTTTGATTAGTGTTTTTGAAAGAATTTTCGAGAAAATGTTAAATACGAGAGATGAATGCAAATAATGTGAATACTATTGTTAATAATGAATTATATTTTTTTAATCATTCTTGATTTTAATAGTTGCGTAAATGTTATATGGTATACGATTTTCAATATAATTTTTTCACTCCAACATTGCATGTTATCATATCATGATAATTGCTAGTTACGTAATTATTATTTTTGATTATTTGATTTTATAAGTAAAAAATATAATTTTATTGGTTAAATACTAATATTCGTGGGTTTAAGTTAAGCACGCATTTATAATTATTGTGATTGATATTTTTAAATGAAAATTGAAAAAACTTAAATACGAGGGGAGAATGCAGAAATTGTGATAAATATATTGATGTATTCTACAAAATTAATATTGTACTCATAATATTATACCAAACATGATATAAAATTAAACAAACTCCTAAATTTGCATTTTATTTGAAATTAATAGTAGCTTATAAAAATTATTGAAGTTAATAGTCATGTATACTTAAGAGCTTGTTTGGTAACAAAAAAAATTTCATCACAATTTTTCAAACTTAATCTCAACCATCAATTCTTAGTCAAGCCCACAGTTTTTGATTTTTCAAACATTTTTAAATTACTGCACATCCATTAAAAAAAAAACCACAAAAATAAAAACTTTTCACATTACCAAACAGGCTCTAAGGGTGTGTTAGATAAAAGATGAAATATTTTCCATCTAAATTTTTCCACATCAACCCATAAGAAAACATTTTCTTGAAAATTGGCAAAAACAAGGTTTAATTGATTGTACATAGAAAGTTTTTTCAATCAAACATCAAATCTAGAAATGATTTTCCTTGATTTGACATTTTTCATATAAAATTTCCTCAATCAAACACAGCCTAAATATATAAATTGATTTACTATTTAAATAAGCTATTATAATTTGAATTAGTTATATTATTATTTATTAAATTTTATTAATTATTGTAATATAATATTATTTTTCATACATCTTAAATTTATTTTAATTATATATAAATATTAAAATTTTATAAATACTTACCGAAATTAAATCATCGTTGAGGTTTCCTTCCCTAGTGAGCCAAAAAGGACATATCATGCATTTTGAATTTATTTTATTTTAATTATGTATAAAAATTAAAGTTTTGTAAATGCAAATTAATCACGACCTAGGGGAGGTTTTCTTCCTACTAAGCTAAAAAGGACGTGGAAATATCAACCATTTTTCTCATCTAATTCTCCAAAATTCTTCAAAATACTCCAAAAATTTCCACCCAAATCTCCAATCCTCCTCCTGCAGACCCTTCTATCTGGCGCTGTCGAGCCGAGCGTGCTAACTCCAGTTTCTCCACTTGTATAAATTTCTAATCGATGGTCACCAGCGACTTTCAACTCGTCTTCTCTGAATAGGGTTTCGTTCTCCTTTGCTTCTATCCCATCTCCTTGTCTCGTCCTTGGGAATTGTCACAAAAAACCTCGTCTATCTCTGTAGAGGTAGAGAAGGAACACGCCTCTCCAAGTAGAAAATTTATACGCAAAAAAAAAAAAAGAGAAAAAAAAAGAGGGTATCTCCATAGCCCGATCAATAACCAGAAGCTTCAGTGGCGGAACCTGTCGAAACCAATCCCTCAACCTCATCTCAGAACTCCCTTAATAAGCACGCCCACGTAATTTATTTTCCCCATCTTTTATACTTTTTGGAAGATAAAATAAATAATTTCAATTACTTTTCTGTTTGTAAAATAAAAGATGTTTCACTTATCTTCAATTTAGTGTAATCGTATGAAGTTATTTCATGAAGTAGATTCGGAATTTAACAAAAAAAATAAACTTTTTTTTTTTGAACGCTATAGTGAATGGGCATGTTGCTAATTAACGAAAATTATTTTGATTCCTTGGTAATGTGAATCATAATTACAACATTTTCGATGTTTATTATGTTCTTAAAAAAAGGTGGAGTCATAATGAGTGCTTATCACCAATTCACTACTAGTTACAATAAAATATGATGTTAATTTTCAACCTACCCTAAAACCTCGGTTGAGTCTAGGATCTTTTTGTTTACTAGATTATGAAGTAGGACACTCTTGTAATCTCTATCAATTTATCTCTTCACGCAACTCATAATGTATTAATTTAGATCTGGTTGACTTTCTGTAGTCCTTTTGAAAAAAAAAACCAACTGTCTGGTGAAATACCAAGGCAGTTTTCTAACTCAAGGATGACTCTCATACATCTATAAATACAACTGCTGTGTTATTTACATTGACAATGCAAAAAGGAAATCAAATTTTTGTGATTACCCTGTTGACATTTTAACAAAGAGAGAAATTTAAAGATGTTGTAATTCATGCCTGGAGTTCTTATGAGAAATATGCTTGGGGTCATGAGGAACTTCAGAATGTTTATTTTGCTAATTTCCATTACTCGTGTGTACTTCTATTTTGGAAATTTGCTTTTGCTGTTTACCCGTGTTAACTTCTTATGAACACCGATTTTAAATATGATAAAAAGTGAGATTCACAAGCTAATTAGTCTAACCTTACATCTTACTTTCTGTAGCTTAAACTGGCCTTGGAACTGTTGTTGGAAAACATACCCTGAGGTCGGATTTCACCGCTGGAAAGCGGGGTATACTAGTATTAACTTCACGGGAAAAATACTAGCTTCATTTCATGTAGGAAAGGTAGACAAGCAGCAGAGTTTTCACCCTTCTTCTTCCGGCTAGATATTGGGGGAGAGGCGAAAAGGGAGACACGCTCATTCTATTGACACCAATTTATCTAGTGTCGCAGGATTTCTACTCAACTTTTCTATAAAAAAATTGGAGGTATTATATGATTTTATCACAAACGGAGCACTCGATCTGTTTGTTGCAATTTATTTGTTTTTCTGAAGTTGTTGTTTCACCTGGAGACCAAGACGCCGCCTGCTGCAAATTTGATGGAGTTCACCGGAGAATGGAAATCCATCTAGCCAATTTCCTACACTCTCTCTCCCCCACTCCTCCTCTCAAACAGAACCCCCAATAAACCTCTTGGCCCATTAATTTTTTCCCCAACTCTCAACAAACCCACCAATATACTACTAGAATCCTCGTCTGTTGCCCCGAGACTCCCCCTTCCGTATCCACAACTTCCGCTCTCCAGATTCCTCCAAAAGTACTATTCTTTACCTTCCACCGCGGCCTCCATTTCCTCTTTTTTCGGTCCCCAACTCCCGGAATACTCAACCCAATTTAGTAATTTCAATGCCCTCCAACTACTCAGAATCCCAAACAGGAATTTGATTATTGTTTTTTTTCCCCACTGGTGACAATTATAATCAAGTGGGGTTTACCTTACTGTCATTAGAAGATGCCAAATTGAGTGTTACTTCGACAAGGGAAAATTCTTTCACGGTGGCAAAAGGTAGCTGCATAAATCATCACCGGATTACAAGGTTGTTTGTCAACCCATCAAGAAATCTGTAATAAGCTGAAGGACTTTAGGCTTCCAAGAATAAGGTCTTCCCTGGCAGTTTCCGATGTTATGGAAGATGTTAGCTTACCAACCAGCGTAAATGAGATTGCTTTGAGAAGTACCTGGGCCAGCTTACCTACAAATCTCTTGCAATTGGCTTTCTGCACCTACTCAGAATTCCTTACGGATCTTGAGAGGCATAGGGAACCATTAGAATTCCTAGATATTCCCGATAAACTTCAATTGCTCCCCTTTCCTTTCCGAAAATCATCATGCCGCAGCAATAAATGGTCTGATAAAGTTCAGCCTTCAGATGCTCTTGTAGGTCCAGTTCTTCCCCCTCATCTTTTGACTATTCTTCATAAACTCTGGATGGAAGAACTTAAAAAGGAGAGACAGACTTACGTGGAAGAAACAGAAGCATTCTCAATCAATGCTGAACTCAGACTTCAATATAAGAAAGTAATGGAGGTTGTCGAGGAGCTTGATGTTTCGGATTCTGACACCAAGATTCAGGATGATGATTTTGTTTCTCTTGCTGATGATAAAGATGATATGTGTTACAACTACAAGACTCAAAAACCAAAGTTCTCTTATCATAAACCGCAGGCATTCCTTGAGAATTCCTCTGATGTGGATGTGGTGATGAGGAAATCTGGACGCGAGATTGACAGATTTTCAACCTTTGTTTTTCGGAGAACCCAAGAGCATAAATCTAATGTCAGTGCAGAGATGGTAGGGCTAGATCTATTTGATGTGGGGTGCCCAATAGCTCTAAAGTTTGATGATTTTACCATCAATTTTGGGCTAGAGGAGCTGGAAGCATACCAAAATTTGAAGAAACAAGACTTAGAATTTCAGAAAGGTTTTAATCTCTATCAAGACTATGTCACCAGAAGGAAATCACCGAAATGAGTTATGTAATTTCTTCGATGTTTGGTGGTTTAGGAAAGGTGTTTTTCAAATTTTGTTAGGATATTAACTTCTTGTACTGATACCTAACTGTTGTATGTTATACAATTAAAGAAATCTGATTGAAATTGCGTACTTAATGGTTATATAGTCCAACACTGTTCATCTTTTTGAGTAATGCCGTGCACCCATAGTTTGTTTGTTTCTCTCAAATGCACTTCCATACATCCAGCTCGTGTAATTTCAAACCTTTTGCACAATCTACTGGAACAAATATTCAGACTTTGGTTCTTTTTTTATTTTTTAATTCTCAAACTCTTATACACACAATCCTCTTCCAAAGGAAGACAATTTACTTTGATCTGCTTTTCTTTCATTTAGGCGCTTATTTCCCTTTTCCTGCATTTATTGTTTCATTTCCATCCCTCCGTTTTATTAAACTGTTTACTCGCCTTTCTTTAATCTCTCCATTTTTTGCTTTCTTTTATTTCTTCCTTTTTATGATTTGATGATGGTGTTGTGTTTGAGGGATTTTTTTTTCTCCCCTAATTTTGTTAGATATACTCTAAATTACAATTTGCAACGTGCTCATAGTTCTCTGCATTACATTGTGATTTTTGGATCATGCTGCAGACGTCTTGCCCATAGGATCCTATGAAAGCTAAAAGAGATGAAATGTTACTGTCACACGAAAGCTCCAAACTCGCGATTTTGAACCATTTTTGCGATTGTGTCAGTCTGAATTTAAGGTGTGTCTCTTTGAAAATATTTTCCATCTTTACATGCACTATATTGGAAAGAAATGAAACGTATATTATCTTATGTGACTTTGCACCTAAGTAGTTGTTCTGTTAGTTTCTGAAATCCTAGGGGAATGCCATTCTAATGGAACCTTGGTGAAATTACACGTAGCATGCTGTATATGGACTGTACATACTATTTTCCTTTTCCTTATTTCTATCAATCGTTGTTGTCTATTTTCATTTGTACTAATTTTCATTTTCATTTGTACTGATTCTCTTATTGTCTTATCAAGCTTTACAGTTGTATTTGATGGAAAACATTTTTTTCTTCACTTGTTGGAAGGGTGCCTTGCATATTTAACTTTCACTTACAAAACGTATTTGCTTGCACGTGTTCATTTGCTTGCACGTGTTCTACTTGTTTATTTACGAATGGAAACATGGATGCATATTTTTTCAGTTTTCTTTCTTATTACACCATGTTTGAGTTATGAAAATTGGAACAATAATTTATTTGATTTGTTTATATCGTTGGCCCATTGGAAATGTGGAAATATTGTCTTTTCTAGCTATTTTTTTTATGTGACTCAAGTGTCAGCACACAAGTCACCCTGTTGTCTTAATGGCTTTCTATTGATTTTCTGTTAAGATAGTAGAAATCCATTTACTTGGGGGATTGGCTGTGAGGTTCTGATGCCCAGAATTTAAAGGATTGTATCTGCGGGCTGCAATAAGCTTCCCCATTGAACTGGGAAGTGAATCTGAGATCTGCCTCTGACTTTGCATTCTGGTGAAATTCAGTACTTGAAGAACTTTTCTCCTTCCTCCTGTTAGCCCACCCCTTGTGGAAGCATACAGCCGGGGCTCGGTATCTTCTCTTTATTCTTTTCTTCTCTTTTCAAATCATTTATCTTGATTATATTTTTGGTGGCCCTCAGATCTGTTATTCATCTGTTAATGTCGTAGCTTCTGTTCCCCTTCTGCTCTACTTGATGCTATCAGAGCTTCGCAGCATTTTATCTTCGTCAACTTAGCCATTTGGCATGCCCTAGGATTCTGACAGATTATGGGCCTCAGCTGCATTTGAAGATCTCTCACTCTTTTGTGCATACTGTTTGTTTGTGCTGTCAACATACGGGCTTCTTGTGCTGCTGGTCTCTCTACTTACCTCTCATGCAGGACAATCTAACCAAGAGGATGAGTGAAACTAGTAGAGAGAGAGAGAGAGAAAGAGAGAGGTTTTTACTAGTTGAAGTTGCGACCAAAGTCCATTTCAAGTAGTGGCCATCTACATTCTACACATCCCCGCATATTTGATTTCAATGCACCATCTTGAGGGAGAGAGTTTGAATTGAATATTATTTTCTTTAGTTAGGATATATATTTTAGGATTTTTATTATCTCCTTTCTTTTTAGAGATTGGACTATTCTCCCATGTATAGGGTTGATTGTAATGCATAGTTTTAAAAGGCGGAACTAGGTACCGAGGCGGTTTTTCTTTGTGAGGCGAGGCGTAAGCCTCAAGGCACTTTGAGGCGTAAGCCTCACTACAAACCGAAAATTTAATAAAAAAATTATAAGATAATATAAAAGCATCTTATTTCAAAAAAATTAAAAGATGACATAAAAAAAGCCTAAAATAGAAGTATAAAACCAAACATAAACATCAAGCATGCACTACGTGATTAGATTGTTGATTGCATGACTTCAAATTCATTGTTTCGACTAAGAGAGGGGGAGAGAGAACATGATGGGCAGACTACAGGTGAGGTGCATGTATAATATAGTTTACAGACAGGTGCCATATTATTTTTTAAATTTTGATAATTAATCAATGCATAAATAATGTCTATAAAAAGTTTTTAATGATGATAATGAAAGAAAGTGGTTATGCATGTTTATAGACTTGGCACTATGATGAGATAATAACCGGAGCAAGAACGTGGGAAGTGGGGGGTAGAGGAATATATAGGGTTTTTTAGTTTTTTTTAATGAGCACAAGTCTAAAATATTTTTTTTGTATTGATGGTCCAAATTGGGTGTAAAATATTTTTTTGGTTTCAATTTTTGATAAACTAAGAGGTCAAATTGGGTCTAACTTATTTTTTGTAATGATGTGTCATAAGAAAAAAATTCATTTAGAACGCCTCACGCCTCAAGGCATGTGAGGCGCGAGGCGTACACCTCAACGATTGAGGCGTACTTTCCACCCAAAATAGCACTAAATCAGTACCTCGAGGCGTAGGTTGTGCGCCTCACAGTGAGGCGGGCCTCAAGGCGCGCCTCCACCTCGCCTTTTTAAACCATGGTCACTTGTTAAGATAGAACTTGCCTTCTTCAATTGAACCATTTTGATTGCAATTAAGGTGCAACAATTTTCATTTGCCTATGTATGCTATTATGTGTCTATAGTCTCCGGTCTTCTCCTTTGGAGATCCTAGATTACGTGTAGGATGTGTATATGTATGGGTTCACTCATGTTGGTGGGTAAGTAAACAAGAGCTTAAAAGATGAAGTGGCCGCATCAAAGTTGCATCGTAGAGCTATTTTGTAATTATTCTTCCTAATATCGTGAAACCTTCATCATTCTTGTTATATAATTAATTACAATATAATTTTGCACGTACACAAGTGCCTAATACAGTTGGCATCTTTGGTCAACGTACATTTTTTGTGCAGACAAGCCAGTGTATATGTACAGCATGGGAGGTCTTGCTGAGTTTTGTGTGGTACCTGCGCATGGATTAGCAGTTCTTCCCAACTCCTTGCCCTATACGGAGTCTGCTATTTTAGGGTGTGCAGTTTTTACTGCCTATGGGGCCATGGCCCATGCAGCTGAGGTGCGTCCTGGTGATGCCATTGCTGTGATTGGCATTGGGGGTGTTGGCTCAAGGTAATAAGCTAAGATGTAGTGCGGTATTTAACTTCCATATTGCGTTGCCTTAATAACGTTTTGTGCAATCAATTGTAGAAGGCCTTGAATTGGATCTTGCAAAAAATAGGGACACGTCTACTACTCGTGTTTAAGATTTTCTTAGACAAAAATGCTAGGGTTTCTCTTAAATGGTCAAAGTATTGTCTTTGTGAAATTACTTTTGTAAAAATATTACTTGAGGGGTTTTGGTAGAGGAAATATTATTACTCGTATAGGAAGTTTCCAATTAGAATAACAACCTAAAACTGCTCCTAGCCCATTTGTTGCAGAAAGGATTATGGAAACAGATATTTTTCACAGCATAAATTCTCTTGCATTTCACTGGAATATATATACAGAAGCTAAGCTATATATGCAATAGATACAAAGAATAATATATAATATCTGATGGTACAAGAGGACGGTCCTATACAACAAATTATCAAGTGAGTCATCACTAGAATCCAGCTGGCTGCAACAGATTTATAGTGGTTCCTTTTTGTGCCAAGATATTCCTTCACGTTTTATCCTCTTTAGTTATTTCTGTTCCTTCATCCTTTATCTTTTGTAAGTCCAGCAAATCAGTCTTTCTCTTCCCTTTAACACCCCCGCTCAAGGTGGATAATCTAGACATTATTCCAACCTTGTTTCTAAGATAGATGAACCTTGAAGTAGGAAGTGCCTTAGTCAATAGATCAGCTATTTGAGCAGATGAAGAGATGTAGCAGACTTTCAGTTGCTTGTTAATCACTCTGTCCCTCACGAAGTGCAAGTCTAGCTCTATATGCTTGGTTCTAGCATGGTACACTGGGTTTGATGCTAGAGCTGCTGCACCAACATTATCGCACCAGACTGTAGGACAATTAACCAGATTGACATTTAACTCACCCAACAATGACTGAATCCATGAAATTTCTGCAGTAACATGGGCCAAAGCCCTGTACTCTGCTTCTGTACTCGAACGAGCCACAACATGCTGCTTCTTTGAGCTCCAAGATACCAGATTTCTCCCTAAATAAACACAATAACCTGCAACCGAACGTCTGTCATCAGGGCAAGCACCCCAGTCTGCATCACAAAATCCACTTATGTTTAGATCTCGATTGTTCCTGATAGTTATACCAAAATTTGTAGTTCCCTTCACATATCTGCAGACTCTTTTCAACAATAGCCAATGTACATCAGTTGGTTCCTGTAGGAACTGACTCAACCTGTTTACACTGAAACTTAAATCTGGTCTTGTATATCCCAGATATTGTAATGCTCCAACACAACTCCTATAAATAGTAGGCAGACTCAGTTTGTTTCCTTCATATTTTGAGACCAGTTTTCCTGAGACCATTGGAGTTGAAACAGGTTTAAGTGATTCAAAGCCAAACCTTTTAAGAAGATCCAAGGCATATCTGTTCTGGTTGATAAAAAGTCCTTCCTCACTTCTAATCACTTCCATTCCCAAAAACCTTTTAATTTGTCCAATATCCTTTAGTGCAAACTCACCATTGAGCTTATTGATAAATCTTTGCAGCTGTTCAGAGTTGCTCCCTGTAATTATTATATCATCCACGTATACCAATATGTAAATTACATAGTTTTGTGCCTCAAAATGGAACAGAGAACAATCTGCCTTAGATTGCTTGAATTTCCAGTCAAGTAATGTCAATCTTAATTTGTCATGCCAAGCCCTTGGTGCTTGCCTTAATCCATATATGGCCTTCTTCAGCTTGCAAACAAAATCAGGTCTTTCCTTATCTTCAAAGCCTTCTGGTTGGTACATAAACACTTCCTCCTGCAGAGTTCCATTGAGAAATGCATTATTTACATCAACTTGCCTTATGTCCCAGCCTCTGTTAACTGCAATAGTGAACACAATCTTCAAAGTAGAAGCCTTCACAACAGGGCTGAATGTCTCAGTAAAATCAATTCCTGGAGTTTGCAAGAAACCTTTAGCTACCAATCTTGCTTTATGCCTCTCAACTTCACCATTTTCATTGTACTTAACCTTGAAAACCCATTTATTCCCTATAACTTTATTGGCTTTGCTAGGGTGAATCAGTTCCCAGGTTCCATTTCTTTGTAAGGCTTCATACTCATCCTTCATAGCTAATCTCCAACTTTTATTTTTAAGAGCTTCTTGTGCTGTTGAAGGTTCTGAGAGTTCAAGATTGTATACCTTGGGCTTAAAGATACCATCTTTACCCCTTGTAATCATAGGGTGATCTGACTTTCTCACAACCTCTTCCTCATTTTCAGTGTTATCAACATCTCCTTCACTCTGTCTCTGATCAGATTCATATATCAGATTATCACCATCAATTCCTACTTCATCATGCTGATCTGTATTGCTATTGAGAGATGCTGATTGATAGGAGGGTATAGGATCAGCTCTATCAGATTCAGGTGTGAATTGTGTGGAAGAATTAGAGTTATTCTGGAAATCAAAGTGATCTTGAAAGGCTGGATTTGAGTCTATTGTGTTTTTTGAGATATGTGAAGAATTGAAGTTTGTAGGCAATGGATAGGAGATAACTGTTGGAGTTGGTGAATCTTTATGTTTATTAAGGAAGCCTGACTTAAATGGAAACGTATTTTCATCAAAGATGACATGCCTGGAAATGAAAATTCTACCTGTAGGACTTAGACACTTGTACCCTTTGTGAGATCCACTTAAGCCTAGATTTACACACCTCTGGGAATGAAATGATAGTTTGTGTTTATTGTAAGGTCTAAGATATGGATAACAAGCAGATCCAAATACTCTCAGTTGTTCAAGGTTCATAGTTTTCTGAAACAACACTTCATAGGGTGATTTGAGTTGTAATATAGGTGTAGGTAGTCTATTTATTAGATAATTGGCTGTTTGAAAGGCTTCAACCCAGTAATGGGGAGGCATTTGAGCTTGTGCAAGCAAAGACAGCCCCACTTCAGTCAAGTGTCTGTGCTTTCTCTCTGCACGACCATTCTGGGGGGATGTATATGGACATGAATATCTAAGCTCAATTCCACTTTCTTTAGCTAATCCTTCAAAGGCTCTATACTCCCCCCCCCCCATAGTCACTCTGCAACCCTTTAATTTTCCTTTCAAACTTTGTTTCTACCAGTGCTTTGAATTGTTTGAATAGATGCAGTGATTCTGATTTTGATTTCATTGGATAAATCCACGAATATCTACTATAATCATCTAGAAATAGAATGTAATATCTAAATCCTTCGGTGGATCTCACAGGGGAGGGTCCCCAAACATTTGAATGCACTAAGTCTAGGGGATTTTTGGCCTGTGAATGTGACAATTTAAATGGAAGCTTGTGTGACTTGCCAAACTGACATGCTTCACAAAACAAAGAAGTTTCATTGAACTTAAAGTTTGTAATACGTGTTTTCAATACATGGTTCAGAATGTTAGAAGATGGATGACCCATTCTTCTATGCCAAACTACAACTCTAGGATCAATTTTTGACACATTACATTGTTCTGTTAATCTAAAGACGGGAAAATTGAAGAATCTGGTTTTTTCAGAGGTTTGAGGCTGAGGTTTATTTGTCAAGTTGATCTGATAAAGCCCATCTCTAAGCCTTCCTTGAACCAGCACCTTCCCTGTCAGCAAGTCCTTCACAACACAACAAGTAGGATAGAATTCAATAAAGACTGCATTATCTGAGGTGAATTTGGACACACTTAGTAAATTTTTCTGGACTTTAGGCACAAGTAAAAGGCTGTTTAATTTTAACAACTTTTCATCACACACATTTATGTTCTTTCTACCAGTATGAGTAATAGGGAGAAGGTTACCATCTCCTACTTTAACTTTTTCCAAACCAGTGTACTCCTTCATATCATCCAGATTTCCTGGATTGTTTGTCACGTGGCTGCTTGCACCGGAATCAGCAAACCAAACAGAGTCTTCCAGTGTGTTAGGTGAAGCATAATAGGCTGAGTAGTTGTTGTTCCCTTCATCAGTTTTGTTGGCTGCAAAGTTCTCATCATACCTCTTAAAACACCACCCAGCTTGATGGTTCTTTAGCCCACAGATTTGACAAGGAGCTTTATATTCTGTGTGTCTTCCTGCACTTCTGCCTCGTCCTCTAGTTCTTCCTCTGCTACCATGAAACCTTGAGTTTCCTCTATAGTTTCTGCTGCTAAAGTTTCCGCCTCTGTTACCTCCTTGGCTGAAGTTAACTGAGCCAACACCAATCCTTATTTGATTAAGATATTCCAGTCTACTCTCAAAGGTGAGTAAGACTGAAGTTAACTCATGCCAGTTCACTTCATCCTTACCATTAAGTTGAACAACAACCGGAGTATACTCTTCATCTAGCCCAGTTAACACTTGTGTTACCAGATCTGCTTGACTAATCTTTTTTCCAGCAATCTCAAGGTTATCTGCCAATTTCTTCACATTTGTGAGATATTGATCCATAGTAAGTGAGCCTTTTCTCATTCTTTGCAGCTCAGATGTCAAGAAAGTCATTCTTGCTTTGTTCAAAACTCCAAAGCTCTCCTGGACTGCTGTCCATAGTTCAAATGAGTTATTGCTTCCCATCACCTTCATTGCAATATCAGGCGTCATTGTGGCATAAAGCCATCCCATCAATAACTGATCAGTGGTTACCCATTTCGTGTATTCTGGATTGACAGATGTTTCTGTGGTTGCACTCTCAGCAGTTACCACTTGACTGGTAATCGTCTCTTCTGGGCATTTCTTTGTCCCTAGAATAAATCCTTCAAGATTATTGCCTCTGATCACAGGCATTATCATATTTTTCCAAAGTAAGTAGTTGTCTCTGTCCAACTTGACAGAGACGTTTTGGGTAGGATTAAAGAATGGTGCTGTGTTTTGGTTAGCTGAATTTGAAGACTGAAAAGTTGTATCAGTGTTCCCGAAATTGGTTTGATTTTGAGTAGACATGATTTCACAGCTCTGATACCAAGAAAGGATTATGGAAACAGATATTTTTCACAGCATAAATTCTCTTGCATTTCACTGGAATATATATACAGAAGCTAAGCTATATATGCAATAGATACAAAGAATAATATATAATATCTGATGGTACAAGAGGACGGTCCTATACAACAAATTATCAAGTGAGTCATCACTAGAATCCAGCTGGCTGCAACAGATTTATAGTGGTTCCTTTTTGTGCCAAGATATTCCTTCACGTTTTATCCTCTTTAGTTATTTCTGTTCCTTCATCCTTTATCTTTTGTAAGTCCAGCAAATCAGTCTTTCTCTTCCCTTTAACAGTTGC
The DNA here is from genome assembly GCA_963555705.1 of Ligustrum vulgare. Classification (NCBI taxonomy): domain Eukaryota; kingdom Viridiplantae; phylum Streptophyta; class Magnoliopsida; order Lamiales; family Oleaceae; genus Ligustrum; species Ligustrum vulgare. The sequence continues at coordinate 24,268,805 of OY743174.1, forward strand.
TATCCCCATGTTGCAGATTTCTGATTATTAGGAATTGAGAAAAGCTAGGTCAATCTTGCAAGGTTACTCACATGAATTAGAATGCATGTTTACCTAATGAACAGCAAGGAACAAATGCCAATGAGGTCTGCAGAGTTTGAGTTCTCTTTTAGGAACAGGGAAAAGGAACCACAATTTGTAGCTCTTCTAAAAGTTTTGAAGCTTGTTTGCTGCATGAGTAAGTTATTGAAGTTGGCAGAAACAACTATTTAAGTAACCCGGTCTTGCTTTCTTGTTTCCAGCTCCCCGGGGTTGGGGGGGGGGGGGGGTTTTGGAAACCAGCATTCGTAACCAACCCACTATGAAAGTGATAGAATAATCACAAAAATATGGTTCTAAAAGCCTATTGCATATATTGGGTTTTTCATATTACAAGATCACTAGCAGAGACTGGACAACTTTTTCACTTTGCCTTGATATGTACTCTAGCCTAACATTGACTTGTGAACCTGAGGTCCTCTCAAGGATGAGTTTCAATACCTTTCTTTTTAAAATGATTTTAACTTTTTCTGACTGAGTTGTGATTGTTGCCAGTTTGATGCTCAACCTTTTTCATCATAATAACGATAAAACAACATCTAACGGTTGTTTGCAGATAGCAAGGGCATTTGGGGCTTCTGAGATTATTGCAGTAGATGTTCAAGACGAGAAACTTCAGAAAGCTAAATTGTGTGGAGCCACTCATGCTATAAATGCACGAAAGGAAGATGTTGTTACAAAAATTAAAGTATATACCTCTTATTTCCAAATCTTTGTCAGTTACAAATACAGTAATAAAGCAAATAACTCTGATAAGAGGCTGATACTGCATGCATTTCCTATTTAAAATATTTGTGCCGACAACCTTTATTTCAGACGCTTGTGCTTCCTTATCCTTTGAGGTGATGTTAAGGAACTATAGTCGTGCAATGTCCGAAGGTAGGCTGAACTCACATGATCATCGGAGTGCAAGTTACTCTCCTTATAGACAATCTAACTTATTTATCATCCTCATATTTTGTTCTAGAATCCATTTCTGTAGCTCTCCATAATATGGATCCAAAATGTGAAGTGTTGGAGGACAACACAGGTGTCTCAAACACAGCGCAATTATTTTTATTTACATTTATATGTTTTTCTTTTTCAACTTTAAGAGTCAAGCTATGTTGTGCACTATAAGACTCCACCATAATACTTAACTTGTGTTGCAGCAGTTACGCTTCAATTTTCATTCAAGCAACCTGAATAATTTGCAATCATATATGAAGTGTTTGATGACACTGTTCTTCAGGCCAATTCATGTAACTTCCAACATTTATTGTTATCTTTCAGAATGTCTGTGGAAGCATCTGGATTTTGGATTGCAATTCATTAGCATCCTACTTTTGATGTGAACCTGTTATTTTACTTTAACGTCAATCTTGTGGAGAAAGCTTTATTTTTGCTTGTTGTTTGAAGAAAATAATTTCATTATTTTGGACAGGAGCTTTCTGCTTATCATTTTTTCTTTTACCATATTAATTATCTCCTTGTTCGTTGATTTGAATATTTTGGTGACAACACAGTTTTGCTTTTCCTCATGGGGCTATATTATTGTATTCCAATATTGTATCATGTTAAAATACTAATGATTTCTACATTCTGTTTGATCTATTTTTACTAATGGATCGTGCATGCCTAAAAATTCATATTTCATAAAGTAGATTCCTAACTTGGAGCTATGCATGGTGAACTTAGAAGAGTAAAATGTGCATTTCCAAAGTCTTCCCTGACACTGCTGCATTTGACCAGGACATAACAGGAGGAAGGGGTGTAGACGTTGCTGTTGAAGCCCTCGGTAGAGTGCAGACATTTTCACAGTGTGTACAGAGTGTCCGAGATGGAGGAAAAGCTGTAATGATTGGCCTTACACTCTCTGGTGCTAAGGGAGAGATAGATATAAACCATTTGGTTCGTAGACAGGTGCGTATTCTCCTCCAAATAAATTTACTGTCATCCGTGCTAAATATTGGTTGGGGGTGTTCTTCATATACTGTGGTCCAAATGATCTTCAATATGAAACAGATGATTTTCTTTAGCCTCTGAATTCTTTTGATACTGATGGTGCAGATTAAAGTGATTGGCTCATATGGAGGAAGGGAAAGGCAAGACCTTCCAAAGTTAATCAAATTGGCAGAAAGTGGCATTTTTAATCTTGAGGTAGCTGTTTCAGAAAAACGAAAATTCGAGGAAGCAGGGCAAGCATACGAAGACCTTGATCGAGGAAGAATTATTGGTCGTGCTGTAATTGAGATCGTGTAATCGTGTGTTGGAAAATAATTGTCCTTCCAAACCTCCGGTGATCTAATGTTCGTTTTTCTATAACATTTGGTGAGAATGTGTTGAAAATAATCTCTCTTAACTGAAAATATCATTTTCTTGTACCAAACAGAAGACATTCTCTAAACTATTGTGTTTGTTAAACATTATTTCAAGATGATTTCTCTGTTCTTCGTTTTTGTAATTTTAAGTTACAAGTCACTAAAGGGCAACCATGCAAGTCAGTTGGGAACTCGAGCACTCATCGATAAGTGCATTTTGTACACTTATTTAGACTCTAAACCTAAATGCTTGTTCGGTCTCTTTCTAGATTGTTCTACTTAAATTGTGTTTATTTCAAATATTGACCCAAATGCGAGACAATTGAATAATTGGAGTAAATCGAGGCAAAGTGATTGCAATATAGATTAAATTGCAAGGCATGAGAGTGAAGGGCAAGAAAAGAGAACTATCAAGGATAAATTGAAGAAAAATAGTTTTAAACGATCGCCTAGTTACTCATATCAACATCTCATCCAGCGATTTGAAGAAAAAAATTTGATTGAAGATCGTATTCTTTCCGGATGATGAATTCAACAAGGTTATCTTGTTTCTTTTTCATCAACATGATTGGCTAGATTAAATATTGTGGTTTGGATAGGATAAAACTTTTATTATTTTCTTGTTATTCTTGAATATTAAGTTTTTCATTAAAAAAGGTTATTGATTTTCTTGAATAATTGATATTGATTTTCATTCTACAAGAATTGTGTGATCAAAGATTGTATGAATTGTTAGGGCATGTTTTTAGTTTCAAAATACTGAAAACGAGTTTATCATATATTAATTGTCATAGAATCTTATAGAGAATAGAAATATACCGCTATACTTTATGTAATATTTAAGTGTTCATAAATCCATTAATAGTTTCTTATATGCTCGCATTCATCATATAAATATAGACAGGTCACATACAAAAATATGTTTTAATTTCACTTGAAAGAGAATTTTAAACAATTTAGAAATACGATCTTTATAATCATGAAATTGTTATTAATTTAATAGCCCAAAATTAATAATAATAATAATAATGAAGAATTCTATACCTTTGACACTATATTCGTTTAGCACTATGATCATTTATTAATAGATGGTTTATTACACAGTTTAATCTAGTTTTACAAATTCTCAAATTGATACTACTTATTTCAATTAAGGCTAGGAACCTAGAAAATATTTTATCTCAATCCTTGTGTGCACGATTACTTGAACTCACAATCAACTTAATTACTTGATCGATATGTACACTTGGGTAGGGAAAGTACGCAACACTAGCCCATCCCATCCCCTTGCCGTTGTGTACATTTGCTTTCTCACGGCAACTTATGGAGCAATGCTAAACAATATGATAGGTGATCTTTTTCCAAAACATGAACTAACTAATGAATGTCATTTACAAGGATCAAGAGTATTGCATATTGTGCCATCAGGTGGGCTTGAATATATGAAAAAATCCCATGCAGTGATGACATTTTGCATCCAAAATTTCAGTCACGTTAAAAATGGATAAACTCTTCATCAGAAGATAATAAGTATTCACTACTCCCGAACCCACTTCACTAAGCGGTCATCTCAACTGTAAAGAAACCATCCACTAACCCCCTCTCCTTTTCGTCCGGCAAATAGTTGTATCTACACCGCCTATTTAATCTAGCTGGGAAGATGACAATTAGAGTTCTTTCCACTTGTTTACATACTTTAGGAAGGCAAATGCAGGATTTTCCCTAGGTGGGGCACGAACACGAGTTGACCTCCTAAGCACAGCCTCTTCTTCCATCGCAATCCTGTGAGCAGCCTCCTTTGACCTTTTCTGAAGTTCGAAGCTGCAAAATTGAATTTAAGATGCATTCCAAGTTGGATCAAAATCGATTTCCCAAGCAAAGTCATCAGAAGCATCAAGCGAAGCACGCCAGTTGCATAAAAAAATTCATTGCTCAAGGAGTATTGATATTAATCGCCACAAGTAGAAGTTAATAAAGAAACACATTTCCAGCTCATTCTTCAAAGGTAGGAAAAAAGACATTCTCTAGGATTAATATGTAAAGCCGTTCTTCAGTAAAAATAGAGCATCTTTGGCTAAAGCTTAAGAAGTTCATTCATAATTTACAGAATTCTATCCCGTTACATGAGACACAAATGCAACAGAAGATGAGTTTCAACTGAACAGATCAAACAATAACCAAAATCCAGAGCAAAACGCAACAATATTCTTATTGTTTTACAATATCATACCACATTTAAAATCAAATAGCTACAGTGAGCCAACCAAGCGCAGTGGCGGACCCAATGCAAGCCCACTGCAGGCAGTGGCCTGCACTGAACTTGGGCCAGCCACTTCAACTTTTTAGCCCTTTTAAACTAAATAATAATAATAATAATAATAATAATAATAATAATAATAATAATAATAATAATTAAAAAGGACAGACCAATTCTGCCTAACTGCCTGCACTGAAGTTTTTTGGTTAGTAGCCCTTTAAGCTTTGTAAAGCCCATTTAATTTCCACATTATACTGCAATTACAATTTGGACCCAATTTGTACAAAATATAAAAACCCCCTAATTTCTACCCAAATTGCTTCTATATATTTTCATTTTTTCATTTTTATTTTTTTTCCATTATTAAATTTTGTTTCCTTAAACTAAATGTTTAATTTGTATATACTCATGCTGGCAAGGTACATTTATGTGCTTTTGCTGTTGAAACTATAGATGTTATAATATTGTTGTTATCTTTTTACTTTTATTTGCCTATAAATCCATATTTCAAGTAAAAGACTAATGAATGAGAACGAATGTACTATCTCAACCTACATATTACTATATTTATATTAGATTTGGGACTTAAAATTGTTGATTTCAATCTTCTTCCCCGACCAATGTTTTTCTAGTCTCGTCTACAATGAACAAAAATTCTGGGTCCCGCCACTGACCATGCGAATAGAACACATTGATAGCTTACTCTTTGCAAGGGACAGGACACAAGTTTAGCATTTGGTTTAGCAATCAATATATCTCATTTCATGAGGGTTCGCACCCGCATTAACTTTCTCCCACTCCCCCACTTTGAGGCATGGAGGTACAAATTCAAGAATAACTTACTTTATTTTGTTGTAGTTTTTCTCCAGCTGCTTTTTAAGAGCCCTTTCCCTCTCACCCTTTGGATTCAAGGCTCCAATTAAAGCATCAAGCTATGAGCAAAAAAGATGAAAATATATCAAAATATAAAAAATAAAAAATAGAACAAAAGTTGAAACAGAGTGACTACAAATTATTACCTCTTCCTTAGTCTCGTAATAACCCCACAGCTTGGAGTCAATACTCTCAACAAATATTTTTCCTTCACGTCGGAAAAACCAATACCTGTTACGATTTCTGTCTTTCCCCAGTGGATTGGTGCGTACAATTCTCTTCTCCATCTCCCGTTCAAGGTATTCTTTCTGAATAAGCAAGCAATACAAAGATCAGCGCAGAAGTCCGTAATGTGCGTGGATGCATAGATACACTGCATTCAGCCCCCTTTCTCTCTCTCTATCTCTCTCTTTCAAGATAGACTAAGAGGGAGAGGGGAATTGGTTGGGGGAGGTGGTTGGGGGGGGGGGGGGGGGGAGAGAGAGAGAGAGAGAGAGAGAGAGAGCAAACCCTTTGTGCAGTATTTTTCGTTTCTATTGCTTCCTTGATGTCAACTTTCATCAGTTTCAGGGCTTTTCTAGATGGATTGCTAGTATCTTCTATCAAGGCATTTGCATCCTTCAGTTTCTTAGCATTATTCTCAGGAATGATGCCTCGTTCACTCTCACTATCAGATGTTTTGAAGGCAGAAATAAAGAGAAATGCGTTATATTTAATCCAACTTCACAAAGAACCATTTTTACTGGAAAAATTATAACATTAAATTCCTACCTGTCCCCAGATGAGTGATTCTGTGGAGAGATCCCATTACTTTTCTCTGAAATAACTCCATTCAGTCCATTGTGATTAATAGCAGAAGATTTCAGTCTATGCTCTACTACTACTTCCTTGACGTTAGTCTCTGCTTTCCTGCGTCCTTTTTCTTCCCTCCTTTTTTTACCTTCCTCCAGAGCTTCATCTCTCCTTGTTGAGGCAAGTGCATGACGTTCTTCAATATGCTCATCCAACTTCTCCCGAACAATGTCTGTTGCAAGGACTTGATGGACCAGTTCTCGGAAGATTTCCAGTTTCACATTAATGTCTAAAAGGCCATAGTGACCCCGCTTAATTGTACTAACGTGGGTAGATAATTTCAAAGCACAACTTGTTTCCACGAAATCACATAAATACTCTGTCCAAGTGATCGCTGTAATCTGGAATAAGAAGATTAAGTTGGAGGCCAACAATAAGAATAGGGTGATAAATTTTCAAAATAAATGGAGAAGTCCATCTAAAAGAATTCTACAGAATAGAAATAATTATAGACAAACTATATGTTCAAATTGTTTAACCTTTGGCTTCCTTTTCTTATTTTCTATAGCCATGGAGAATTCTCCATTGTCTTTCAATAGCAAGCGAAGAAGGGCTGAATAAGATTCCACAGTGAGAGATGGAGTACTGTCCTTAGCCTGCCAAAAGAAGAACAGAAATCCCACACCATCAAAAGATTCCCAACACACTCCATGGGTACATAGAAATCCCTGCATGGAGAAGGACGCTCTGTCAAGTATTGGTCTTCCTCAGAAGGTTGCACCAATAGATCATCAATGGGATATTTAACAGCCTCAGCTTCTGGTTTCTCATTTCCTTTCTCGTGAACAAAACCATTTTCATTAGCCTCCTGTTTAAAATAGAGAATATGGGAGCATCAGAATTAATTCCAAAAAGATGGTAATCAAAACAAAATCTCAATATTTACCCCAGTATTTTTCTCATTGTCACTTCTCTTTCTCTTTCTCTTCCTATTACCAACTACAAGTCCATCTTGTATGGAAATTTTACTTTTTAGTTCTTTAGGAGGAGCAGTAGAAATTCCATGCTTCTTCACCAAACTATCATGTAAGACCCAGGGAAAACTTCTATATGTTGAATCTTTGATAAAAGATTTGAGAACAGCCCTAGTAAAAGGCAGTTTCTTCCCAGTCAAGTCTTCGCCTTTTAAAAATGCCTTTCCAGTAACTTTATAGTCACTTCCAAGCCAGGCAACCTCGTAGTGAGTTTTGTCCACCTCTTCGGGAACCTTCATAATTTTACACCTATATAAACGGCCATCCTTTTTCCCATATAATACAGCACCCTCTGAGAAGGGTCCCTGTAACTTTGCAGCAATAGAATTCGCGAGATCCCTTAACGTCAGCATGCCTGCCAAAAAAAATAATAAAATTTTTAAACTATCTGGATGTGAACAATGATTAATAGACCAAATCCACATGTTCAAGAAAAAAAATTAATGTATCTGAAGCAATGTAAACAACATGAATCACATGATTAACAGACTAAATCCCTACTCAAAATCAATTTGAGCCATTGGCTAGCTGAAGCGATTCCCTGCAGTTGGAACTTAATTTTCGTACTCGGATTTCACGAACATCATAAGTTAGAAAGCTAGTTGGCATATCGGAAATTTATCTATTGACTCCTAGAGATGAGCTCCAATCTAGAGCTTACAGTGGGCAAGCGGGTTGGAAGAAGACTTGCTTGCTAGTTTCAAATTCATGGTATCCAAACATAGTTAAAGGATATATTCAAATTAAATCAAAGGCTTGTTACGTCAACTAGCACCATGTTTCTCTTCATTGTCACACAAATGTCATAAAGAATAAGCAGTCTAACTTAAGTAAATCACATATAAAGATGGCAACTAGCGCTGCTATTTTATGATTATATAATTTCAGGAGAATAACTAAATATACACTTAAATTAAATTATCTAAACGTTCAAATTGATTAGCAAAACTAATCCTTATAAACAACATAGAAACATGAATGCATCATGTGCATAAAACGTGTTTATTTGAAATGGTGCAAAACAGTTGAAACCATAGTTTTGTTGATATTCCTGTACAAAACCAACTTCATTGGTTATCATAACGATATATACCTAAATCCAATACACATGAACAATGAGCCAGTCTTGCTTCAAGGAGGAAAAAAATGGAGATACCAAGTGAAGTCAATTGCCAAAAGTATAATTTACTAACAAGTCAACTGTGAAAGTCCATTTTTTATCAATAAAATCATCAATGAGCATCATATGGTCGGATCTTGACATTTTCTTTCAACTAATCAATTTCAATGTTCCAAGGTTAATGCTCAATTTTATTTTGTCAAGCTCCTTTCCAATAACCACAAGACATTTTACTCCTACTGATAAATAACAGCAAAATATTGGTAGCATACCATAAAAAGTATAAAATTTCCGATCACTTTATCCCCATGTCATTTCCACTGGAATCCGCAAGCAACACTATGGAGTCACAGTTTGCATTTAAAATTCTTATCCATTTTTAGTCAAACAAAGTTATATCCCGTGTTTAAAAAACCAAAATTGGAAACTGAAACTTTTTTCATTTGAGGCGAGATCCTCGAGGTGCTTTGAGGAGTAAGCCTCACCATGAACCAAAAAATATAAAAATAACAATTTTCTAGGAATTGTAATAGAATATTAATATATTTCAAATTCCATCTCAAGTCTTTTATTTTTTCCAATAATGAAAATTTAATTTTAGACTCAATTAATCTATCATCTAGTTAGCACATGTATGATGTATCTATATTCTATATATCATGGGTTCATTATGTTTTTCTTTTGAACATAAGAAAAAGGAAGAAAGGAGAAGAGTCAAAAGTTGATCAACCAAACTACTCAAAGGTAGACAATAGCTTCTTCGAAGGGAAAGGACTTAGGGGAGTAGCAGACCTGTGAAACTTTCATCTAATCCCAATTCACCCAATAAATGGCTGATGAAGGGAGAGATTGGTAGTTTGATTACAATCAACCCTATACATGGGAGAATAGTCCAATCTCTAAAAAGAAAGGAGATAATAAAAATCCTAAAATATATATCCTAACTAAAGAAAATAATATTCAATTCAAACTCTCTCCCTCAAGATGGTGCATTGAAATCAAATATGCGGGGATGTGTAGAATGTAGATGGCCACTACTTGAAATGGACTCTGGTCGCAACTTCAACTAGTAAAAACCTCTCTCTTTCTCTCTCTCTCTCTCTACTAGTTTCACTCATCCTCTTGGTTAGATTGTCCTGCATGAGAGGTAAGTAGAGAGACCAGCAGCACAAGAAGCCCGTATGTTGACAGCACAAACAAACAGTATGCACAAAAGAGTGAGAGATCTTCAAATGCAGCTGAGGCCCATAATCTGTCAGAATCCTAGGGCATGCCAAATGGCTAAGTTGACGAAGATAAAATGCTGCGAAGCTCTGATAGCATCAAGTAGAGCAGAAGGGGAACAGAAGCTACGACATTAACAGATGAATAACAGATCTGAGGGCCACCAAAAATATAATCAAGATAAATGATTTGAAAAGTGAAGAAAAAGAATAAAGAGAAGATACCGAGCCTCGGCTGTATGCTTCCACAAGGGGTGGGCTAACAGGAGGAAGGAGAAAAGTTCTTCAAGTACTGAATTTCACAAGAATGCAAAGTCAGAGGCAGATCTCAGATTCACTTCCCAGTTCAATGGGGAAGCTTATTGCAGCCCGCAGATACAATCCTTTAAATTCTGGGCCTCAGAACCTCACAGCCAATACAGAAAATCAATAGAAAGCCATTAAGACAACATGGTGACTTGTGTGCTGACACTTGAGTCACATAAAAAAAAATAGCTAGAAAAGACAATATTTCCACATTTCCAATGGGCCAACGATATAAACAAATCAAATAAATTATTGTTCCAATTTTCATAACTCAAACATGGTGTAATAAGAAAGAAAACTGAAAAAATATGCATCCATGTTTCCATTCGTAAATAAACAAGTAGAACACATGCAAGCAAATATGTTTTGTAAGTGAAAGTTAAATATGCAAGGCACCCTTCCAACAAGTGAAGAAAAAAATGTTTTTCATCAAATACAACTGTAAAGCTTGATAAGACAATAAGAGAATCAGTACAAATGAAAATGAAAATTAGTACAAATGAAAATAGACAACAACGATTGATAGAAATAAGGAAAAGGAAAATAGTATGTACAGTCCATATACAGCATGCTACGTGTAATTTCACCAAGGTTCCATTAGAATGGCATTCCCCTAGGATTTCAGAAACTAACAGAACAACTACTTAGGTGCAAAGTCACATAAGATAATATACGTTTCATTTCTTTCCAATATAGTGCATGTAAAGATGGAAAATATTTTCAAAGAGACACACCTTAAATTCAGACTGACACAATCGCAAAAATGGTTCAAAATCGCGAGTTTGGAGCTTTCGTGTGACAGTAACATTTCATCTCTTTTAGCTTTCATAGGATCCTATGGGCAAGACGTCTGCAGCATGATCCAAAAATCACAATGTAATGCAGAGAACTATGAGCACGTTGCAAATCGTAATTTAGAGTATATCTAGCAAAATTAGGGAAGAAAAAAAAATCCCTCAAACACAACACCATTATCAAATCATAAAAAGGAAGAAATAAAAGAAAGCAAAAATGGAGAGATTAAAGAAAGGCGAGTAAACAGTTTAATAAAAAGGAGGGATGGAAATGAAACAATAAATTCAGGAAAAGGGAAATAAGCGCCTAAATGAAAGAAAAGCAGATCAAAGTAAATTGTCTTCCTCTGGAAGAGGATTGTGTGTATAAGAGTTTGAGAATTAAAAAATAAAAAAAGAACCAAAGTCTGAATATCTGTTCCAGTAGATTGTGCAAAAGGTTTGAAATTACACGAGCTGGATGTATGGAAGTGCATTTGAGAGAAACAAACAAACTATGGGTGCACGGCATTACTCAAAAAGATGAACAGTGTTGGACTATATAACCATTAAGTACGCAATTTCAATCAGATTTCTTTAATTGTATAACATACAATAGTTAGGTATCAGTACAAGAAGTTAATATCCTAACAAAATTTGAAAAACACCTTTCCTAAACCACCAAACATCGAAGAAATTACATACATTTCGGTGATTTCCTTTTGGTGACATAGTCTTGATAGAGATTAAAACCTTTCTGAAATTCTAAGTCTTGTTTCTTCAAATTTTGGTATGCTTCCAGCTCCTTTGGCCCAAAATTGATGGTAAAATCATCAAACTTTAGAGCTATTGGGCACCCCACATCAAATAGATCTAGCCCTACCATCTCTGCACTGACATTAGATTTATGCTCTTGGGTTCTCCGAAAAACAAAGGTTGAAAATCTGTCAATCTCGCGTCCAGATTTCCTCATCATCACATCCACATCAGAGGAATTCTCTAGGAATGCCTGCGGTTTATGATAAGAGAACTTTGGTTTTTGAGTCTTGTAGTTGTAACACATATCATCTTTATCATCAGCAAGAGAAACAAAATCATCATCCTGAATCTTGGTGTCAGAATCCGAAACATCAAGCTCCTCGACAACCTCCATTACTTTCTTATATTGAAGTCTGAGTTCAGCATTGATTGAGAATGCTTCTGTTTCTTCCACGTAAGTCTGTCTCTCCTTTTTAAGTTCTTCCATGCAGAGTTTATGAAGAATAGTCAAAAGATGAGGGGGAAGAACTGGACCTACAAGAGCATCTGAAGGCTGAACTTTATCAGACCATTTATTGCTGCGGCATGATGATTTTCGGAAAGGAAAGGGGAGCAATTGAAGTTTATCGGGAATATCTAGGAACTCTAATGGTTCCCTATGCCTCTCAAGATCCGTAAGGAATTCTGAGTAGGTGCAGAAAGCCAATTGCAAGAGATTTGTAGGTAAGCTGGCCCAGGTACTTCTCAAAGCAATCTCATTTACGCTGGTTGGTAAGCTAACATCTTCCATAACATCGGAAACTGCCAGGGAAGACCTTATTCTTGGAAGCCTAAAGTCCTTCAGCTTATTACAGATTTCTTGATGGAAATTGGATTTTGATGTGACATTATATCTTTTCGGGGCATCTTCACTAGTCTCTTTCACATTTTCTCTTTGTTCAACAATGTATTTAGCTAGATTATCTTCCAAATAGGCATTGAGGCAGCCAAACTTCAGGTGCTGATGTTTCTTTTCTAATTTATATTCTGCGTCACCCGTATCATACAAAAGATTATCTGTGCGATGAATGCATGTCCTCTTATGAACTATTTCAGAATTTTTTTCAGATTCCCATTCTGCATGGTACTGCTGTGCTTCTAGCTTCCCTGATGACATTAACCTAATTAACACAAACCCACCAAAACTATTAGGTGTAGACAACTCCGCAAAAAGATCTACATCAAGAATGCCAAACCCCATAACAACCTGTATTTTCTGCCTCCAGTCAATCCAATCAGGGAGAGAACTTTTAGAGAACTCCTCTCTTACAAGACAACTGCCACAATTACATTCATAGCCTGACAATGAAATCTCAGAAGGGAGTTCCCATGCATAATACGAGTTGCAGAACTTCAAATCTTCAGAAGAGATGAAGTGGGTTCTATTAATGTTGGACCCAAAAAAGAAAAGATTAAATTCACAGTCCCAAAACGATCCCAGCAATATGCAATACCCTGATTCAGACGCACACCTGTAATCATCAACTTTTGCATTTGACCTTAACTCTGACAATCTAATAACAGTCATGTACCGTGGATTACCAAGACCATGTACCCAACGCAACAATGGCATCAACGGTTTCCTCACATCACAAAGAAGCAACAAGTGTGTTGTAGCTACGGTAAAGCAGAACGCATCATAACCGACCCTCGAGAGTGCCACAAACCCATCATTCTTCACGTTAGACAACATCTCAACCTTCAGCACACAATTCACATTGCATTTCCCTGCACAGCTCAGATCAACCAAGAATACTGCACCAGAATGAGCGACAATAAATATCCTGGGATGCCAACTAAAGTCACATCCAAACCACTCCCCACTACCACTTTCATCCTTCTCAAGACTCACCTTATTGCTGAGTGAGACTCGCAGCTTCTTTTCCAGAGTTCTATTCCTTGCACTCACTAAAAACCCCAGATTACCCTTTTTTATGCAAGATTCATTAATATCAAACATCAACAATTCACCATTAACCAACAAAACTAAACACTCTTCCCTCAAATGTGGACTCCAACACACGCTCACGACTGCTTTACCCTTGAATGTCTTAGTATCAGCACACCCTGCGCAATCCAAATTAACAGAATAATATTCGGTCCTTTTAACTACACTACTAATACAAACTCTATACCAAAAAACAGAATACTCAGTGCACACCATCAAAAACCCAACTATTGTTACACTGTTACCGTTATGAGCATTACTCACTACTAGAGACATATCTTCGTCACCGACTGGGTTGACCAACAACCTTGTAATCCGGTGATGATTTATGCAGCTACCTTTTGCCACCGTGAAAGAATTTTCCCTTGTCGAAGTAACACTCAATTTGGCATCTTCTAATGACAGTAAGGTAAACCCCACTTGATTATAATTGTCACCAGTGGGGAAAAAAACAATAATCAAATTCCTGTTTGGGATTCTGAGTAGTTGGAGGGCATTGAAATTACTAAATTGGGTTGAGTATTCCGGGAGTTGGGGACCGAAAAAAGAGGAAATGGAGGCCGCGGTGGAAGGTAAAGAATAGTACTTTTGGAGGAATCTGGAGAGCGGAAGTTGTGGATACGGAAGGGGGAGTCTCGGGGCAACAGACGAGGATTCTAGTAGTATATTGGTGGGTTTGTTGAGAGTTGGGGAAAAAATTAATGGGCCAAGAGGTTTATTGGGGGTTCTGTTTGAGAGGAGGAGTGGGGGAGAGAGAGTGGAGGAAATTGGCCAGATGGATTTCCATTCTCCGGTGAACTCCATCAAGTGAAACAACAACTTCAGAAAAACAAATAAATTGCAACAAACAGATCGAGTGCTCCGTTTGTGATAAAATCATATAATACCTCCAATTTTTTTATAGAAAAGTTGAGTAGAAATCCTGCGACACTAGATAAATTGGTGTCAATGGAATGAGCGTGTCTCCCTTTTCGCCTCTCCCCCAATTTCTAGCCGGAAGAAGAAGGGTGAAAACTCTGCTGCTTGTCTACCTTTCCTACATGAAATGAAGCTAGTAGTATACCCCGCTTTCCAGCGGTGAAATCCGACCTCAGGGTATGTTTTCCAACAACAGTTCCAAGGCCAGTTTAAGCTACAGAAAGTAAGATGTAAGGTTAGACTAATTAGCTTGTGAATTTCACTTTTATCATATTTAAAATCGGTGTTCATAAGAAGTTAACACGGGTAAACAGCAAAAGCAAATTGCCAAAATAGAAGTACACACGAGTAATGGAAATTAGCAAAATAAACATTCTGAAGTTCCTCATGACCCCAAGCATATTTCTCACAAGAACTCCAGGCATGAATTACAACATCTTTAAATTTCTCTCTTTGTTAAAATGTCAACAGGGTAATCACAAACATTTGATTTCCTTTTTGCATTGTCAATGTAAATAACACAACAGTTGTATTTATAGATGTATGAGAGTCATCCTTGAGTTAGAAAACTGCCTTGATATTTCACCAGACAGCTGGTTTTTTTTCAAAAGGACTACAGAAAGTCAACCAGATCTAAATTAATACATTATGAGTTGCGTGAAGAGATAAATTGATAGAGATTACAAGAGTGTCCTACTTCATAATCTAGTAAACAAAAAGATCCTAGACTCAACCGAGGTTTAGGGTAGGTTGAAAATGAATAATAATAAAATAGAAAAAAATAACATTTTGATGTTATTAATAGTATAGCACGAAATTCAATACACGTGTAAAATAATAATTGCTAAAATATTTAAGATACTATTTTTTAGCAGAAATTTTTTTGGCGAAATACAATTAAGATTAAGATAACACTTCTCAAACACTAAAAATGATCAACAATACGAAGAAGAGTACAAAAATTGATAACAAAAGCATCTGCAATTATTTTGTTGTTGGTTTTGCAGCATGTAAACCCAAACCCATAGCCAGATCTAAGACAATTAAACTGTATTAATTTGTTTAGTAGAAAGCTCACCAGTGTTTAGCAGCAACCTGTAATGTCGTTGATTTTTTATTCATGCATCGATTGTGGTTATCGATTGTTCAACAGTATACCGAATTGCTGTAAGTTCTTTGAACTTGAATCTTCTGGAAGAAAAATAGCACATTCGGCGGATTTTTTTGTAAGGAAAGTAAATATCATAGATGAGTTTATTGTAAACTAAAGTTTTTTCAATTGAAATTTGAGGGAAAAAAAAATCAACGGCATGAACTGGGTTCTTTGTAGAGAGAGACAAGGTAAAGCACGCTGGGTTCTTTGCGTAGAGAGAGTAGCACGTAATAGATATTTTTATAGAGAGATAAATATTACTATGTCGGCTTGGTACACAAAATTTTACATGAAAAATGAAATATGTTTTCCAATTCTCACTTTTGGTTTGTTTGTTTGATAAAATTTTTCATGTAAAATTTTTTTCACGGACCCCACTTTTTCTTCCATTTTCCTTGATTTGATGGAAAAGATTTTCTTTGGATTTTGGTGGAAAAATGTTTTCCATGATAGATGGAAAATGATTTTGGACACATTTAATCAATATTATTATTATTAATTGACTTATTTTCTTTCCAAAAAATAACATTATCATCATCAAGTACAAATATATTTAAAAAGTAAAAAAAAAAAAATTTGATTAAAATAGAAAAAAATTACTTTATTTTCCATGAAAAATAATGTCAATCAAACAACAAAAATTGGAAAATTCCCAACTTTTTCCACCTAGAAAATTAAATCAATCAAACACATTAAACTTCTAATTCCCAGTAATTCAATTACCTAGAATTCAATTCCTTAGAATTCATTTTCTTTCCACCCAAATTCCACCATCGCTATCAAACGGACCCTTAGCTTCTTTTATAAGAGTAGGGATAGGGATATTGCATACAGTATAACTTGTTAAACTGATATAATACATAGCGGTGGAAAAAAACCAAAACCCAACCAAATAGAGCTGGGTTGGATAAGTTTGAACTAAAAATCGGTTTGGTTGGAGCTCAAACGGGAGAATACCAATTTAGGTATGCTGATATCAAAGCATGGATATCTTGTGGTAAAGGAAAAATTGTCGTGTACAAAAAGAAAAGAAAATGATCATAAAAAGTCGGGTCGGATTGGTTGCAGTTTGAACAATCAACCAATTAATTAAGGATTGTGCTACTTAAACAGTTATTAGTAGACAACTTTTCTACCAACTCACTAAAAGACAATTATAAATATTAGGGTAATTGGCACAAAAGGTCCTTACTTTTGGACTTTCTTATGCAATTCATCATATTTTTAATTTTTTGACAATTTCATCCTCACTTTTACCTCTTATTGCGAAAGACATCCCCCCGTTTATTTTCATTCAAAATTCTGTTAATTGACCCATAAATAATATGATGACCATTATAATGAAGGGTAAAACAATCCTTTTATATTATTTCATTTCATTTAAAATCCTAAAAGAGGAGTCTTTACGGGAAGTTAGAGTAGTCTCCTCCTCCTCCACTACCACCACCACCTCCTCCTCCTCCAAAGCAACAATCCGACTTTCCCCAACTTTCCTCTCCTCGCGTAAGTGACAAAGCTCATCATTGAGGAGAAATTTATATTAAGATTGTAGTCCGACAGGTCTATGGAGGAGACTGTAATTTTTACAGAGAAGACACCTGTGAAATTGCAAGGGTTGATTGTGGACACCCATTCTCGGAGTTCAATGTGGTTGGGGCTTGAGATCTTGAAAGAAATGAGCTGTTGCTCGGTGATGCGTGCTGGCCTCATGCCCCTCTAAGGATATTGTTGCTCTTAAGGCAAGAATGTCAAAGGGCACTACTGATATTCTATCTACATAGATGGGCAAAGATTGTTGCGGGGGGTGGCTGGGAAGGTGTTGAATATGATCTGGGCCTCCTGCCACTGACAGAGTTAACAAGTTGATTCTGCAAAGCCCGTCAGCTGGCAATGTGTATATGAAAGGCAACTTGTCCCCTTCTCTTGGTAATTTGCATTTCTTGGAGATAATAATGGGGATAAGTGGCCCAAGGGGATGAAAAGGACTGGAAGAATTCCAACACCAATTGGGAATTTAAAGTCTCTTTCTGTACTAAGATTGAACGCCAATCAACTTACTGGTTAGATTCCAGAATCTTTTGCAAATTTGTAGAACTTATGGCATTTAATACCTAATATAGCATTTTCTAAGGTACTCCATTCTATGTTATCCATAGATCCGTCCTACAACTACAATAACATAATTTTGGGGCAGTCCCTGAATGGATCAGAACTAGACAACTTTCTGATGTCCATCTAGCAAGCTGCAAGCTTAGAGGAACCATCCCAAACTTTACGAGGTCCGAATGGGATAAATTCCCATTCTTTTTTGTTCCAAATGGATGAGTTGTTTGCTCACACTTTGCCCATTTTAGTGCCTGTTCATGTTCTGATATTTGGTATGTAAAAAATGCAGCGTCCTTCAATTATTGTTCACAAAGTCGTATTATTGCTAGACCTTGATGAAGAAGACGAAATTGGTACAGATAAGTAGTGGAGGAGGAGGCTACTGTAACTTCCAGAAGCAATGGCGTCCTCTTTTAAGATTTTCTTTTACAAATGAAATGAAATAATATAAAAGGACTATTTTACCCTTCATTATAATGGTCAGCATACTATTTAGAGGTTAACTAACAGTATTTTAAACAAAATTAGATAGCTGAGATGTCTTCCACCACAAAAGGTAAAGGTAATGATGAAATTACCAAAAAATCAAAGGTAGAAACGAATTGCATAAGAGAGTCCAAAGATAGGGACCTTTTGCGTCAATTATCCTAAAAATTATATTTGATTTTATTATCCTTTCGATTTAGATTTATATGTTTATATAATCATCGAATAGAATATCTAGATCTAAAATATATTTAATATTACAATAAAACGTATAAAATCTATGTTAAAGTTTTTTCTTCTATAATTATATTTAATTATTCATTTTTTTCTTCTAAATCACTAATTAGCACTACAAAAAAAAAAAAAAAAAGACTTTTTCCGACGGAAAAATTCGTCGGCAAAAGATCATTTTTTGTTGGAAATGCCTTTTTCCGATGGACTTCAACCCGTCGAAAATTTGTCAGAGAAACCCTGGTTGGTAATATTTTTCGATGAAAAATTACGAGCCGTCGGAAACTTCAGATAGCCCGACAAGGCTCTCAACCTCGACCACATGAATATCACCCAATATTATATTTTATATCCTCGAGGAAGACCTCAACCTCGACCACCATAAACCTGAGGATGACCTCAAGCCTAAACACATGAATATTACCCCATATTACTCTTGATACCATCGAGGATGTCCTCAACTCCGACAATCATTTATACCCCGAGCATATCCTTTATCCTCATCCCCGAGCACTTGAATATTTAGCCACGTCATATCTTGGTATCCCCGAGCAACATATGAACCTCGAGGTCGAGCACTTGAACATTACACCATATACAATATCGAGAACCCCGAGGACCCTGATGAGATTATAACCCCGATCACACTCAAAATGCCTATGATGAAAACGTTGCCCTGACCACTCATAATACCCCAAGGATAGAATACCTCGAGGAGATATATCTCACCAAAAAGGTGCATGATGTGCTCGGGGTACGTGATACTCTGGTCACGCCTCTCGTTGATCGGGCATGATATGATCTAACACGTGTAGTCTACAGCCTCCTAATCTCTATAGAACTCATCTTCCAACAAAATCCTATCTGGGACTTACAACCTTATCCCTAATAATTAGAAAGATGATTCCCAAAAGGACTCATGCCTAATTTCAAGCACCTTAGTCTTACAAGGATTCAATTACACACCTCTATAAATACTCGCATCTCAATCACAATTCAGGTACACAATTATTATTATAGTTCATAGCCTCTTGCATCAATATTTTCTCTCCATTTACTGACTTAAGAATCGGAGGGGCGATGAGGTCACACCTCACCGCCTTTGTTTCAGGTATTCAAAGATCCAGATCGTGCTTGTTCCCTGCTCAAGTTCGAAATATTTCAGGTGCAAATTTTTAGCATCATCATACGCTATTCATTTTTTTTAAAAAAATTTTTTTTGCATTTAATCGAGCAATTATATTGGAAACAAAATACAACTTTATGAAATAAAATCTAAAATTACGTTATAATTTGTAAAATACGGTAGTCATTATTTATTTATTTATTTATTATTATTATTATTATTATTATTATTATTATTATTATTATTATTATTATTATTATTATTATTATTATTATTATTATTGCAATTAAAAGGGTTGCTAGCCATCCAATTCTCCTGAATTATAACACCATTTGAAATAGTTATTTATTACCAAAATTATTTATTTCAAAGCATATTTACTATTCGATCTACCTTGAAACAATAATGTTAATTTTGAAACAATAATGTTAATTTTTATATTATTGGTATTCCCTATTTTTCACGAATGTGTAATTAAAGAAAACTTGATTTAATTACTAAATACGTGTATTAAGTAATTTATTAAGTTTAATTAAATTATGAAAATATTTAATGAAGAAAAATATTTCTTATTTTTGAGAAAAAACATTTTATTGTTGGAAAGATAATGATCAAGAAATGTTGATATTGATTTGATCATAATCTCGAAAATATTGATATTGATTTCGA
The DNA here is from genome assembly GCA_963555705.1 of Ligustrum vulgare. Lineage (NCBI taxonomy): Eukaryota > Viridiplantae > Streptophyta > Magnoliopsida > Lamiales > Oleaceae > Ligustrum > Ligustrum vulgare. The sequence goes on from OY743174.1 coordinate 24,288,996, forward strand.
AATCTTGATCTTGTTATTTTGGTAAAATTCTTGATAATATATTGTGATTATTCTTGACACGCAAGCTTATCCAAGATATGGTAAGTGTCTTCTTAATATGATCAAGAATATTTCAATCTTATCTTTGCATATGATAAGATCATCATCTTGATAAGGGTCGAGCTTATCTACACATGGAAAGATTTGTTGGACGAAAATCTATGTTGTGAAAATCCTTCATAAGGTCGAAAATTTAATGATAAAATTTGATGGTAAGATCTTTTAAGATTTATCATTATCCTTTTTTATGGTAAGATTTATTTAAGGATAATTATCTTATCTTTTCTAATTGTCTCTACTATATTTTGCAGGTATTAGAGATCTTGTACAATAAGGAAACTTGGGAGTCAAGGAAACCTAATTGCACTTTAAATAGGAGGAAAACGGGATGTTTTCAGAAGACATGAAAAGATATAAAGTTCGTGTGGAGCTTATCAATATACACGTCCACTTTAGAAGTCTTGAATCTTTATTTTCGCGTGGTGCAAAAATAATTAAAACTTCAATAGTGTGTGACTTCAATACTCCGGCAGGAGGATTCAATCACTTAGAGAAGGAAAGAATTTCAGCTTGAAGATCAAACGGGAGGTTTGGATCAAGATCGAACGGGAGTTCGTGTTGCTGAAAAGTGTTGCAGAGTCAAAGAAAACTACTGAAGAGTGGTGGGATGCCAGCTTACATTACATGCCACAGAAGGATCAGGAAGTGATCTATTTCTTGGATGTTTGATAAAGTCTATGCGTAGATTTATCCTGTAGTTTAGATTGATCTGTATAAATTCTTTCCTTATATAGTGATAGGTTTTTGTTCGCAGGATGCGAACCATGGGTTTTCCCTGTTAGGGTTTTTCCCACGTTAAGCTCAAATTATTGTATTCTTGTCCATTTACAATTCCGCACAATTTATTCTTGTTGTTTACGTTTTACTTTCCAGACGAATCTGCCTGAGCAAGATTCATCTGGTACTGCGCTAAACAAAACTTAATGATTTACTGTTAACTGATTACGGTCCAGACTTGTCTGTGACAATCTGTTTATACAATTTAGACAATCTCAAATTTTCAATTGGTATCAGAGCGGGTTTACTTCTAGAAAGTGAGATCCGGTTGTCTAAATGGAAAAATCTGCATCTCTTAGGCCACCTCTATTAACTGGTAGTAACTATGCATATTGGAAAATCTGTATGAAAATTTTTATTCAATCTATTGACGAACGTTGTTAGACTTCTGTTCTTGAAGGTTACACAGCACCCACTGTCACTGCTGGAGTTGTTGTTACAACTATAGCTAGAAGTGCTTATACTGCAGATGAATTAGCTAATGCAAATTGGAATTCTAAGGCACTTAACGCTATTGTTTCTTTGGTTGATCCAGGTCAATTCAGACTCATCTCCTCCTTAAGGACCGCCAAGGAAGCATGGGATGCTTTGAGGATAGCAAATGAAGGAACTAATGCTGTCAAAACCTCCAAGCTGCAGATGATCACTCTAAAGTTTGAACAAGTATCTATGGATGAGAAAGAAGACTTCAAAAGCTTCTACGCCAGATTGAGTGATCTCACCGACTCAGCTGAAGCTCTTGGGAAAGCCTATCCAAATGATAAGATTGTACAAAAAATCCTTAGATCTTTACTAGACAGGTTCCATGCAAAAGTGGCAGCAATTGAAGAAAGCAAGGATCTTTCAACCATGCAAGTTGAGGAACTTGTAGGGTCATTGATGACTTATGAGTTAAATCTGGCCCGAAGAAAGAAAGAAAAATCACCAGGGATTGCCTTCAAGACGAACAGTACCAATCCAGACGACTCTAGCAAGACTGATGAAGATGAAATTTTCGTACTTCTCACCAGAAAATTTAAAAAGTTCCTCAATGGCAAACAAAAAGAAAGATTCACAAATCTTCAAGGCCAGAATCAAAAATCGCAAAAACAGTGGAGGAAAAGCAATTTTTATCCTAAAAATAATGCTAATTCGTCTGAAGGAAAGCCTAAGAGTTGAATTCAATGCAGAGAATGTGAAGGATATGGACACATTGCAGCTGATTGTCCTAATACTCAAAAGAAGACCAAGGGAAGGAAGACCATGAATGTTACATGGAGTGATGGAGACTCAAATGAATCTGAATCTAAATCAGACAGCAGTAATTTTGAAAAACAGGTAACTAACCTTACTGTTTTACAACTATTTGGTGCTGAATCTGGTAACTCTTCTTATGCAGATGAATCTGGACCAAACACTGAAAACTTGAGAAAGGAACTTCAAGATGCAGAAGAGAAGATCCAACTGTTGCAGGCCTTTGCTGAGCACAGCAGGGAACGACAACTGGACGTATCTGCAGTCTCAGATATTGAACAAAATGATGTAAGAAGGTTAAGTTCAGAACTTGCTAAAGCACAAGACAAAATCAAGAAGCTGGCACTTAGATCTGTCCAGCTTGATGAAATCCTGAACAGTGGCAGACCTGTCAGCTTAAAAAAAAGTCTTGGATATGAAGGTAAAGGTAAAAATCATGACCATAAAATAAATTTTGTAAGAGAATCTGGATACAGATACATGGAACAAAATAGAAATTATACAGATGCATCTACCTCTCATCATCATCAATACAATGCGACGGGAACTCAAAACTCACATCCAGCCAGGAACTATACAAGAAGACAATTTCAGCCGAATCTATACAAGCCAGATGCGTCTGTCCATCAGAACGGCAGAAAATTTCAACATCGACAGAGTCGGCAGGATACATCTGTTTTTCAGGTATTCTGTAATTTTTATGCTAAATCTGGTCATGATGTATTTAGGTGTCATGAGTACTTGAAATTAATCAATTCACACAAAAGAAGACTTATTTCTAGACAAGAGAAGAAAATTCAGACTAATGCTTATGTAGTTCAATTATCTTTGAGTGCTTTAATTCCTAACACGTGGTATTTTGATAGTGGATGTTCTAGACACATGACAGGTGATCTCTCTCTACTAACACATTTTGAAAAAGGCAAAACAGGTGGTGTTACATTTGGTGATGGCCAAAAGGGTAAGATAGATGGATCTGGTATCATCAACATCAAGGGATTGCCTACATTAACAAATTTCTTGTATGTTATAGGGCTTAAGGCAAATTTGATCAGTGTAGGACAATTGTATGATGATAACTTGCTTGTCATGTTTTCAAAAGAATATTTCAAGGTTTTAAGTTGTGACAAGAAGTCTAACCCATTAAAAAGTGTTTTATTTAAGGCAGTTAGATCTAGAGACAAATGTTATACACTTGAGAGTCACGTGACTTGCAATTCTGTTAAGACCAAAAATGAGAAATTGTGGCATAACAGATTAGGACATCTAAACAGCCATGATCTCATGAAGCTGACCAGACTACAGGCTGTGAGAGACTTACCCAGTATAAACAATATTCTAGATGAAATCTGTGGTGATTGTCAAAAGGGTAAGCAAATCAAAAGTCAACACAAATCAGGTACATCTGTTAATACCTCTCATATACTTGAACTAATTCACATGGATTTGATGGGTCCTATCCAAAAGGAAAGTATTGGTGGCAAGATGTATATTTATGTGTGTGTTGATGATTTCTCCAGATACACCTGGGTCATGTTTATTCGGGATAAATCTGATACTGTAGCGCCCCGAGTTCTAAATACCCGGTTCACCACGTCATCGTCTGATCTAACTTTTCAAATAATATTTTTGCGGAAGAAATAACTGAAATTCATTTTTGGCAACATTAAATAAACTGTAATGGTCGATAAAATTGAAAACATTTATGAAACAATTCGAAATAATAAGTCAAGCCATTAATATTGTAAAGTAATTGACAATGTCATAATTTCTCAAATAACTGAAATTCTCAAAATTATCCAATGTTTGGAAATACGGAAATAATTAAAATAAGGTTTTCAACCATTTAACGTCTATTGCCACAATCATCCATCACTTGCCACCCTCTTCGAGATCTGCAAATGTTGTTAAAATAGACATGAGCATTTCATAGAAATACCCAGTAGACTCATCGCCCATTAATTAATCTACAATATAATTGAATACATAAATGCAAGCTCTTTAGAAACATAGGGTGTGGGTAGTCTCTTCTTGTGCATTAAATCACGGGGCTTCTCTTTGAAAAATCATAGGCTCTTTAAAATCATTGGGTGTGGGTAGTCTCGTCTCGTGCACTTAAGGCACGTATGTTATGCATAACATCATCATTTATCTTGCAAGATATTCTCTTATTTCTTTCTCATGCATAAAGCAAGTAAGTTATGACAAGCATAACAACATAATTATTTCCGAAGAAATAAATTATCGTCTCTTTTCATAAAAATGACTTTCACATAAGTCACATAACATACACATTCACATGCAATCATAATTTAAATCAATTAATAGGGGCGAGTCTACCTTAAACTTGACGAGTGCAAAGTTGAGCGGGAAACGACTTCAATTCTTTAATTCTCCGTACGCTTCGTCTAGCCAATTAGAAGGTTAAGTCGAATTAGCCTTTTGAAATTTATAGTTAAAATGATAAATTACAATTTGGGGACTGAAATTGATGATTTGAAAGTTGGGGGATTAAAATGAGTAATTTGAAAGTTGAGGGACTAAAATGAATACTTTGAAAGTTGAGGGACTAAAATGAGTAATTTGAAAGTTGATGGACTAAAATGAGTACTTTGAAAGTTGAGGGACTAAAATGAATACTTTTCAAACTTGAGGGACTAAAATGTAATTTTTTTAAAAGTTGGGTCGAAACTCAAAATAAATATTAAATTGTAGGGCTTGAAATAAGTGATTTTAAAAATGAAGGGCTGATTAAAAATCATTTAAAAACTTAAGGACTGAAATATAAGTTTTTAAAACTATAGGGACTGATTTAAATCATTTTGCAAACATAGGGACCAAAGTGCAATTTCTGAAAAATAAAATATATTAAAAATCAAAACCTTTACTCTCTCTCTCTCTCTCTCTCATTACCGGTAGCAGAGGAGACGAGGGGGAGAGGGGAAGGGCGCGACGAAGTCGGTCTTCAACCGGTGATTTTCCGGCGCAAGGTGGCGGCCAAGACAAGGTTCAATTTTTGGTAAGTTTCGTACGAGTTTGGTGCGAAAATCGAGGCGAAGTCGCGGCTTAGATCGCGATTTTTCGGCGAAGAGGGCGGCGGTCGAGGTTAGTAGTTGGGGGAAACCTATTCCTTTTGTTTTTGGGTTTTTGGGTTTGATTTGTGGTTGGTTTGGGACTAGAGGGGATTGCGACTGGGCTGTTGTGCGGTGGTGATGATGGTGGTGCCGGTGGGTTGTGGTTGGGCAGTGGTGATTGAGGTGGCGGGTGATGATGATGCTGATGATGCTGAAAGTGGCGGTGACGGTGGTTGCAGGTGGGTTGACTGGCTGGGTTGAAGTTGAAGGGGTTGTGCAGGTGGTTGGGTTTGGCAGCTGCAGTGGCTGGGATGGAGATGGAGGTGGTGATGGTTGTTTGGCAATGGTGGCTGGACGGTTGCATTTGGTGGTGGCAGTGAAGTGGTTGTGGTGTGGTGCCTGCGTGTGGTGCCTGCAAGGTTGTGGACTGGTGGTGTGTGTGTTGATGGCGGTATAGGTGATGGCTGAATGGTGGTTTGTGATTGAGGTGAGTTGGATTCTGGCTATGGTGATGATGATGGTGGTGAGTGGCGTGATGGTGATGGTGTGATGAGTTGCTGCTGAATGGAGGTGCTGGAAATGATGGAAGTCGTGGGTTGGTTTGCTGAGAGGAGAGGCTGGGATGGTTTGAGTGGTGAGGTGATGCATAAAGAGGGGTTGGGAAATGGTGTTGAGGATGAATTATGAAGTGGGTTGGTGATGTAGAGTATGAGAATAGATAGGGTATGGGATTGATGTGATGGATGAGACTTGGTGGTGTGAAAACCTAGACAAGCATTGCACGTAGTTCGAGGAAAATTCGCACGCGAAATCAACTGGGTCGGAAGAATGAAACTGATAAAATGAGATCAATGAACTTTGGAATTTAAAATGAGTTTGAAAATAATAATTTAAATAAATAATTAAAATAATAAAAATTTGGAAATTCGGAATTTAATTAAAATCGAATTGACTCGATATTTCTCGACTTGGCTAGACGAACGCGTCGCGACGTTAACGTAAAAATGGGTGAGATCGCAGCGACACGCTTTTCGAAACTTTGAAATAATTATTAAATTGCGTAAAAATTCTCGGTCGCTACAACCTTACCCCCTTAAAATAAATTTGTCCTCGAAATTAAACTTACTTGATCTATTCTTCTGGATACTTGGCTAGGATTTCATCTTCCTTTCCTCAAGTAGCATCATCATTATTGTGTCTACCCCACTGGACTTTGTCTAAAGGGATCTCTTTGTTTCTTAAGACATGGACTTTTCTCTCTACTATGCACATACGTGCCTCTTCATAAGTCAAATCTTTCTAAACTGAAATAGACTGATAATTCACCAAAAGACTAGGGTCTTGAACATACTTTCTCAAATAAGGAAACATGAAAGACATTGTGAACAGCTAAAAGTTCTGGTGGCGAAGTCAAACAATAAGCCACGTTATCCACTTCTCTAGTATTTCAAATGGTCCGATGAAACAAGACCTTAATTTCCCGTTCTTGCCGAAACGAAAAGTACCCTTCATAGGAGTTACTTTCAAGAACACTTTCTCTCTAATGTCAAACATTAAGTCTTTTATTCTTTGATCGGCATAACTTTTCTGTCTGTCTTGGGCAGCTTTAATCCCTAATCTGATCTTCTTGATAGCCTATACTGTTCTCTCACTTAATTCTGAACCCAATAATTTCTTCTCATTAACTTCATCCCACTCGATTGGCGATCGACATCGCCGTCCATACAAAGCTTCATAGGGTGACATATCAATGGTAGTCCGGAAACTGCTATTGTAGGCAAATTCCACCAATGGTATATGATTCTCGCAACTACCACTCAAATCTAGCACACAGGCTCTAAGCATATCTTCCAGCGTCTGGATAGTGCGTTCGGACTGCCCGTCTGTCAGGGGATAGTAGGCAGTACTAAAATTTAATTTAGTACCCATTGCCACATGTAAACTCTTCCAAATCTCAAGGGAAAATTCTTGGATCTCTATCTGAAAGATGGACACTAGCAATCCATGACATCGAACAACTTCTCTAATATATATCTGTACCTCATACAAAGCTATCGAAAAGACGCTTGATAGCTATTAAGTAGAACTCAATCAATCATCTGACATTATCCAACTTATTAACTCATTCGTTGACCTTCTATTTCCAACCCTTCAAGGATCTATACTGATATCGAACCCACGACATAAATATTAATTGTTCCAATGCTTAAACTAAAAATCAAGAAGATTGATTAAGAATAAAACCTTATGATCTCAAACATAGAGATGCGGTATCAATTCCAAAATATTGAGCACAACCCAAACTTGTCAGAATCTTTCTGAAAAGTTTCACATACGTAATCATTTCTAAACTAGACTGAAATTTCCTTTTCAAAATTGAAGAAATTCAAACTTAAATCCTTTAATCCAAAATATTTAAATCATGCATCAAGTACTTGATATCACATACTCATTCTAGCTGAGGACTAAGGTACTAACTTAAGGTATCATCATAAGAATCAGATATGATATTCTCAAATTTAAGAAACCTCACTAACTTCCCAATCTGAAGTTCAAGATTCAATTTTCCCTGTTCTCCCAAAACTTCAATTCATGTCATACTCTGAACAATACTCTGATTAAGTCTATCACCATTAAATAAGACTTCTGTGAATCACATAGGATTTCTCATCAAGTTTACTTAACCCTAAGATACAATCACATTATAAGTAAAAGTCGCACAATTGATCATCTCAGATTTTCCATTATTGTAGCCAAAATATTTTGCTCACATCTGAAGTACAACCGATAATAAGTAATCGAAACTGCATTACCAAAACTTAAATAAATCCATATATCTTATGACTCAAAATGAAGATTCTCAATCGTAGGTAATATTTCACTATAATTCAATAATCCATCGAAATAAGATCAATTGACTCAATATATTCACAAAATTCATTCACGAGATAATCATAACATCCATTAACCGTCTAGTCACCATATCTTGTAGTAATCATGTAACATATCACTTATCATCGTATCATATGACCTCAAATATTCATATCAATCTCTCTAAGATTACAGTATAATAACCATCATATCTATCACGTGAACCTTATACGTCAATCAGCTCACTAAGATTACATATCAATCTCTCAAACTAAATAAATCATGGATTCTGCCATATGTCACTTTTCTACATACTACTCCATAATAAGTCATTACTGTGAAGTCTTATCCTCATTTTCCACACATTCTATCCACAAGGACAATTACATAAAATTTCACTTCTTATTTTCGAACTAAGATACCATCAGTAAAAATTTCCAAAACTTCAAGGTATGATCTCATCGTAAACTTTCCTCTAATCAGATGCATTACTTCTGCAATACTTGTACAAATCTAGGACCTGATAAAAATTTATTTCATCAAATAATTTCTCTCATGATCTTCTAATATCATAATGAAAACTTAATGTACATCAGTGAATCATTCATACTACGAGGAAAACCCTGATTCATTTCCATGACTGAGATTCATCTTTCTTCGAATTCTACTTAGAATCAAATATAGCATAACTTATTCATAAAAAGTCAACTTACTTCATAATCTCAATACATCGTCACCTTCAGTTCTCACCGTAAGAGCAGTCACATTATTCCTTATAATTATCTCTTGTACCTTTTATATTCAAACAACCTTATGACCATCTCATCATTATCTCACATAATTTCAAACATTCAATCACATGTCCTCAATTTCTCACGTTGAAATAAACGGTTACTCCTTTAAGGCATCTCACCATAAAGTATTTTCAATATCTCCCATTCATGATAACTAACTTTTCCAACTAATCATATTACATGTAAATAACCGAACCTTTAACACATCATCTACTCGATCAAATTCCAAAATAAATCAACAGTATTATCTCATATCCTCATAATCTATAATATTCTCCAATACAAGTGATCATTTCTTACTAATAATCAATTCATTCCCAATAATTAATTAAGATTCTTCCCAATAACGCCATAATATTTGTCTTCACTCATCATTCAAAATATAACTTGACATTTCCCAAAGTATGCATCAAGTCATCACATAACTTCATTTATACTTTGACATCCTGTTAGTTGTATACATCATCTTGTTTTTGAAATTGTGAAACAAGGAGAGCATTTCAATGTAACTATATCCATTACAAAAATGATCACACTTCGAAGAAGTCAAAAATATCTCGAAAACCACTATCCCTTTTTATCATTTACTAAATCTCGCTTGCGGTGTAAATGAACTTGCAAGTCTAACCTCAATTCCCTTAGTGGGTTGTCTATCATACTATGCTCTTAACTCAAAATGATAAAATTCTAGGTAGAGTCTCCCTTATAATTTGGACTTATCCAACCCGTAGATATACTTCATAACCAACAATAACAACATGTAGTTACACTCCTCATCTGACCACAACGATTTAAATATTGTTAACAATTACAACAAACTTCAATTCCATAAAAAATATCCCAGAAATCAATTCATAATTCATCAACACAACAATTTCAAATCATAGTTTCCAACATCAAAATATCACTTCCTTCAATACATTAATTGGCTCAAAAGATCACTCCATGTCATACTTATAAAATATATGCCACAAATCATAGTTCCAAAATTTAATCACAAGACCAAACTACATAATAAATTTCCTTTCAAAATAGAGGAATAATTCACTTACTCAAACACAATATCCATTCCTTAATTCCCAATAATTAAGAATCAAAACTTTAAATCTCTAATTTCATAATTCTTCTCATAAAAGTCTCAATAGAATCATATTACTTATACTTTCATCATCTCATCACAATCTCATAAAACTGGCTTGATATTTCTCGTCGATTTACTGAAAAAGTTGACAATAAATGACTAATGAACTTTAGCAACAATTGCTTTAAAACCACTAGTCATGGCCTCATAATGCGCGGCACAATAGTCGATAGTATGGTCATATATCTTTACATGAGGTGTTGGTCTAAACGATAGATATTCCGAAAATATTGTCTAATCCATTCTGTTGACTTCTCGTAAATGGTGCCATGTCTAAAATCAATTATGCAAAGTCCAGTTAGGGTTCATCATTTCTAAGTTCGAGGAAAAAAATTATTATAAAGTCATTCTTAAATCATATTTTTCCCATTATGCTCAACAGTCGTTCTCTTTCTTTTCTTTTCTTTCTGATTTGGATACGATTTCTCGTTATATTCCAAAACTCATTTCTTTCTTTCTTTCTTATTCGGATACAATCTCTTTCTCTTTCTCTTCATTCTTTCTCATAAATCATTATCATTAAAAGAAGTATCCGAAATACTGAAATAACGTTAAACATCATAAACTTCTTTACCTTGGAGTTGGTGGGACGAGTGATGGCAGTGGCAATCTTCATCGATAATAATTAAATAATGAAAACTGTTTCTTGAAATTTCTTTTTGAAAATTTTCCAGTCTACAGAAACGTAGACTGGCTATAAACTAAGCTGTAGCGCCCCGAGTTCTAAATATCCGGTTCACCACGTCATCTTCTGATCTAACTTTTCAAATACCGTGACGTCAATGTACCAGAAGTCGAGGGCTGGGAAGTGGTGGAGGTCGCGGTCGTGGCCGCCGGTGGTGTGGTATTTAACGTCGTCGTTGACGAGAGGGAGGTCGCGAGAGAGAGGGTTGAGGGAAGAGAGAGTGAGGTCGTGAGAGACAGACCGAGAGGCGTGAGTGAGGGAGAGGTATAGTGAGGGTTTAGGTTTAGGTTTAATTTTAATCTTTTAAAATTTGCAAATTGGTCCCTCAAGTCCCCTCCTTTGCATATTTAATCCCCTAAGTTCCATTTGTTCTCCAAATGCCACTAAAGTTTCCCCCAAGTTTCAATTTAAGAAAATAAAAATAGAAATTAGCATGCTCAGGCAATAGAACAAAAAATCACAAAAATATTTGCGCGTAACCAATTTTTTAAACTTTCAAATTGGTACATTGATCGAGACGGCGTCCAATTCTTTCCACTGCAAAATAATTCCAATTATAGACATTAAAGATCATAAATTTATAATTTATAATAACATTCACAAGAATATTACGTGAAATTTGAAATTGCACGTAAAAAATGAAAAGCGGTCTTACAATTCCTTACCCCCTAAAAAGAAATTTCGTTCTCGAAATTAAAATTTACCAAAAAGGTGTGGATACTTGGCACGCATTTCATCCTCGCGTTTCCAAGTAGCCTCTTCGACTGCATGGTTCCTCCAAAGGACTTTAACTAGTGTTATCTTCTTTCTCCTAAGTTCCTTATCTGCCTTCAGTAAGATCCTCACAGGTGATTCCTTGTAGGTTAGATCCTCCCGAAGATCTAACGACTCATAACTGAGGATATGAGAAGGATCCGAAATATATTTCCTCAACATCGACACGTGAAATACGTTATGAACCCCAGATAGTGCCGGTGGCAGTGCAACCCGATAAGCTAGGTCACCCACCCTTTCAAGTATCTCGAAGGGGCCAACAAATCGCGGAGTTAACTTCCCTTCCCTTCTTCTCGAATCTCATAACTCCCTTCATAGGAGCAACCTTCAAGAAGATCATATCACCTGTAGCGAATTCCAATGGTTTCCTTCTCTTGTCTGCATAGCTTTTCTGTCTACTCTGTGCAGTTCTCATTCATTGATGAATCTTCTCAACAATTTCTGATGTCTGCTGCACCATTTCTGGACCTAGTAATTTTCGTTCTCCTACTTCATCCCAGTGAACAGGCGATCTACACTTCCTCCCGTATAGCGCCTCATATGGAGCCATGTGAATGGATGCTTGATAGCTATTGTTATAGGAGAACTCAACTAATGGGAGAAATTCATCCCAAGTACCTGGAAAATCAATAATACAAGCTCTCAACATATCTTCCAGGGTTTGAATCGTTCTCTCTAACTGTCCATCTGTCTGAGGGTGAGAGGCCGTACTGAATCTCAATTGAGTACCCATGGCCTTATGTAGACTCTTCCAAAATGAAGAAGTAAATTTTTGGTCGCGATCAGACACAATGGATAGGGGAATCCCATGAAGCCTTACAATTTTTGCCACATATAACTCTGTATAGTTCTCCATATTATAAGTAATTTTTACCGGCAGAAAGTGTGCCGACTTGGTAAGACGATCAACAATCACCCATATGGAGTTATAACCCTTCTTCGTCTTAGGTAAGCCAACAATAAAGTCCATGCCTATTCTTTCCCACTTCCACTCCGAAATCATAAGAGGTTGTAATAGGCCAGAAGGTCGCTGATGTTCGGCCTTAACTTGCTGACAGGTGAGACAATGTTGAACATACTCCGCCTCATCCCTACTCATGCCAATCCACCAAAAATGCTGCCTCAAATCCCGAGCCATCTTAGTACTTCCAGAGTGGATTGAGTAAGGAGTGTTATGAGCTTCCCTCATAATTTCTTGCTTCAATTCCTTATTATTGGGGACTACCAGTCTATTACCCTGCTGAAGGGCACCATCTGTGGTGATAATAAAATCAGTGCACTTTCGATCATTTACTTCAGTGCGGACCCTTGAAGTATTGGGGTTTCCAACTGTAGAGCCTTGATTTTCTCCAACAATGCCGATTCCAAAGTCATGTTGGCAAGATAACCTGACTTGCTTTTTGGAACGATCTCCAATTCTAACCCTTGGATATCAATTAGTAGCTGTTTTTGGACAACTTGCAAGGCATTCATTGTTCCATGAATTTTTCTGCTAAGAGCATCAGCTACGGCATTAGCCTTTCCATGATGATAATTAATAACAAAATCATAATCCTTGACAAGTTCTAACCACCTGCACTGTCACATGTTTAGTTATTTCTGTGTGAAGAAATATTTGAGACTTTTATGATCGGTGTAGATCTCACATCTAACCCCGTAGAGATTGTGCCTCCATATCTTTAATGCAAATACGACGGCTGCCAACTCGAGATGGTGAGTTGGGTAATTCTTCTCGTACTCTTTCAATTGTCTTGAAGCGTAGGCAATCACCTTGCCGTGTTGCATAAGAACACAACCAAGCCCCTTTAATGCGGCATCACTGTAAATGACCAATCCCTCATTTCCCTGTGGAATAGCTAAAATTGGCGCAGTTGTCAACCGCGTATTTAACTCCTCAAAACTCTGTTCGCAATCCGAATTCCACTGAAATTTTGTATCCTTTCTAGTCAGCTTAGTCAAAGGTGAGGCAATTTTGGAAAATCCTTCCACGAATCTCCGATAGTAACCAGCTAAACCAAGAAAGTTGCGGACCTCTTTCACATTAGTTGGTGTCGGCCAATTACGAACTGCCTCAATTTTACTCGGGTAAACCTCAATGCCTTCCTTTGATACAATATGCCCCAAGAACAGCACTCTTTCCAGCCAGAATTCACACTTCTTGAACTTCGCAAATAATTTCTCTTCTCTAAGTTTCTGTAGCACTATTCTCAAATGCCTTTCGTGTTCCTCTTCAAACCTCGAATAGATCAATATATCGTCAATGAAGACTATAACAAATTGATCCAGGTATTCTTTAAAGACCCGATGCATCAAGTCCATAAATGCCGCAGGAGCATTTGTTAACCCAAACGGCATCACCAAAAATTCATAATGTCCATATCTGGTACGGAAAGCTGTCTTTGGGATGTCCTCTTCTTTAATCCTCAACTGATGGTAACCAGATCGCAAATCGATCTTGGAAAAATACCCTGCACCTTGGAGCTGATCGAATAGATCCTCAATTCTCGGCAAAGGATATTTATTCTTTATTGTTACTTTGTTCAATCCTCTGTAATCTATACAAAGTCTCATAGAACCGTCCTTCTTCTTCACGAATAACATAGGAGCACCCCGTGGAGAGAAACTAGGTCAAACAAAGCCCTTATCCATGAGATCCTGTAGTTGCTCCTTGAGCTCTTTAAGTTCCACAGGAGCCATCCGATACGGTGCTTTAGATATTGGGGCTGTTCCAGGCACCAAATCGATAATGAAGTCAATCTCTCTTTTAGGTGGTAGGTCAAAAAGATCGTCTGGAAAAACGTTCGGATATTCTCGAACGATTGCAATTTGTTCAAGAGAGAGGTCTGCTTTAGGTACCTCGACTATTGCAACCAAGTAAGCCCTACAGCCCTTATTCATCAACTAACGGGCTTTCATCGCTGATACTATTGGAATAAAAGGCTTCACCTCAACCCCAACAAAACAAAAAGGAGTTTTATTTGGAAGCTCAAACACCACCTTCTTCTCATGACAGTCTATTGAAGCATAATACCGTGATAACCAATCCATGCCCAGTATGACGTCAAAATCGTGAATATCAAGCACTATAAGATATGCCAACCAATCATGCCCATTCACTACTATTGGACAGTCTCTCAATACATAACTTGAACTCAATAATGCTCCGGATGGTGTTGACACGACAAACGGAGTACCCAGTTGTGGGGATGAATGATTTAATTTCTCAGCAAAAACAAGACTGACAAAAGAATGAGTAGCCCCGGAATCGAAAAGAATAGTTGCAAGTTTGCCACACACGTACACAGTACCTACCATAATAGATTATACTTCTATAGATATATGCATGTTCATAATTTGCCTAGAATGGTACGAGATGGAAAGACAGAAGGGAAAAATGTAGTAAATAAAATTTAAAATACCTGATACCACGGTGGATGAGTCATTAGCTTCCTTCTTAGACATTGTATAGACTCGTGCTTGAGTAGTCTTCGTTTTATCTCTGCAATCCTTAGCTATGTGTCCCGGCTTTCCACAATTATAGCAAACACCCTTACAATCATTTGCAAGGTGTCTAGGTTTCCCACACTTAAAGCATACTCCTTTGCCCTGAAGGCACTCACCACGATGTCCCTTGCCACACTTCGAGCAAGCTACTATCTGTTACTTGTTTGATTGGTGATACTGCTTACTCCCTTGATCACTCCTTTTTTGGCCGTTATTCCATTGCTTTGGGTTTCCACCCTTGAACTTCTGGTTAAAAGACTGAGTTTTATTTTCTTCTCCATCTATGGCTAGAGTTCTTTCCACCAACAGGGATTTGTTGATCACCTCTCTATAAGTAGTGAGCTCAAAAGGGATCACGGCCTGTTTGATTTGTAGTTTAAGTCCTTCTTCAAAGTGCCTAGACCTTCTCTCTTCAGTATCCACCAAGTTTGGAGCGAACTTAGCCAGTCTAACAAATTCTGCCTCATATTCCGTAACTGATCTGTTCTCTTGCACTAGTCTCAGAAATTCTCCCTCCTTCTGCTGTAGGAGACTCTTGGGAAAGTACTTTTCATTGAAGGCAGTAGTAAACATCTCCCAAGTAAAAGAATCAGTGTTATTTTCATGTTGGCACTGAACCATTAGCCACCAATCATATGCACCGCCCTGAAGCATGTATGCGGCAAAGTTAACCTTCTCCTCGTCGGTGCATCCCATAACCCTGAAGGCTTTTTGCATTTCAGTTAACCACTTTTCAGCCCGAGGGGGTCAGTGTTCCAGCAAAGGATGGTGGAGACAGCCTCTTAAATTCTGATATCCTCCCATGCCCACGTGTCTTGTTAGTCCTAGGCTGACTTGCTTGTCCCAACGTAGTTAACGCTTGTACCAAGGCTTCCACAACCGTCGGAGTGCCGAAAGGGGCAGTGTTATTGCTTGTCCCTTCATTCTGAGTTTGAGAAGTTCTTCCTTGAGTGTTTCTACGTCTAGTGCGAGCCATTTCTAAATAGGAGAGAATAAAACATCTTGTTCAATATATAGTACTACATATCAATATGTACGAAATTTCAATCTTAGTAGCATCACATGACATTCGATAATTTAAGCAAAATTAACTTACCAGATGATCGAGGGAGAAGCACTTGTGGCATGACTCAGCACCCGAACCATTTTCAAGTAAATATTCTAAAGTGTACAGAATCGCTTTTAAAACTCTTAGCTCTGATACCAAAAATGTAACACTCCAAGTTTAAAATCTTCAACTTAGGCATGTTAACTTCCTTTCACTTTAAATGCGGAAATAAAACATTTCAAACACTTATTTTCTTCACTTACATGCATAAACAAAACATTTAAAACCTCAACATTTTTACTTTTCTATTATAAAATTCTACAAAAATTTCGGCAGAGTCTCCTCTATAAATTGAACTTAACCAACCTGCAGAGGGACTTCAAAACCATTTTAAAGCATACATCTCAACTCATTCAATCCCATACATCATCAAAACCATTCAATAAGTCCCAAACTACTCAACGATATATTTCCAAGTAAATAAACTTTAGCAAATGAAATAAGAGGTCATTTAACCTCTAATACTACACTAATACTTATTCAAAGCTAATTGCAATCAAACCATTAACAATAATAAATGAAGGAATAATTAATGAGAAACTTAAATGAATTCTAATTTAACTTTATTTTCAAAAATTGAAGGTAGGTATAGCCTGAGTCTGTCCCCAAGTGCTCTCCTCGTCTCATCTAACTTTCATCACCTGAAATATTGGGGAGTGATTGGGGTGAGCTAAAGCTCAGTAAGTAAACTTTATGCACGTGATGCATGCTCATGACATGAAATTCCTTAGACCATTCAAAGTAATTACCCACATTTACTTTACTTTTCAAGACATTCATACTTTCCAAACTTTCACTTAAACATTTCAAAAAAAACTTTAACTTCATTTCCATCGTGAATTCACTTAGTGTATCTTCTAGCCAGTCAGAATGCAGTGGGCACATTTCCTTATTTAGAACAAGGTTATCACTTTTTCACCGCATAGCGGTTTAAAATTTTCCACCGTTAAGCGATTTATCAATCGTCACCGCAAAGCGGTTTAATATTCGTCACCGCAAAGCGGTTAAGCAATCGTCACCGCAAAACGGTTTAATATTTGTCATCGCCAAGCAGTTAAGCAATCGTCACCACAAAGCGGTTTAATATTTGTCACTGCCAAGCGGTTAAGCAATCGTCACCGCAAAGCGGTTTAATATTTGCCACCGTCAAGCGGTTAAGCAATCGTCACCGCAAAACGGTTTAATATTTGCCACCGCAAAACGGTTAGGCAATCGTCACCGCAAGGCGGTTTAATATTCACCACTGCAACATTGATTTAATTCGGTTACGCCGGTCTCCTGTGCCCCATTTCCCACTCACACCTTTCATGGCATAGAAGTACATCAATTTATTCTTAAAACTTGGGATACATCCTTTTTGAGAAAACTAAAACTTACCACATTCTTCATATAAAATCATTTGACTTCCCCAACTCAATGAAAATGCATGCTTGATGATGCAACGACATGATAACATGTATGCTTAAACCTTCTCTTAATAACACATACATGTATAAAGTTTATAGAAAGCATCACAAGCAAATAATTTCAAGAATATAATTTAAGCCCATTAATTACACCTTAAACATTTAACTTCAGTGAAAATAGGGGAAGTTTACTTACCTGAAGTTCTTAGTATTTACCGTTTCTGAATTTGCAAGTGGAAAAGTCTCGAATGCCCGTGACGTCAATGTACCAAAAGTCGAGGGCTGGGAAGTGGTGGAGGTCGCGGTCGTGGCCACCGGTGGTGTGGTGGTTGACGTCGTCGTTGACGAGAGGGAGGTCGCGAGAGAGAGGGTTGCGGGAAGAGAGAGCCGAGAGAGAGCGAGGTCATGAGAGAGAGAGACCGAGAGGCGTGAGTGAGGGAGAGGTATAATGAGGGTTTAGGTTTAATTTTAATCTTTTAAAATTTACAAATTGGACCCTCAAGTCCCCTTCTTTGCATATTTAATCCCCTAAGTTCCATTTGTTTTCCAAATGCCACTAAAGTTTCCCCCAAGTTTCAATTTAAGAAAATAAAAGTAGAAATTAGTATGCTTAGGCAATAGAACAAAAAATCACAAAAATATTTGCGCGTAACCAATTTTTTAAACTTTCAAATTGGTACATTGATCGAGACGACGTCCAAGTCCTTCCAGTGCAAAATAATTCCAATTATAGACATTAAAGATCATAAATTTATAATTTATAATAACATTTACAAGAATATTACGTGAAATTTAAAATTGCACGTAAAAAATGAAAAGCGGTCTTACAGGATTGGCTGGGTTGACCTAGTCCGGCCCGAGTTTTTTTTTTTCGGGGCGAAAATTCCTGGACCAACTTTGGTCCCAGGTCCGTTTTCCGGCTTGAGTCGCACGCACCGCTAGTTCGTGCCACGTGTTCGCGTGGTTCAGCTGGGGTGCGATTTTACAGCTTAGCCTCTTCCGTAATTGCACTCTAGTCCTCCATCTTTAATTGTTGGTCAATTTAGTCCCCAAACTTTCAGATTTCTTTCAAATAGGTCTTTCAAAAATTGCACTTGAGGTCCCTCAACTTTTGAAATTTTGCAAACTGGTCCCTGGGTTTAATTTTACAGCAGGTCAGAAGCTTTCCGGAAGTGACAAAATGGTCCCCAAGCTTCTAATTTCAGCATAATTTGCACTTCTTTTATTATTTTTGGCTTCAAACTTGAATTTTAACCTATTTAAACACAAAATATGCATAAATTAGTAGATATTTGCTCAATATATTTCAAAATATACTAGTTTAAAGGTATAAAAGTGTATAAAAATGCACTTAACAAATACCCCCAAACTTAAACTCTTGCTCGAGCAAGAATATCTGCTAACACAAAAAGCAAAATAATGAATGATCAACAATGCTAGATAACTTGTCACTTCTTTCTTGAGTGTAAAATTGCATGATTAATTCACAATTATGTTTTCAAAATAATACTACAAAAAGCGTTGAGCTTATCTCATGTTTGATCGGTGTGTGTGTGCATAGTCACATTCAATTATTACTAAGGTTCAAAGAAACATTGTAGGAAGGATAAATTTCAAAACAATATTATTCACCCTTAGTGGTCAATTTCATTCCTTACCCTCTCGTGACAATCATCCCCCCATATTATTTCTTTTCTCTCCCGAGATGCAATCCTAGGGGTAACTCTCAATTCACACATTTCTTTTTCCACTAAAGTTTGGTTATGACTTACCGAAAATCTCAACGATCTAGATATGCAGTGACTCTCCACTAGATAAGTGCTTCAGTATTAAAGTTTATACCAAGCAATTCAAACTCATTATTAATCTAATCATTTATGCAAATACAAATGCATGATTTCTATAAACTAATGTGATGATTGCTCGTGACTTCCCCACTCCCTTAAGCTTTCCAATTGACCCATGTAGCGAGTTTTAGGTCAGAAACTCCCCAATTATTTTAAGATCAAAGGGTACCAGGTTTCAAAATACCCATACGGACTTAATAACTCGAGTAAAAAAGGTTACGAAGTGAGGTAGACTTATTAAGAAATGCAATGATGATGATGTGCTTTTTTTTTTTTTTTCAAAGTGTGTGTGTATCCTACTCATTAAGCTTTCTAATTGACCCATGTAGCGAGCTTTAGGCCGGTGACTTTCAAGTTTCAAACTAAGGCACCAAGTTTCAAGATACTCCTACGAGTTTAATCACTCGAATCAAAAGGCTACGAGACGGGGCAATGCAATAATTAAAATGGGCTTAGATCTCTAGCATTTGGTCATCACTTAGCTTATACTTAACATTAACAACACTCCACACAAATTCATATCAAGCATGCATGGAATCACTACGCATCTAGACTGTTTCCTTTACCGGCTCGACTACCCCCAAACTTGTCTCACAAAGGATCAAGAGATTAAGAGCATTGAAAATAAATTGGATAGGTTGATAAAAATTGAAAATGCAAGCTTACAACCTAATTTCTAATTTTTCCAACCTTCAATAGATTCCAAATCTCAACAACAATTAGTTATGACTATTGTGCTCAAGAGAACTAGGATCACTCATAGATAAGTAATTTATGAAAATAGGCACAAGTAGCATATTCAATCATAATTCGTGAATTAATCAGCAATTTCAAATATCAAATCATTTTGAGCCGACAAGGCTATCTAGCATGTTAATATCCAAAACAATATGAACAAAATCAAACATCACAACATCTTAAGCTGGCAAGGCTATCTAACATGATAAAGTGTAAAATGAAGTCTACACCCCCAAACTTGAATTACACATTGTCCTCAATGTGAAGAAAGTAACAACATGTAAAGAAGAAAAGAGTTAGCAAAACTTCCTTGATTTGATGCTTGTTTGTAATGTTTGAAATTGACCTAAGTTTTCGCCGAATGTAGTTCACCCCCAAACTTGTTGAGAACAATGTTACTTAGGATTTTCAAAAAAAATTGTTACCTACAAAAGATTGATGACTAATTAAAAAAAAAGAAAAGAAGTAAAGTAAATAATTACAAGTAACTCAAAAGAGACAAAATTTGGGTTGCCTCCCAAAAAGCTCTTGGTTAAAGTCATAAGCTCGACTTTTTGATTTTCATTTGAGAGCATTGAGGATAAAGGATGACTTTTCCTCCGAGGGGTCCCCTTCCAAGAATGGTTTCAACCTTTGCCCGTTGACTTTGAAATGTCCTTTTTCGGGATGATATAGCTCAATAGCTCCGTGGGGAAAATTTTGAGAAATTTTGAATTGCCCCCACCAACGGGATCTAAGCTTTCCAGGGAATAACCGAAGTCGGGAATTGAACAGAAGAACTTGTAGCCCAACTTTGAAATATATCTTCAGAATGTGGTTATCATGCCATTTCTTGGTCTTCTCCTTATAGATACAAGCATTTTCATATGAGTTGAGGCGGAATTTATCAAATTCATTGAGTTGAAGCAACCTCTTCTCACCAATTAATTTCGCATCAAAGTTCAATGCCCGTGTAGCCCAAAATGCTCTATGCTCAAGCTCAAGCTCAACGGGGAGATGACATGATTTTCCAAAAATAAGACAAAGTGGAGACATACCAATAGGAGTCTTGAAGGCGGTGCGGTAAGCCCATAATACATCATCTAGCTTCCTAGACCAATCTTTCCTTGATGTATTCACCGTCATCTCAAGAATTCTTTTCAACTCACGATTTGAAATCTCCACTTGGCCACTGGTTTGGGGATGGTATGGTGCGGCTACTCGGTGCTTCACTCCATACTTTGACAAAAGTGAGTCAAGGAGGCGATTACAAAAGTGTTTGCCTCTATCACTAATGATGAGTCGGGGGGTTCCAAAGCGTGTAAAAATGTTCTTTTTGAGAAAATTGACAATCACCCGAGCATCATTAGTAGGCAATGCCACCGCCTCCACGCATTTAGAAACATAGTCCACCGCCACCAAAATATATTGATTTGAGAGCGAGGATGGAAATGGCCCCATGAAATCAATTCCCCATACATCAAAAATCTCCACTTCCAAGATTGAAGTCAATGGCATTTCATTACGCCAAGAGATGTTCCCACTCCTTTGGCATCTATCACATTTTGATACTAAAGTATAAGCATCATTGAACAAATTTGGCCAATATGACCCCGATTGAAGAACTTTTGAGGTGGTTTTGAAAGCTCCAAAATTACCCCCATAAGGTGACGAATGACACCTATCAAGAATTGCTCCCATTTCTTCCTCGGGAACACATTTTCTAATGATTTGGTCCGACCCCCTCTTGAATAAATATGGCTCATCCCAAAAATAATGTTTCACATCGAAAAAGAATTTCTTCTTTTGTTTATAAGAAGAGTCTGAGGGAAGAATACCACTTACAAGGAAATTCACGAAGTCCGCATACCATGGTGCTTCGAAGACTTGGAGAAGATGTTTGGCATGCAAAAGTTGTTCATCCAGAAAAGCTTCATTGATTTATTCTACTCCCAACTCTTTAGGTTGATCAAGCCTAGATAGATGATCGGCTACAAGATTATTTGCTCCCTTCTTATCACGGATCTCCAAATCAAGTTCTTGTAAGAGAATGACCCATCTAATCAATCTTGGTTTCACATCCTTATTAGAAAGCAAGTATTTTAGAGCGAAGTGATCGGTATAGATAATTACCTTTGAGCCGATGAGATAAGGTCGAAATTTGTCAAAGGAAAAGACCACGGCAAGCATCTCTTTGTCAGTTGTGGCATAGTTCAATTGAGCATCACTCAATGTTCGGCTTGCATAATAGATCACATGCAACACTTTACCTCTCATTTGCCCCAAAATCGCTCCCATGGCATAACATCGCACATGAGCTCAAATGGTAAGCTCCAATCCGGGGCCACAGTAATAAGAGCCGTGATAAGCCTTTCCTTAAGAGTGTTGAAAGCTAACAGACACTCTTGAGAGAAATAAAAAGTGTTGTTCTTCTCAAATAGAGAACAAAGAGGCTTAGTGATTTTTGAGAAATCTTTGATGAATCTCCTATAGAAACCCGCATGCCCCAAAAAGCTTCTTATGCCTTTCATCGAAGTAGGAGGAGGCAATTTCTCAATAACTTGGATTTTGGCTTTATCAACCTCAATCCCCCCTTGTGAAATCCGATGGCCAAGTACAATGACTTCTCTCACCATAAAATGGCATTTCTCCCAATTAAGCACTAGATTGGTTTCTTCACATCTTTCCAACACTACATCAAGATTATCCAGGCATTCATCGAAAGAATAACCAAAAACTGAAAAATCATCCATGAATACCTCGATGAATTTTTCCACCATGTTAGAGAATATGGCCATCATACAACGTCGAAAAGTAGCATGTGCATTGCAAAGGCCAAACGGTATCCTCCTATAAGCAAAAGTCCCATATGGACATGTGAGGGTGGTCTTCTGTTGATCTTCGGGGGCTATCAAGATTTGATTGTAACCCCGAGTATCCATCCAAGAAACAATAGTGGGAGTGCCTCGCCAACCTCTCAAGCATTTGGTTAATAAAGGGGAGAGGGAAGTGATCTTTTCTAGTGGCATTATTTAACTTCCTATAGTCAATGCACACTTTCCATCCGGTCATGGGATTTGTAGGAATAAGCTCATTGTTCTCATTTTCAACCACAGTGACACCTCATTTCTTTGGAACACATTGGACGGGACTCACCCATGCACTATCCGAGATTGGATAGATAATTCCTGCATCCAACCACTTCGAAACCTCGGCTTTTACCACTTCTTTCATGTTTGGATTTAGACGGCGTTGGTGCTCCACCGATGATTTGAAGTCATCCTCCATGAGGATTTTGTGCATGTATAGAGTATGGCTAATACCCTTGATATCCGCTATAGTCCACCCAATAGCCATTTTATGCATTTTCAACACCTTAAGTAGTTTTTCTTCCTCCACTTCATTCAACAAATTCGAGATAATAACCATTAGGGTAGAAAAATCGCCCAAGTATGCATACCTCAAATGTGATGGAAGAGGTTTGAGTTCAATAGTTGGGGCTTGTTGAATGGAAGGTATTGAAGGAGAAGAGCTCTCTCCCAATTCTTCAAAATATGACCTCTTCTTGAAGGGATAAAATTTGGAAGCCTCCAAGTGTTGTAACATCCTTCCAATGTCTAAGTCATCCTCTTCCTTAGTGGTTATAGAGTTAGCAATGCAAGTCTCAAGGGGATTCTTAGATGATCCATGGATGAATGATATAGCCACTTCTTGATCAATGATGTCTACTCGGGAGCATGAATTTGCCTCGGCGGGATACTTAATGGATTTCATGATGTCAAATTAATACTAGCACCAAGATCACACAATGCTTTTCCAAAATTTAAATCACCAATAGTACAAGGAATATTAAAACTCTCTGAATCTTTGATTTTTGGAGGCAATTTGTTTTGTAGTATGGCACGTCATCCTTCCGTGAGCATCACAATTTCATGATCTTCTAGCCTCCTCTTGTTTGAAAGAATATCTTTCTTGAACTTTGCATTGCTAAGCATTTGTGCTAATACATCGGCAAAGGGTATGTTGATGTGAAGTTTCTTGAAGATTTCAAGAAATTTACCAACCTGTGCATCCACTTTATACTTTTGGAGTCTTTGAGGAAAAGGAATGGGATCACATAAGCTTTCACCGGAGTAGGCATCTTTGTTGATGTCTCCCCACTTTCCTTGGATGTTGCATCATTTTCATTTCCCAAGTCGGACGTTGTTGCATAAACAAGGCAAGAGTACCTAGAAAATGAAAATAAAAAGAAGAAAGAGATGAGAATGAGAAGACAATTCAATTAACAAAAATCAATGCATTTAGTACAAATAAAATCAATCCCCGAAAACGACGCCAAAAACCTGTTCGCTAAAATCATATACCGCAAGTGCACGGTTCGCGTTCAATTAGTAAAGTGGGCTCAAAAAGTCCGAGTTATCGTAACCACGAGGATTGATTAATTTGTAACTAAACTTGTTGATTTCGTTTTAAAAGAAAAGTCAAGTAACATAAAAGTTTGGTTTGGTGGTGAATTACTAAGTAATAATTGCGAAGGACTGGATTGAGTTAGCTTCGTCGGTTGTAGCACACATTTTTGCCCTATAATAACACCCATTGGCAGCTCCTCACCCAACACCTCTTCCTCCTGCATCTCCTCAATAATTGGTTGCTTGGCCGCCCTCACCATAGTAACCCTCTAATTTTCGGAGTTTTCCTTTTCTCACTAGCTGTAGCTTCGATTATTATTGGGTCACCCACTGAAGTTATGACCTCGGTTTTCCCTTCCTGAATCCTTGCAACTCGTAAATCCCTCATTGATTTTTTTCTTTTCTTTTGTTTTCTTTGAGAAGATGCAAAAACCAACAGTAAAAGTCATGAAATAAAAGCTATGAAATTTAGATTGGAGTTCGGTACTACTTACTTTTCTCTTTCCTGATTAGAATGAACTCTAGCTTCTCAGAAAGGAGTTTTGCTTTATATAACTTCTCGTCCACTATCAGATTTCTGCACTCCCTCCACTAGTCAGCGTACTCACGGGTTTTTTTGGCCTTTTAGATGGACTCCTGAATGTGGTCGAACCTCTCGTAGTCTGCATTGCAAGAAAGGTTAATAGAGTTAAAACGGTGGATTAAAAAATTAAAATCAAAGGAATAACACTTACTTAAGGTACGAAAGCTTCCATCAATGGTCACTTCGGGAGTTGGGTCATCTTTGACGTACTGCCAGTCGCTAGTCACCCAAAACCAATTGATCTTCTAATCTTTAACGAACTCTGAAAGACCCATTATTAAATTCCCTCCTTGTTTTGGGCGGGCACTGACGTAATAAAATTCGGAGTTCTTACCATCATGTTTAAACCCGTACATGGAGTGGAACTCCTCTACACTCAGCTCTCCAAACCCCAGTTCGTCCTATAGTACTATCATCTCCACTAAAATCCTCCAGCCATTGGGAGTAAGCTGAAATTGAGCTATTCTTCAGGAACTAAGAAATTTCCTATTATTGGGGAGAACGGAAGTCTCAACCCGGCATCTAACATCTCTTTATTGATCGCTATGTGACCTACATGCGGATCACATGACCTATCGTTAGTAAGAGGAATCCCCAATTTTACATCTTCCGGGATCCTATATTTCTTCCTCCAAAAGTTTAGGTCTTTTTTTCGTCACCACAGTAATATACCTTTTTGCATCCCACTCTGGTCTATCCCTCATAATGGCCCTAGTCCCCTCAGAAAAAGTTGGTGACCTATTCTCCCCAGTGTCAACTATCACGCGAGGCCAAAGTGACCTCCTCGCTAGAAGAAGTCACCGCCATCAACGGAGCAGCCCTTAGGGCTTCTTTAGGAAGTTCACTAAAATCTACACTAGTTCCCGCTTCTTCACTCATGATGACCCAAGAAGATAATGTATCAAATTTTTACAGAAAATGGGAAGAATTGTAGAAAAAAAAAACCTTGAAAAGTTCTCCTAACAGGAAGATTAAGCAGAGAGAGCTTAAAAAAGGAAACAGAGATGAGAAAGGGAGTTCGCTTTCTTATACCTTAACAAAAAATAAAATTCGCTGAAGCTTTTGGTCACGAAAAAAAATGGAGTTTCCGTTAGAAAAGATTCACGTAAAATCACCTGGAAATAAAAGGGTTAGGGATACTTTTTGGTTTTAACCTTTTTGCAAAAAAAAAAAAAAAAATCCAACTGTTAGATGAAATCTAACGGATATTATTCAAAAAATATAAATAATATAAGGGGCTAAACATTCCCTTTGCCTTGTAACCAAAAAAAGGTGTGAATTGATAGTTAATTATTGCCTAAAAGAAATCAAAGCGTGTCAAAGAAGTAATTCAGAGATAGCTGTTGAAAGGAGTCGAAAAGGTATAAGGCCTGCACTAAATGTCTTTAGCACATACCTTGGGGGACAATTGTTGATATAGGAAATTCTATCAAGGTCCAGTTCGGAATATTTGGGTATAGCCCGTCCAAAGAGGCCTCAAATAAATTGGGCTTGGCCCACTTCAGATCCCTCATGCTGAATAACGAGCTTCATTGATATTACGCCGTTCTCCGATCTGCGACCTCAACTGTTACCACCTGGGAGAAAAATCTTGAGGTCGGTAAAATATTCACCCGGATAAATACTGAACCTCGGAGGGCTTTATTGAGGGCAGGAAATAATTTTCTCAACGCAAGTGGGTCACCTAGAGCGGCACAATTCAGAGAAATTGCCTGCAACACGGAACCTGCAATGTACAGTTTCAGAGAATGTTACAATAGTGGGCCCACCATCACGTGAATTGTGCTTAAACAACAAGTTATCAACGTCATTTGTCTTGATTATTGTGAAAATCCCTTTATTTTATTCATTTGTCTACAGTAAATTCTAAATATTTGTCTATAAATAGAAATGTTTATGTCATTGTAAAGGGTAAACAGCACAAATGGTCCCAACGTTTGAGTTTCTTGCAAAAATAGTCCTCAATGTTTAGATTTTGGCATTTATACCCTCAGATTTATCAAACGTTGTGAAAATGGTCCCTGCCGTTATATTTTATTAATTCTGACCGTTAATTGCACTATTTGACCTTATTTTTCATATTTTCATAAGGGCATTTATGTTTTTATCTAATTTTCCCCATATTTTACATCCAATTGAAATGTTGTATACAGATAACATCCTTGGAATAAAAAGGTTTTGACGTATTAAGTCTCTAACCTACAAACGTTTGGCATATTTAGTCCTCAACCTAGAAACGTTTGACATCTTTAGTCCCTAACATATTAATTCACTGTTTGAGACCCATTATTTCAAATAATGCGATTTGTAATTGTAATATTTTGAGGAATTTTTGGTTAAAAAACATGATTTTTTTATTTACGTCTAAATTATTTTATTGATTGAAAACATCATTTAAAAAAATAAAAACTCATTTTCAGTCGTACATTGTAATTTTTTTGAAGAATTTGTGGTTAAAAATCAAGATATTTTTATTTACGTTTAGATTATTTTATTGATTAAAAACATCATTTTTTAAGAACTCATTTTCAATCGCACATTCTATCAATAAAATAATCTATAAATTTTTGTTTTTTTACCGATGTGTTGAACTATTATTGTGGTGAATTTTTGTTAAATCTTTTATTAACTTTAAAATCAAGAATAAAATTCAATTTTTCCCTAAAAATAAAAAAAAGAATTAACTTCAATTTTTTCGGTTCGATTTCAATTCGATCGACTCAGTTCTCTTTTTTGTCAGCCCCTAAATGTTTTTTACTCAATTCCTAATTTTTTTTATCCAAATCAAATAGTGTGACATATTGTTGCTGAAATTTACTTAATCAATCTCTGTAAATTAATAAGCCACTATTTGTTAAACCATTTATAAATTTATGTATAGATAATTTTATTTATTAAATGTGAGGTTTAAAATGATTTTTAAATAAAAATGAAGTTTTTCAATCAATAAAATAATCAGACGTAAATAAAAAAAAAAATCTTACTTTTTAATCAAAAATTCTCTAAAAAATTACAATTACAAATTGCATTATTTGAAATAATTTAAATTACATTGTACGGTTGAAAATGAGTTTTGAACAAAAATGATGTTTTCAATCAATAAAATAATCTAGACGTAAATAAAAAAAATCTTGCTTTTTAAACACAAATTCTTCAAAGAATTAAAATTACAAATCGCATTATTTGAAATAATGGGTCTCAAACAGTGAATTAATATGTTAGGGACTAAAGATGCCAAACGTTTGTAGGTTAGGGACTAAATACGACAAACATTTGTAGGTTAGAGACTTAATACGTCAAAACCTTTTCATTTTAGGGATGTTATCTGCATATAACCTTTCAATTAGATGTAAAATAGGAGAAATATTAGATTAAGACATAAATGACCTTATGAAAATATGAAAAATAAGGGCAAATAGTGTAATTAACGGTTGGAATTAATAGAATATAACGGCAGGGACCATTTTTCACAACGTTTGGTGAATCTGAGGGTGTAAATGCCAAAATTTAAACGTTGGGGACTATTTTCGCAAGAAATCCAAACGTTAGAGACCATTTGTGTTGTTTACCCCATTGTAAAGCAGGCCAAATTTGGAAACAAATATGTTGTCAAAATAATTCCAACAAATGACTCTTTTCCTCTCTCTTTATCAGTAAATACCGGCTCAAATATACTTAAATACTAATATAAGTTAAGAAAATCGCCATGTGTCAACGACGATTTTTGACGTCAACAAACTTCTTCTCGACTTTGGGGACAACCTCAGTAACCTCATTTGTAATTTCTTCAATCACCTCAACCCTATCATCCGATACTATCTGATTTCTTTCCACACTATTTTCTTTCTCGATGATTTCATTGTCATCAAAAGAATGATACTCATTTCCTATTCAAATAGAACAAATATGTTAAATTTAGTTTTCTATTATTATACTCGCTAAACAAGGGGATCAAATGAGTAAATAACAAATACATTCAAGATCAAATTATTTCTTGAAATATTGAACTTGGTACTATGTTAACCCGTTACAAATTTTACCACCATTAGTACTAAAAAAATCTAATTAATGATCAAATATGAGATTTCACGTTTTCCCCCTCTTTCGACTCCAAAATGCACTCATGACATTGCCATTTCAACTCCCAAATAACTAATTCCATAGAGTAAGTAGCAGTAACTTAAACTAGTTCATGAAAATTGAAAAAATAGGCCAAATTGTAGCGATCGAAAATTTTATTAGAGTAAAAGTTAAATATATTAGATCATGTCGCTACGACTTCACCCAATTTCTAGGGAAAACGTGTTTGTCTAGCCATATTAAATATTTTAAGATTTTTTAGAAAGAAGTTTAAATTCATTTAAATCTTTGAGTACAATTTGCGATTTTAAATTTGTCCAAAATCATTAGTTCATTTATAAACCCAAATCTTTATTTTAATCCAATATCCAAATTTCTGATTTTAATATTATTTTTATTAAGTTCTCAATTCTCAATTAATACAAAAATTATTTTGCAGCCAATTCATACTCCAAAAACTCCCAAAACGTGTCTCATTCATTTTATCATTTATTTCCTCATTCATTTTGACGTCACATAATTTAGTTCTTAAACCAATATATAGCTCATCTTCTTCCTCTCCCCCACACAGAATCTGCAAGAAATTTGGATAAGAAAACTCTATGCTTTCGATCTTCAACTTCACACAGCCGAATCAATTACTACGACCAATAAACAAAATCCATCACCAACCCGAGCTCCACTACCAGACTTCATCAACCCAAAAACTCAATGGCCAAATGCAAAGCATTACACACAAGCAAAATTTCAGAATTTAATCCAACCAAGAGTCAAACCATCAAGCAAATTCAAGAACCACCACCACCCAATCGAATCACACCTCTACTGAAATGCCACACATCGAACCACGAAGAACCTCCATTACCAAGACACCACAGAAATGCCAAACTTCGAAGTTCAGTCGACTTCCCACTGCCCCATTCAAAAATCAAACCAAAATCAAACCAGAAACCCAGAAAAAAACAAAGAATCAGATTAACCCATGTAGCAGGACCGCAACAAAAATAACTTCATTTTTATAGAGTAATGAAAGTTTATTCTTATTATATCCTATGTTTTACTGCAATAAACCTCCTTGGACGAACCCAGGCAACAAAAGTCTCGACAGTATGCCTGCATGGTAGGTGTAACAGACCTATCGTTCGGAACCCGCGATGCTCGCAAGCATATCGGTCAGCATTTCCAACACACGAGGCATCAAACTATAATGCAAGTACAACATAACTATGGAAAGGGGTTCTTGAGAATGGTCGCCACCCAAGGATCGAAGATCTCTCTCGAAGCCCTAACTATATAATATGTATATATATAATTGCAATTCCATAGGTCATGTTAGTGCACCATCCAAAATATCCAACAAAATAAGTTCCTTGCCGTGCCATGTGAGTAGGGGGAGAATGTCACGGCCCGGTTTTTCCCCTACTCATGTAACACGACAAGGAACTTATTTGGTTGGATATTTCGGATGGTGCACTAACATAACCTATGCAATTGCATATATTTATCAATAAGTCCTTCTTAGAGTTAAGCAGTGCTTTTTGCTTGTTCGTGTGTCATGGAGGCTGACCCCGTTTGCTTACGAGCTGTTAAGGATTTTGATGCTCAGAATCAACCACAAAGATATACAAAATACGATTTAAACAAAAAACTCCAAAAAAACTCTTATTACTTAAAGTAAATCGTAAAGTATGAAGTTTTAGTTACAGATTCAAACTCTGATCTAAACAGTATCAAATAATCTCAAAACTCGCAGAAAATCCACAAAGAAATTACAAAAAAAAAAAAATCCGTATACAACTACTAAGATGATAACTGATTATGCACAAAGAATCAGTATAAAAAACACAGAATATTGCGAGAAAAATGAGAGATCACTTTTTCAGAACACGAAGAAGACACAGAGACGAGAAGAGAGAAAATCAGAGATCAGAGGAGACGTTTCTGGATTAGTGAGTATTGAAGAGTCAATAGCAAGCCTTATCATCTGGTGGACGGCTAGGATGATTTCTGTTATGATCCAACGATATAAAATGAAAGGGCGGTGATGTATTGGGCCAATGAACGGGGTCATGAGTTGGGCTCCCAAGTTCGGTCCAGCTAGATTTTAATCTTGGGCTTCAGCATTTTATTCCAGATGGGTTGTTCAACATAATTCAGATTCCTGGGCTAAAAATGTGGGCTGATTCGATTGTATTTACACGAGCATTACGGGTGCCGAACAGTAGGTTCGTTACAAGTGGTATAAGAGGTTTGTATGTGATTTCCAGCCAAAATAAGTAGCAAAAATCGGCTAGAAAAAAAGCTAAACCAGTGGAATAAAATGGGAAGAAAAACTGTGCATTTTCTTATTTTCAATCGGACTGAAAAAGTGGATTTTCGGCTAAACCATTACTCGGTTGGAAAATCCGACTCAGTTCGTCAAGGAGAACACTCAACCAAAATTTGATAAAAATCTACAATTGAAAATATCTTACCGAAAAAGTAGAGCAGTCGGACTAAATAAGTCATTTTCTGGCCAAACGAAATTTTCGATCAACAAACGGACACTGCATTTGAGTTCACGAGGCTGAGGAGGTCCTTTATGTGATTTTTTGCATTTTTGACAGCGGTCCCGCAGTGGTTGGGCGAGCATTTTTGGGTAGAATCATCTGCACGACCTGCTGAGTCTATTTCAGAAGCCCGTTTTGTAAAATTGAAATTTGCAACTTTCGATTTAACAAACACAAAAAAGTTCGCTTTTGGTACATGGATGAAACCTCTCTAAATTCATGTAATAGCAAACCATCGTGTTGGTTGATCATTAGGATTAGGGGTTACCATTGCTTGGAAACCATTATCTGTTGCTAAAATTTAGGCTTTAACTATCTTACGCAGTAAGTGTTTGAGGTGTGAAGCTAAGTATAATTGTTTGTTCGGTCTTTTTGATTGTGTGTTGGCATAATTCTTGTTTGTTGTGTTTTGTTAATCCTTAAAAAATTTTTGACTTTAGGACTACTCGTTGTGATTAATTATTAATTTGTGATTTCTTGTTCATTTCGTGTCTTAAAA
Organism: Ligustrum vulgare; assembly: GCA_963555705.1. NCBI lineage: Eukaryota > Viridiplantae > Streptophyta > Magnoliopsida > Lamiales > Oleaceae > Ligustrum > Ligustrum vulgare. The sequence goes on from OY743174.1 coordinate 24,321,146, forward strand.
TGAATGCATGTTTTGATTTGAAGATTTTCAATAGGAAATGGGATTCTTCGATCTGGAAACAAAAAATGAAGGGAATTTTAGTTCAGGAAAAAGTTTCGAAAGCTGTTACTGGCATTTTTCCGTTGATTTGTAAAAGGAATAAAAAGAAGAATTTGATGAGCTAGTTTACATCTATCTGATGTTGTTTTGAGAAAAGTTGGTAAACTTAAAATCACGAAACAACTTTGGAAAAAGTTAGAGGACTTATATTTGCTTAAAAATACTCCTAACAAGATCTACTTACTCGAAACAATTTTTAGCTTTAAAATCCACAAAGGACCTAGATGAATATTTGGATGTGTTTAACAAATTTGTGCAAGATTTTGTTAATTGTGATAAAGGTGTATCTGAAATGTACAAGGTCATTATTTTACTTAATTTCATGCTTGAATCATATAGAGAGGTTAATAATGCAATTAAGTATTGTAGGGACAACCTAACACCTGAGATTGTCATAGATTCCCTTAGGAGTAAGGAAATAGAGATTAAGGTTGAGAAAGAGGGTTAAAAGGAGTGGTGAGTGCACATGTTAAGGGATCATTTTAAGCAAAAGTGACATGTTCAAAATAGTAGTGACTCGAGTTATGATGGTGGTAAGCATAGGGATAAGAGTTAGGACAAGTACATGTCCAGTATGGATGGCAAGGGATGTTTCAGCTATGGTAAGGCTGGAGATGTTATGAGGGACTGTCCTAAGAGGAAGGATAAGAAGAAAGAAAAAGTGAGAAGTGAGGCGAATGTCATTTGGGTCTAGTTATGACCCAAGCGTGATTGAGTATGATCCTTATTGATAGGGAACCTAGTTACTACATGTGCATCTATGTTATTCTTTCTACATGTGTGTATGATTACTTAATTCGATACATTGTTTTGTGTAGTATTTCAACTTGTTTGATATGTATTACTTTGCATGAATTTGTGTAGAATCAATGTTACCGAGTGTAATGTGTTAACATTAATATTGGGTTTGTGATTCATTAGTAGTAAGTGTAAGTATGTCTTTTGGTAATGTGTGTAATAGATGCCCAAGGGTGCATTGATGAGATGTATTGAAGGTGAGTATGACATTCAAATCACAAGTTGAGATATGATTAAATGTATTTTAAATCTTCTATCTGAAAATTCTGGTCGAGTGAAGTGTTAGAATGACATTTGGATCACTTCTATTAGATGGAAACCCATTATTCACTTAGATTGGGAGAAGTGAGGTTTTGATAAAGGAGTATCTCATGGACTTAGGATTTATTCTTGTTTACCAGTTAAATATGTGTAGTGATCAATCTAGTGAGCATATTTGGCGTGATATGTGTACTCAAGGTACGAGCTACATGGAATGGAATATGATGATTGTGTGAGATTTTTTCATGTGGTCATTTATAATACATTGCATTGTATATGTGTTGGCCTTGTTTTTTTATTAACTTGAGGTTAGTCTTTTGTTCTTTTGTAAGTATGTTTGAAAAGATTTTTGTTTTATTCTATGGTTATATCTTCATTGCCTATGTTACGTGTTCTTGATTGATTAATGCGATTATGTATTCTACATGAGGGTTTTATTTATTTATTTTTTTAGCCAGTAAATGGAGCAGGTATAGAATGTGTCTAGGGTGCGAGACATGGGGGTAAGGTCTGTGATTCCAATTTTAATTGGTAACCTTGATTGTGCAAGTATAAATATTGTATTATTTTCTTGTAGGTTAGTTGAGTATCAAGGTGAAAATTTGTTGAGTTTTTTTATACCCAATAAATTCGGACGAAGATGTAAAATAATTGTGAGATTATATCTACACCAAAACAAATAACTCAACTCGATAACTACTTGGGACTACTTGAAGCAATTTAATTGGTAGTTACTCGTGAGCCACCTGAAAGACCCAATTGTGGTGGTTGTGGGCAAAGACTTTAGACTTGGTTAGTTGATCCATTAGGTTGGTTGTTATGTAGTTTTGTTTGTTGAGTCTTGATTGTCCCAACGCGTGACCTAACCTAACCATTATATGAGCCTATTCTTTGTCTATTATTTCAATACCAGTAGAGGAAAATTAGAGCAACAGTGAAATTGAGTCTTTCTTGATAATCTTCCATTGTTCTAATTCTTCTTTTTCTCCCTAGTTTATGACAACAAGGTGAATATTACTGAGTCGAGTTTGAAGCCGACGTGTCGTACTGAGCGCAGTTGAGAGGATTGAAGGACCCAACAAATTCAACAGTAGGCAAGTTGAGAGGATTGAAGGACCCAACAAATACAACAGTAGGCAATCTTGCGTGCACGCACAACCTATTTCAATTTTCAAGTCAACCAAACACGACAGTCCTTTAAGAAGATCAACATTATTAAAAAAAAAAAAACGAATGGCATCTGAGAGGAGGTAAATGAAGATCGACCGAACATACGGTAATCGGAAACTATAAACAATAAGAAACTAATCAATTTCTCTTAATATTTTTTAGCAAAAGTTTCATCCCATGTTAAGTAGAGATTTAAGTTACAAGGTATATGCTTAAACAAATGGCTTCCGCAATTCACTAGCAGAATGAGCAAAATGACACATCTCGCCAAAATTACACATCCCCTTAGCGAATTTTTCACACAACTTTTTCTTAAAATTGTTCGGTGGTGTACCCTGACCAAAAAGACCCATAGGCTTCTCTGCACGTCCTGCGAAAGCACTAATGTTCATGATGAGTTCCTGTACCATAGCACTAGCTTCTTTGATCTGATCAAACGATCCTTCAAGCTCAATATTTCTTTTCTTTGGATCTGCTTCGTGATCTTTTATAGAGAGTTTAACCCCCGTCTGTCGACATATCTGCCTCGAGTTTACGCCGTTTTTACCAATAATGGTTCCAGCACAAGAGGCATCTATGCTAATTTTTGCGGTTGCTGATGAACCAAAGTTTGCTGCAGGTGTTGATCCCATTGCTCGAGAATCTTCATGACCTGGCCCCATGGGCTTGCCAAGCTCCATCTCACTGTGGGCAAAGCGGCACTTTTCACCGAATCTGCAACCTTCGGGAGTATTAATGTTGCTGCAAAGCTTGGTCTTCACAATTCGAGGAGGACCATCAGTAAAAGGAACAGCAGCATTGCTGCCCAATTTCGACATCTGGATTTGCGCATTGTAACCGGGAAAATAATGCTGGAAGTGACATGTCTCGCCAAATGAGCACCCAGAAGTGCTTCAACATGCATCAAACAGAAACGAGGAACAAGATGAATAAAGCAATAAAAAAATAATTAAAATAAAACTTGTGATTTAAATCCCCTTCATGGGATAAGTGTCGTCTGAAAATAGACTACCATGGGAGCACACCATTGTTGTACAGGGCTGCTGGCATACATATCCGTAGCATTTTCATGCAATAAAAACTGTGCTCTTCATATGATAAACAGAAAAGAGGAAGGGAAGAAGTTAATTTGCCATAAAAACTGAGTACTACTATGGCTCAGTTTGGTTCTATTAAAATTTGATTTTTAATCTCAAGTCAAAATCAGCAATTAATTTTAACCACGCATTTTATGGTACCCACAAATTTTCAACCATATAACTCATCAACATTTATTAGAATCTATTAAAAATCTGATTTTAGTCTATACCAAACAAGGACTATATAATCTATGGTTCTAGATCAAGTGTAATTACGATTGATGCAATGGATAGAATCTTCATAATAAGCACAGGGATCTGAAAGTCACAACAGAGGATCACATTTTTGCAAAAAGTGATTGTTCAAGATATATACTCACAAGGACAGACTGGAAAAGGATGAAACAAATAAGATTACAGTGGGTTGAATTAAACAAAGAAGTCATACATCAATTCTATGCAATAGAATGATACCTATAATATAAGAATAAGAAACAAGTTCTGAAAAAATTTCTTAGACCAGTTATACTGGCACTGAGACTGAGTAATAGGCCATTATCATAACCTAAATGTAATGGAAATGAGTACCGAAAAATGAATATCTAGCTTTGATAAATTGAATAACATAAAAAATGAGAATATATGTCAAACGGAATTAACACCAATTGATTATAAATCAAGGATGGGCGGCATCCATAGGGATAAAGAAAATAACCTTCACAAGATTGCTTGAATTGAGTCCAAAATGATTCATTCATCCCATGGGCGCATGTGATTGCCTTTTATTTGATTGTATTGAATATGTTTTTACGTATAATGATTGCTTGAATCGAGTCCAAAATGATTCATTCATCCCATTAAGATTTCCAAGACTAGCTCCATCAATGGAGCCACAAGAAACACGAAATAATAACTGGCAAAGTTGACTTTATTGTCATATTTCGTAACCATTATCCTTGGTTGGGAATTTGTTTTGCAATGATTCTCATTAAATCCTAGAGAGAAAATAAAGAAGAGGATAATTATGCTATAAATAAAAACTTGTATAATTGGAGACCTTGGAGCTTGGTCCCTTGAAGCACTACTCTTTTTCCACGTTCATCTTGTTAATACTATCTATTGGACACGTTCCCTAAAAGCACCCATAGAGACAGTCACCAGATAATTCCATAAGGACACACTCTACTGGATCAAAGAGTGAAGAATAAAAAGTACGAACTTTTAACCCATTGGAAAGGACTTTCCCCGCATAGACCAAGAAAAATGGATAATTATGAAAAAAAAAATTTGCTTCTTCGTATCAAGGCTGCAATAGAACTACAAACAAAACGAATAAAATGGAAAGAAAAGTAAAATTCTTCAAGAAACCAATGCCTCTAATAATATTGAATGGTCCTCTTCATTGTTTCTCTAAGCTTATATAGACATCATTTTTCACAAATCCCCCAAATCAAGGAGGATGCCCAGGAAATGACAAAAGAGTCAATTTTGGTTGTTTTTTAATAATTTCCAGTGGTTCCACTTCTAAGGAGTTGAATATGCAGAGCAAGTCTAGGAAATAGTTGAACCATGAAACAACCATGGACTAGTTATATATATTACCACTCAGAACCATGAAAAAAATCAATAAAAAATTCATACCATTTCTTAAATTTATTTATATCATTATATTATTATAGAGTAACAATAAAAGGGAATACAAACTTCACTTAATCACTTATCAAAGACCCATAAAACCCATAACTGACCCCGATGGCCTAAACAAATTATTAACCTAAGTTGATTCAACCAATATCATAACTCTAAGGGTCAAATCAAGATCTATATGTTTATTTATAGCCTTTTTTTTTGACACCATAATAGTCTGACTCTGGCAAATTCTGGAAACTTATTTTCTGTAGATAAATAATAGAATTTAGAACCTGAAAAACTTCGTGCATGGCATTGATTTCCTTCCTACACCAGTTGTAAAAGAGTCCATTTCTGTACCAGAAAATTGATTATCTAAGTAATAAAGTACTTTTTATCATATTTTTAAAGCACATCAGATTCACCGAATCGTTAAATAATTCATGATAACCAGATTACTATCAAAGATGGGTATTCAAGCACAATGATAGGTGTTTCACAAGGACAGGACCTTATTTAATAACCACCTAACCCTTGAATGAACATAATAATCATATTAAACAAGTGATATCACCTCGCCATTAATTAAAAGAATGAGATGAGTTTCATGAATTAAAATGCTTAAAAATTATGTTGGACATAGGAACAAATCCATGTGGCAATTCTTCATTAGATAGAGGCAAAAAAATGAGACTGACAATTGTAGCTCCTGTTTGACAACCATTACTTTTGCTAAGTATTGAATTTTAACCACACATTTTAACAATAAAATAATCTGCATGTAAATCCAAAACGTTTCCCTCATTTTAAATCACACAATCTCCCATCAATCACTATTCAAAAACCATTTTTGCCAAATAATGGCAATCAAACAGAGGCTCTCAAAACGAAAAACTAATGAAAGATGTTTGAGATTCTCAATATACTCAATGGATAACAAAGAAGGCAGATAATTGAAGTTTTTCTTTATAGGGACTCCTAACAAGCAACTATCAATTGCATTCATGCCGGTAAAATTGCTTAGTGGAAAGCTTAGAACCAGATGAAGGGGCACATATTCCTTTTACGCCTATCATACTCATTTTCCATGTAAACCTTTTGGAACAAATCAAAGGCAACTGCCCTTCAAAATAGATTAAGGAAGACAAGAAGCTCTTACACATCGCTCACCATTTAGGAAGCTGAAATCAGCAGATGTTAATGTTATTGAAGATTCAAAGATGCATCCTTAACAAACTTCTCTAGAATCATCAATGATGCATTTCTTGTGTCCAAATCGTTAATTTGGGTTTTCAAAAATGCATTAAAAAATTAACTAGAAAGCATAATTTAATCATTGTTATTCTAATCACCAGCCCAAAGCCAATATTACCAGCTTCTTTGGCAGCCTAACCTTGATATCCAGTTTGCAGGATATAAACGGCCAATAAAGCCAAACGCGCACATAGATTTCAGAGACACATACATACCTAACTGTCCATTCCCACCTCTCCTCTCACATCCCCTCAAACTTACACATAATATTAGAAGAATAGAAAGAAATTGTAACATTAAGCAATTTGATAAAAACATACCAAGAATCAATTGCAAAAATATCAATTAAACAATTAATTTCAAAATTAAAATATGAAATTCGAAGACTAACCATCCTTATACTTTTTGAAACCACCGTAACCCGCGAAGGCGGTGTCTGGTCTACCTCTCTTCCGCCCGAAGTCCATTATCATAATCGATTCACAAGCTAAGATTGAATTATTAAAATTTGAACAAATAAATTAATGTAATATGAGTTTTTATGTCTATCAACGTTTATAACTAGCACTGAAGAAGGAAAATTAATCAAAAAGATGGAAAGAGAGTAGTATTCTAGGGTTTGGGGAAAGATTGGAGAGGGAGGCGTTTTCCCGGAACCCACCTTTGAGTACTCTTCACCGCCTATTTGGCCCAACGAGGTTTAATAGTTCGGCATATATCAGAGATAACGGGCCATTTTATTCATATATTTCCAAATGACAAAAACAACACAGATGATGATTCATCCAATTAGAGATCACAATAATACACACGATCCCGCAATCCATTTGGTACTCGAAATAAATAGGTAAAAATTATCTAATTCAATGAATTTGTGGATAGGGTATGAGTGCAGCTTTAGAAATTCGATACGGGTATGAATAGGATAGAGGTATTGTAGAAAAATCCATACTCAACTCATATACCTATTAATTTTTATTTTTTTTAAAAAAATATTGTATTTAAATTTTAACACTATATAATTTTGAACAAGTGGATTCTTTGATATTTGCTTATTTTTGGACAATTGGGTCTATTTATTTTTTGACAATGGATGTTTTTATATTTTTACTTTATTTTGATATTTTTATGTTATACAAAGATTGTTAATTAGTATATTACATGTGAAATTCATGAAAATTTTATAATTAGATACTTATATTATTGTTGAACAAGTATTCTATATATACACACACACACACACACACACACAACCAATGCCAAAAAAATAAAAATTAAAAAATTATTAAAATTAAAATACGTAACGGGTTTTAAATAGGTATAAAAGTGTACTCGCACCCTACCCGCACCCCGATCCGCTACTCTTAAGTGGGTATATGGGTAGGGTATGAGTATTATAAATATCTAGCGGATAGGGTATGAATTTTCCAAATCCGACCCATACTCTACCTAATGCCATCTCTACATCCAATTGAAAGCTTATATGTGTATTTATTTTAGTAAAAGTACACAATTATTACACCATAAAAATAATTTTTTATAATAATATTTTTAAAACTCGGGTGTTTATTAATATTATATAATAAATTAATATTAATATATTAAAAACTCAGCACACACCCACTCCCTAAACACAACCATACTGACTTCATTTTCTTTGTCACTTAGGTCCACATATGACAGCCAAATAGAAAAGTTGCTTCTTCTTCAACACAAAAAGTCTATCGGACTCTCATTGTTGGTATCCCTTGCAGCCGTCCCGCCATCTGGTTGTGGAGATTGGATTGAAAATGAATTAGATTTGAATTGGTTGGGTGAGTAAGTGGGATTGATATCGTTGGAGGTGAGTTGTGTTATCAGCGATGGTTGTAGTGTTATTCTGGTGGTGATGGTGGTAGTGGTAGTAGGGTGGTGGTGGTGGTGGTGGTGTTGATGGATCTAAGATGCAGTAAAGTGCATAGTAGTTGTGACCTGATTGTTAACATTATAACTGTCCGTGACCTATAATACATTAATTGTGACCAAATATGTGTGAATCGTGACTATTTATGATCAATTCTGTGTTAAGTGTGACTAGTTTGTACAAGCTTTTATTGTTTATGACCAAATCTGTTAAAACTATGACTATACTTGACTTGTAATACATTGATTATGACCAGGTCTATATGAAATGCGGCCATTTGTTACCAATTTTGTATCAAGTGTGTCCAAGTCTATATGATTTCTGACTGTTTGTAATTTGTAATGCATAGACTGTGATCGAATCTGTGTGAACTGCGTCTATTTGTGACTAATTCCGTGTTAAGTGTGACCAGGTCTTTATAAGCCGTGATTGTTTGTGACCATGGTCACATACTTCATCTGATGTGATCCGAAAAAGAAGTCAAGAACAATGTTATGATTCGGGACAAATCATCTTAAAGGAGGAGGGGATGATGTGATCCGGAAAAGGCGTCAAAAATGAGAAATCAAGATACGGGCAATTCAACAATATTCTACATGGGAAAATGAACAAGTTTTGTGTTGGGTTCGAATCGAGATTCAATTCACGTCAAAGGATCAGAAATCAAGGCAGAAGGGCTTTTACGGCCGTAACCACCATAATTACGGCTGTAACATCATCAGCGGACAATTTGGGCATAACAGCTTTTATGGTCGTAACTTGGGTTCTCACGGCCCTAAGGAATGATTTCACGGCCGTAACTGAAGTTTGGTAATTTTCTTATTCAGCAAGTATCTCACGGCCGTAAGAACAAATGTTACGGCCATAACAAACTAAACTACATTTTGATCCGAGAGGTTATTACGGCCGTAAAGACAATTGTTACGGCCGTAATTAAAGTTACGCGTTTTTGGCCTTTGTTTTGCAGCTAGGTTTAGTTGGTTATTTTTAGTTTTTAATTCTTTTGGAAATTTTGGTCATTTTAGTTATTTTAGCTTAATTAGAATTCTATTCAGAGTCAAGTAGCGACTAGGTTTTATTTTGCCTATTTATATGCTTTTTCATTCAATGTAAAAGGGAGACTTTGATTAATGGAAATTGTGTTGAGTGGTTTTCCCTCCTAAATATTGTTCTTGATTGAACACCTTCGAACTTATCAAGGATCTGGACATTCCTTGTGGCGTTCACCCCATTATGGTTCTTGTTTCCGCATCGTAATGGGTCTCGAGTTTAATATACTCCTGGTTCTTGAGTTATGAGGCAAGGGTCGTAGTGTTCTCGTCCGTTCCAACCTGTATTCGGAACTTTCTAAGCGTTATTCCACGAGCTACGACGCGAACCCCCTCTCGGATTTGCATCATCATCTCTCCCACTTAACCCTACAATATCCAACCACAACTAACTCTACATAAAACACCACCACCACCATAGTGTTGTGTAGCACCATTGGAGATTGAAATGAGATATGTCGGTGATCTTGAGAATGTCTGGGGATGAACATAGAATGTTATTCGATTGGTACGAGCTTTCTTTTGAGGTGCAATTGAACTAGACCATATGGGGTTGGAGTATGTCGGTGCCCGTCGTCCACCATCCCATTTCAATCTGCCATGGCTAGAACAAATAAATCTACATATTCCGAAGTCACTCTGCTAAAACAATCAATTCCTAATTGCTTTACAATGGCCGCGCATGGCTTCATGACCTCTCTTTCTGTTAATAATTGTAATAATTTTGTGCAAAAATTGAAAATGGAGTTCTGCAATGCATCCAGGTTTTTATTTGAAATTGGGGATGATTAATGATTGACATAATTTTCCCACCTATTCTTAAAAGACCAGGTTTTAAATAGACTATGGTCGGCCCTGTCAAAATCTATAAGTCGGCCTAAGTACCCGAACTTCTCAAAAGGATTTATCATATAACTTAAACGTCGGGCATGTATGCCTGGATTAATTATAGAGCCCGAGCATATTTCCCAACCCACTTGATCATCCCATTCGCATGTCCATAGATTGACCCGGGCATATTCTAACATTGAGGTCAGGATTATCCCGACGACATCTTTATCTGGCCATATCATGGGTTTACTGGTTAGTCCGTCCCGGCCTCATTACACCAAAAGCCCAATACAAACAGGACTCAAAGCATCCTTTGTATATGGGCTTCATGAATGGGCTACATTCTTGGGCCCCAAGACAAGATGATCTCTGTAAGGAAACATCCCAAAAAAGAGAAGTTCAACCCCTATAAGGATTCTTCTCTTAAAAATGTAAGTTTACACAAGGAGGACTCCTTCTCATAATAGAAGAAGGTTACGGGATTTTAAACCCTATAAATACATCACCTCTAATCGAATATTCATTCATATATCATATAGTTTATCCAGTTACATACTTTCTCTCTCTACTTTTCTTTTTCCAGAAAACTAATTCTCACATCGGAGAGGCAACGAGGAGAATCCTCCTCGCCTTTTTTGCATGTCATCCAAGGCGAATCCATTTATCTTTTTCAGTGATCAACCGACTCAAAATCTTGCCACATCAAGGTTAGGAATTTTTACAGCATCAATTGGCGCCGTTTGTGGGAAAAGATACGATTAGCTATGGTTAATAGATGTCAAGCTCGTCCTTTCGCATCCATAGGACAGCCCCTTCCAGCCAATACCTTGACTGAAGGGGACAATCCCCCAACTCTTGAAGATGTTGAGTAAGAACAACATCCAGAAGTTACGCCAGACAATGGACCAATTAGTCGAGAAGCTTTCAATGAACTCCAGCAGCAGCTCCGTGAACTCCGTCAAATTCTTCAACAACAGAATAGTCGTCAAGCAACACCTGACTTGAACACTCCTCGAGCAATTCCCAAGAAAGACCGCAGGGCAGTCAATCCTGTGGATATCAATTCCTCGGGGGGGGGGGGGGGGCATCCCATGACTGAGGTTCTGCTAACCGACATAGTAAGAAATTTTTAGAATTATTCAGGAAGGAATAACAGATGGGATAAGACAAAACATGCAAGGTCTGGCCTTCTTCAAGAGAAGAACCCCTTTCACCCCTGAAATAACGTCAATCCCCTTGCCAGAAAGACTGAAGTATCCTAGAATAAAGGAATACGATGGAACTACAGATCCCAACAATCACCTGAATACCTACATCAATGTCATGGACATGCAAAATGCTCCTGATCAAATATTATGCAAGGCCTTTCCGCAAACCTTAACTAATGCAGCCCGAGATTGGTTTTCCACAATACCATCAGGATTAATTTCTTCCTTCACCGATCTTACTAAAAAATTCACATCCTTCTTTGCAAGCAGCAAAAGGATAAAAAAGTGAGCCACTTCCCTCATGCAGTTGGGACAAGGTCCCAATGAAACACTACGGGAATTCATCACTCACTTCAACGCAGAGAGACTTTAGATTCTCGATCTTCACATTGCATCGGCAACTTCAACCCTAACCTTAGCAATACGGGGTCAGGAATTCAAAATTTCCTTGTCTAAGAATCCGCCTGCAAATGTGATCGAACTCCTCAAAAGGGCAGAAAAATACATAAATATGGAAGAGACTCTATTGTCAGTAACAGCACATGATCAGATTCATGGATCAACAACAGTACAATCTTCAGAACTCGTCAACCAGGGGAACAAAAGGTCAAGGCAAGAAGATAGATGGAGCTCTTCCTGATCTAGCTTAAAGGGAAGCAATTATGTGCATCAAAATTCCACTCCATTGAACGCACCTCGGTCTCACATCCTAATGGAAATCAAAGGACGGGAAGACTTGCGCTGGCCAAGACCCATCGAGGGAAAAATTAATAAGCGAAATCGCCATAAATACTGTGATTTTCATAAGAGCCTAGGTCATACTACGGATGAGTGCAGAATACTCCAACAGGAGATAGAAGCCCTCATCAAAACGGGCTTCCTGGGCATTACGTGAAGAAAGACGATAAAGATCAGGAGAAAGGAGAGGAGAAGAATATGCCCGCTTGCACCAGTCATGACCATGATATCTCAACCAACATCAGTTTCAATAGCTCTAACATGGAAGGAATTTCATACCCTCATGACGATGTTGTCGTTATTAGTGCCATGATAGCGAATTTCGATGTAAGGAGAATACTTGTAGACGATGGAAGCACAGCTAATGTACTTTCTTCCGAAGCTTTTGACAAGATGCAACTTCCAAAAGATCAACTTCAGCAAGTCATTACTACATTAACTGGTTTTGGTGAAGGAACAGTAAGATTAGAAAGTTTAATTGACCTTCCTACTTCTCTGGGATCAGGAGAAAAACATGTGACCAGGATGACTTCGTTTTAGGTCGTGAAGACCCCGATGTCTTACAATGTTATCCTGGGAAGACCTTTCTTGAACAACCTAAGAGCAATAGTGATAACGCGATCCTAATCGGGAATCTCGACGAAAAATGCGGAATAACACAATTAAAAACCTAGGAAAGATCTAAGACAGATTAAACACGAAAATAAACAAGAACACAAGGAAATAAATAACAGAATTAAAGATAGATCGACGATAAAACCTTGACTCGACAATCACGACGCAATTAATGACGATGCGGATTGAAGAACCAAGACTGGTGAACGCCACAAGGGTTGTCAATTCCTTGATAAGTTCATTGGGTGAACGCCACAAAGATCGGATCTTTGATAAGTTCAAGAAAAGGGAATAACTCAACCTTTAACAAGAGAATCCTCTCTCAATTTTAATCAATAATCTCAAAAACTATTTTAGAATAATGAAAATTGTCAATAATATAGGGAAAAACGACTTAAAACTAGGGCTAGCCGCTAATGGGCCCAAATTATAGAAATAAATAATTAAAAACAGAAAAATAATCAAAATACGCGAAAATTCGAAAATTTAGAGTTACGGCCATGAAGAACTAATTTACGGCCGTAAATGACCTTCTGCTTAAGACTTACGGCTGTGACGACATGACTTACGGCCGTAAGTAAGGTTCTGCTTAAAATTTGCGATAGCTGTGTTACGGCCATAACTTCCACTCTTATGGCCGTAAGATGACTTTTGCTCCTTTTTTTTCTTCTTCTGAACTTCGATTCCTTGATTCAGCTTGATCCGTCCCTCTTCTCGGCTCGACCCCAACATGGAACTTGCTCCGTTTTGCACGTAGATTACTGTCATTTTGCCAATGGCTCGACTTCGCCCTTTGATACCTGGTCCGGATCGTATCAGTTAACGTATCATCTGGCATTCAAGTTCCCGACTCCCTAGGCATAGCAACAGTGCGAGGTAACCAAGTGATGGCTAGAAGATGTTACATAAGCTGTATGGGAAAGAGGAAAACAGAATTAATGTCAATTGTACCTCCCACGGTAGAACGTATGTCTCCAGTGGAAGAGTTGGAGGAAATTCTCATTTCAAAAGGTAAAAGTTTCACAATTGGGAAAGAGCTTCCCAAATCTATGAAGGAAGAATTGTCGTAATGCTTGAAAAGAAATCCCGACATTTTCGCATGGAGATTAGAGGTTATGCCCAGGATTGGCCCTGCACTTGTTGTACATAGGCTTAATGTCCAGCCAGACAAGAAGCCTGTAAAACAGCAAAGAAGGCAGTTTGCTACCGAAAGAAGACAAATAATCAAGGAGGAAGTAGATAAACTATTGAAAGAATGGTTCATCAAAAAAGTAAAATATCCAGAATGGCTAGTCAACGTGGTCTTGGTGAAGAAGGAAAATGATAAATGGCAAGTCTACATATATTTCATAGATCTGAACAAAGTATGTCCGAAAGACAGTTATCCTCTCCCTCGAATTGACAGATTGGTGGACTCCACACCAGGTTCTGAGCTATACAACTTCCTTGACGTATTCTCGGGGTATCATCGGATCCAAATAGCACAGGAAGACCAAGAGAAAACTTCTTTCATGGCTAACGAAGGAATATACTACTACAAAGTCATGCCGTTTGGGTTAAAAAATGGTGGGGCTACCTACCAAAGACTTGTGAACAAGGTCTTCTCCAAACATATAGGACTGAACATCAAAGTTTATGTTGATGATATGGTTGTGAAGATCTCGAGAAAGAAAGACCACATAATCGACCCAGAAGACATCTTCTCTACACTCTGACAACATTGGATGAAGCTAAATCCCACCGAGTATGCTTTCGGGGTAAGCTCGGGCAAATTCTTAGGATTCATGATCACCCAATGGGGAATTGAAATTAATCCTGATAAAATCACGGCTCTTACATATATGGAGCCTCCAAGGAACATAAGGGAGGTCCAGAAACTTACAGGAAGAGTAGCAGCATTGGGTCGTTTCATCTCAAGAGCTGTAGATAAATTCTTTCCTTTCTTCAAGTCTCTCAGAGGAAGTAAAAAATTCAAATGGGACGAAGAATCTGAAACTTCGTTCAAAAAGCTTAAGGAATACTTAGGGTCACCTCCAATTCTGGTGAAGCCAAACCCGGCGGACGATCTTTTCCTATACCTAGCAGTATTAGAGCACGCAGTTAGCCCTGTTCTAGTCAAGGAAGAAGGGAAAGTTCTAAATCCATTCTACTGCGTCAGCAAGATGCTACTCGCTTGTCCTTGTCACAGCAACTAGGAAGTTGAGACCCTATTTTCAAGCTCATGCCATAACAGTCCTTACCAATTAACCTCTGAAACAGATACTACAGAAACCTAACATCTCTGGCCGTCTACTCAAGTGATCAATTGAACTTGGAGTATACGACATTGAATTTAAACCCCGACCTTCCATAAAAGCACAGTTCTTGGCGGACTTTGTCGTCGAACTCACCCCAAGACCTCGGAGGCCAATTGGTCATGATAGGAAAGAGGATACATGGACTTTGCAAGTTGATGGAGTATCAAATACCGTAGGCTCGGGGTCGGAATCATATTAAGAAAAGATGATGGAATGATGGAGATTCAGTGCGCAATTAGATTCGACTTCCCGACCACTAATAACGATGCAGAATATAAGGCTGTAATCAGCGAGCTTTAGGCCGCTCAACATCTTGGAGTTGAGCATGTCAAGGTCATGAGTGATTCACAATTGGTGGTAAAGCCAGTGAATGGAACTTTTGAAGCAAAAGACGATAAAATGTCATATTACAGAATGGTGGTTCTGGACTTGTAAATGAAGTTCAGATCTTGTAGCATAGATATAATACCAAGGTCCGCCAATCACTGATGCCCTGTAAAGATTGACTTTTTCTAACTTAGATAATTTGAAAAAGACTGTGTTTGTGTGAACACTTCATGAGCTCAGTATCACGTAACAACCCGATGTCATGGATATTTCAAAACATGAGCCCAGTTGGATGGATCCAATAATTGAATACTTGTCGTTGGGAAAATTGCCAGATGACAAAGCAGAAGCCAGAAGAATCAAATCAAGAGCTCCAAGGTACACCATCATGCAAAACACTTTATTCTGTCGAAGTTTCACACTTTCCTACCTTTGATGTCTGACTCCGAGAGAACCAGCCCTTGCTATGGCCGAGGTTCATGAAGGAATTTTTGAGGACATCAAGGAGCAAGAGCCCTGGTAATGAAGTTGGTAAGATACGGTTACTACTGTCCAACAATGAGGAAGGATACACTCAACTATGTGAATACTTGTGATAAATGCCAAGGGTTTGTAGCTCGATTACATCAACCGGCAGAAGAGCTATCTTCAATTATGTGCCCATACCTGTTTGCACAGTGGGGAATTAACATACTTGGGCCCTTTCCAGCAGCTCATGGCCAAGTTAAATTTTTAGTAGTGGTTGTGGAATACTTCACAAAATGGGTAAAGGCAGAACCTCTCGCCATAATCTCAGAACAAAAGTTGGAGTCATTCGTTTGGAAATCGATCATCTGCCGTTTTGGTCTTCCAATGACATTGATCACTGATAATGGGCGACAATTCGAGTGCCAAGCCTTCAAGCAATTCTAAAAGAATTTAGGGATTGAGCACAGGTTAACTTCAATTTCACAACCACAAAGTAATGAATTGGTTGAGATAAAAAAACAGGCTTATCTTACAAGATTTGAGGACTCGCCTTGACAGTGCCAAAGGTGATTGACCCGATCTCCTCCAAGAAATTCTTTGGACGAACCAAACAAGATTCAAGATATCAACTGGGGAAACTCCATTCATGCTAGCCTTTAGAATGGAAGCCGCTATTACAGTAGAAGTGACGGTTCTCAGCTTCCGCATGATAACTACAGAATCACCTTATCATTTTGAGGGGCAAAAGGAAAGTCTAGATATTTTGGAAGAAGTCAGGGAAAATGCCCCCCTAAGGATAGCTGCTTATCAACAGACCATGTCCAAGAAGTTTAATCTATGAGTAAAAACGAGAGATTTCAGAATGGGGGATCTCGTCTTACGCTAAAGCGAAGCCACTGGTCACCAACCTAGGAAGCTCAGGCCTATTTGGGAAGGACCATACGAAATCATTCGAAAGGTCAGGAAGGGCTCATACAGTCTGAGAACCATGAACTCCAAGATCCTTCCTCGACCATGGAAATTTGAAAATCTGAAGCCCTACTACAAGTAAGCACCATTCTCCCACAAGTTCTTCTTGTCAGTCACAAAGTCGTCTAGTTATAGAAGAGTCAGGTCTACGAATCCATCGCTTTAATTTTATTTATGGACTTGCACTTCCATATTTTTGTTAGTTAGGTCAGGCATGCGCGCCCATTTTATCTACTTTCTGAGTGAGGGACGGGTACTCTTTTTCCTTATCCAGATTTTTTCCCAAAAGGGTTTTTCTGGGTAAGGTTTTAATGAGGCCCATAGTCTAGTCCTCCTTCAAAAAAAGTGTCTCTTACGAAGAATGAGAGCCAAAAAGATCAAGCACTGGAATAACTTACAAGGTCGGCCATACTACGCGACTTTACAAGTTACTCCCCTCAAATAATTTACAATATTTGTCACCTGGTAAGACGTTACAAATTATTTTCTTACAAATAATTCACAATGTCTGTCACCTGGCAAGACGTTACAAATTATTTCCTTACAAATAATTTACAATATCCGTCACCTGGAGAGATGTTACAAATTATTTCCTTACAAATAATTCTGCCACAAGAAGCACCCGACCTTCCTAATTGCTTCTCGGAGAAGAGTCAGAGGATCGGCCCACATTCCCGACCTATTATCTACACAAAGTCAAAGGGTCGAGCCTTCTTTGTGCAAAATTCTACAAGGTCGACCAATTTACCAAATTTATCAAACTATATCCTACAATTACATAAAGTCAAGGGCAATTACCAAATTTATCAAACTATATCCGACCTTATTGATAAACTCCTAAGATAAAGGCTTTCTTATGAGAAACTCATGAGGTCGACCAAAATGCTCAACCATATTTGTAACGACCAGCTCCCTCGCTGGGGTCTTCTCCGTGTCGTACTCATGGTCTTTCCACTCCCCCCTGATCGTCCTGGTCCTCAAGGGCTGCCTGCCTCGTTTTCAGGAAGTGGATTTTTGTCTTCCTCAGGGATCGAACCTTGTACCTAGCAGCTTCCCCTTCATCCTATTCCAGGAATGGTGTCAGATCCTATTCCATGAAGTCGGATCCATGCTCGAGCCTGTCTCATATCTTGGGCATAGGACTCCAGTTCATAGTTTCCCAATGCTAGATCGTATTCTTCTGATGTTTTAAAGGCCTCGATCGACTCAGCCTTAGCAGCAGAAATCTCCTCACAGGCACGGCGAAGATCATTGAAAAACTTAGCATTCTCCTCCCAAGCAAGGTCCCGATTCTGAGTCATCAGGGCCAAATCAGACTCAACCCTAGCAAGTTTGTCCTCAACATTATTGGCTCGAGTGGCCTCGTACCGCACAGAGTGCACGAGTTGGCTCGACGTTTCCCCCCATTTGATGCCTTGAATGATGAGACTTTGGCCAATACTGATCAACTACAAGTCGAGATAAAAACTTGCAGTTATTTTAATATTGAGTTATCGTGCCACCGGAACTAGCAAGGACAAAGGTTTGGAAAGTACCTTCACGGTCGCTTTCCTTAATTTGTCTCCTCGCCCGCTTTCCTTAGTCTGTCTCCATCACATTCCTAAAAAGGACAAACAAAACAGATAAAGAAATAAAAAGGACGAAATCAAGAAAGATGGAGGATTTAGTAAAAGGCCAAGTTCAATGTTACTTAATTTTCAAGGATGGGGCCTATCGGGCTTCAAATCGAGGCTAGCCTGACCTAAAATCTTGTTGGTAGTCAGATCAGAAGCCTCCTTGGCCAAAAGTCCAAAATCACAAATCCTTATTACATTGGCCAGAAGGTCGGCCATCGCTTCTTCCCCTACATTTCCCATCATATTAAAATTATCTACCTCCGGTCTCCTAAAGGTTGGCCAAAATATATTCTCACCTTCCCGGGGCTTTATATAAAAAAATATTTCCTTCCAGTGTTTCAAAGAGGAAGGAACCTAGGGCACCTCAAATCGTCCCTTCCCACATAAATAAACGAAACTATTACACCAGGGTAAATACTTTAAATCTAAGAGGCATTTACATAAATTTATGGTTGGATTGATCCCTAAACTCCTACAAAAAACAAAAAAATAAATCAAGATTCTCCACCCATTTGGAGTGAGTTGTCTCGGAAGAATGCTCGCGGATAATAAGAAGTCTATAAAAAAATGGTGGAGAGGGAACCTAAGCCTTGCCACTAGTGCTTTGTGAAATACTACCATCTCCCCTTCCCGGTAGTGACAGGACACATCGTCTCTCTTAGGAACCCGGGCTATATACTTATTAGAAAGGCCAAACTTCCTCATATCCGCCTCAACCATGTGCCCTTTCATTTTACCATTGAATGTAGGGTACTCAAGGTCGGCATCTCCCGACCTATCGCCCAAGTCAGGGTTATCCTCTATTCCCTCTTCACTACCCGACTCATCACCTCGAGAAGGTGACGATGGTTGGTAAAAACCTAATGAATCAACCTATAAAGGCTTGTCCAAGTCTTCTACTTCCCTAAGATCACCTATGGTCACCTTCCTTACCATTTTTTTCGTAGGAATAAATTATGAAAATAATAATTTCGGGCAAGGTATAGCTTACCTAAAGCTATATTCCAGTGGAGGTAATAGATCGTGCTAGTCGCTTGAGGAGTTCTCTGGTTTCTTAAAAATTTACAAAGTAAAAAGAATGAGAGAATAGGGACCACATATTTATAGGCAAAGTTGGTGGAAAAGGCAAAAAACCTCCACCTTTATCCTAGCCACGTGTCAAACATCAAATCAGAGATTGTTCATTATCTCACATTTAATAAATGAATTATTAGTTGTCCAAAACACGTGACAACTGTCAAGTATAAATGAGCTCAGAGATCCAAGCCAGGATCTCTGGCGCACGGGGGCCAATGATCGGCATAATTTTCCTACCTATTCTTAAAAGACCGGGTCTTGAATGGTCTAAGGTCGGTCTTGTCAAGATCTATAGGTCGGCCTAAGTACCCAAACTTCTCAAAAGGATTTGTCATATAACTTAAAGGTCGGGCATGTATGCCCGAATTAATTATAGAACCCGGGCATATTTCCCGACCTCACTTTATCATCCCATTCGCTTGTCCATAGATCGACTCGAGCATATTCTAACATTAAGGTTGGGATTCTCCCGACCACATCTTTATCTGGCCATATCATGGGTTTACTGGTCAGTCCATCCTGACCTCATTACACCAAAAGCCCAATACAAACAGGACTCGAAGCATCATTCGTTTATGAGCTTCATGAATGGGCCACATTCTTGAGCCCCAAGACAAGATGCTCTCCATAAGGAACCATCCTAAAAAAGGGAAGTTCAACCCTTATAAGAATTCTTCTCTTAAAAGGTAAGTTTACACAAGGAGGACTCCTCATAATAGAAGAAGGTATTTTTTAATAGGTTGAGCCGTTCATAGTTTATCCTCGTGCGGGCCAGGAGCTAACATTAAAATTAAATAGTATATAGAAGGAGGGGGACATAGACCTGACCTCCAAGATAAAGGAAATGTAGCAACTGATATAAAACGAAGTGGAAGAAATAAAAGGGGAAAACATGCCCCGTACATCAAAAGAATAAAAGATAAAAACTAGACTATAATACTTTGAAGCTGGGAAGTCCATGTTTATCAATCTGTAGAGGTGCCCTGATGCTGCGTGGTAGAACCTGTGGTCCATACTCTCGGTAAACTCTCGAGTCCCATCCCTCAGAAGCAAGTGAATCAGTAATCTGATTACCCTCATGATAAATGTGAGAGATAGTGTCCCTGTTAAGATGAAGAATATCCCTGATCTGCTGTCTAAGAATCCCCTGAATCTGCCAAGGCTCGCTCGTCCTAGTGATGTTGTGAATGGCCACTGTAGAGACAGACTCAATCCAAATAGAAGTGATACCCAGTCTGCAAGCAAGAATTATCCCCTCAAGGATAGCGTCCAGCTTCGCCTCTAATATAAGGTAGTCTCTATAGAAAGCTGAGAATGCCTTGATACACTGTCCATCATGATCCTTGATGATACCCCCTCCACTAGTAGAGCCATCCTTGACGCAACCATCAGTGTTAAGCTTGTATGCTCCCACTTATGGAACGCGCCAAAGATCTAAAATGGGGGGTGGAAGGGTAGAAATAACAAGAGTAATACCAAATAGTGGGTCAGTAGCAGTATCCCCATGCCAATGCTGCTGTCTGATGAGCCGCCCAATGTGAAGGAATGAAATCATCCGATACACCTTCTAAATAATCCTCCGAGGCTCCATCCGAATGCCCCTCTATTTCACGTCATTCCTCTCTGTCCATAGGAGCCAAAGAATTAACAGAGGAATGATGGTGCGAATATGGCCCAAACGAACGTAGCATCCAGAGTATCTCCACGCAAGAACCTCTGCCTGATATCCTCACCCAGAGTCATGGAAACATGAAAAATATCCCCAAAGTGTCTCCAAACCTGATTTGAGATAGGACTGTCGTAAATATGTGCGTCAAAGTCTCAATCTGCGAGCAACACTGACAGCGTGATGCTAAATGGCATCTGATCCGCCTCTGTATAACTGTGTCAATAGGGATGAGCCCCTACCATAGCCTCCAAATGAAGAATGAGACAGTAATAGGTAAAATAGAAGTCCAAATCAAGCGATAAGAGTCCTATAACTGGCATCCTGTCCTCACCAACTGTCAAGTTGACTTGGTAGCAAATCTACCATCTGATGTGTCTCTCCAAATAATCTGATCAGGGACCTTAGCACATAAAGGAATCACTATAATTTGCTCTTCCATAGCTGGTGGAAGGATCTTAAGGAGTCTACCAAAATCCCACCAGTGTCATCAAAGAAATTGATGAGGTTCGAAGCGCGGAAGAAACGCCGGAAAGTTCCGAACTCAGGTTGTGGTTGGACGGATGAATCATGAGCCGATATTCACGACGCGATGGCTCGACGATGCGGAATAAAGAATCACAACTTTTGAAACGCCACAAGGAATTGCCCAATCTCCTTAATAAGTTTCTGATTTTGAACGCTACAAATACTCTCGCGAATATTTGATAAGTTCTGGATGAACGTCACAAGATAATCAATCTTGATAAGTTCGGGTTTGTAATGTGAATCCACACATTAAACAATTGAAAAACATTCAATCTCTTTTATTCAAATTCAAACTCTGCATTACAATGAATGGAAAAAGCATATAAATAAACAAAATAAACCCTAGTCGCTAATTTACACAAAATAGAATTCTAATTAGACTAAAATTCTAAAATAGGCAAACAAATAATTAAAAATGGAAAAATAATCAAAATCCCCGAAAATCTAGAAAATTAGATTTCCGGCCGTGATGAACTCATTTACGGTCGTAAATGACTTTCTGTTTAAGACTTACGGTCGTGACCATATTCTTTACGGTCGTAATGAAGGTTCTGCTCAAATTTGCGATAACTGTGTTACGGCCGTAATTCCAAATGTTACGGCTGTAAAAGGCCTGCTGCTTAATTTTCTGGTTCTTTTCGACACGGTTTGATCTTCAAGGCTCGTTGAACCTGTTGAAATCTTGTTTTGGCTTGAATATTTAAAATTTCCCATCAAGCCTGCTATGACTCCGATTGTCGAGGGTCCGGAACACATCAGAAATCTTGCACCCTTTCCGATGTATGAAGCCTATCAGGAAAGCTTGCAGCCAATGTAGTATCCCCCATCCAACAAACATGCCAGACGAATATCAGTCCAGCTTCAAGGTGCCACACAATATGTGGCTAGCCGGTGATCTCGCCCTCTTCAACCTCTTCCAAGCTGGAAAGGCTTAATGTAGGATAGCAGCAAGTGAATGATGTGTCCCAATGCAGTATTTCCCAAGTAAAAATTGTGCCCATAGAGATCCCTGGGAACGAAAGAGCCACCAAAGTTTCAGCGAGAAAGAATCCATAGTTTCCTGCAACCGTTTGAATCCAAGTCCCCCCTTCTCAGTGGGAAGCATAGATCCTTCCATCTTCTCCAATATAAATTGTAAAACCTCTTGTTTCACCTGGAATGGTTATAATAGGAGCAGTAATAAGTCGAGTCTTCAACTTTTGGAAATTCCATTTGCATTCATCTGTCCACTTGAAAAAGGGATGTTCTTTGTGTAAAACGATTAAATTTTCATATGAATCGTTGGTAGTATCCTACCAATCCAAAGAAACTCAGTATTTTAGTTGGTGCGTTGATCTTGCCCAAATCTTTTTTGCTTGTAGCCTTTAGTGACAATTCTAGCTTCATATTTGTCAATTGACCCATCTGACTTCATTTTCATTTTGAAAATCTATTTAGAATCCAATGGCTTATTTTTAGATGGAAGGTCTATTAATTCTCATGCATAATTTTGCTGTATGGATTCAATTTCACTATGAACAACTTCTTTTCAATATGAAGCTTTGGCAGATGACATAGCCACTTTATAACTTTGAGGTTCATTTTCAAACAAATACGTTATAAAATCAAGCCGAAAATAGGTTGTCTTCCTAGATCTATTACTACGTCTAGGTTCTTCCTCATTTACAAATTTTTGATCTATAGCCTCTTCATTTTCATGAGGTTAGTTTGGTTACTTAATTAACTTTGCATGTTATTATAAGGAATTTTTTTTAGGAAAATGTAGAATCCCTCGATTCGATAATCGTATTAACATTGACATCAGGAATTTCAGAGTTATGTACAAAAATTTGTGTAAGCACTACTATGATAGGCATAATCATTGAATATATGATCAATGGTTTTTTCATCATAACTTAACTTTTTAAGGTTTAGGAATTGTTACCTTAGCCATGCTATCCCCATACCTTTGAGTATTTATAGTTAAGTTTGTGACATTTCTATAATTCATAAGGTATCTTATGCATTTCATGAGTATTTTGTTGAGAATATAATTGGCAGAAAGAAAAATCTCCTCCCACAAGCTCTGGGGTAAGCATGAAACTTATTAACATAGCATTCATAATCTCCTTCAATGTTCAATTATTGCGTTCAATAATTGATAAGTACGTTTTTCGTACTTATTTTGATCTCAAATTTAGACAATTTTGAGTATTTTAGAGTTTGATACTGCTTAATTGTTTATTTATTTTGATTGTTTTAGGAAAAACTCGAATTTGGAAGAGATTGAAGCAAAACGAGGAAGTCATGTGCGGAGTAAGTGAGGAAATCAATGCATAACTTTCAGTACAAATATTTCTACAGATCCCATAATATATCACTGGAAAGATGATTGAATTTAGAGTCCAACGCAATAAACAGTGCACAAATTCGAGTTGTAGATCAAAAGTTATGCGCATTTGAAGTTCGGCTGACGGATTAGAATTCCAACCATGGTCAACTGCGGTTTGCAAACCACGGTCAACCCGCAGTCTCCGTTTGGGCCCTATTTTCCGTGGCCAGACCGTGGCCGGCCTGTAGGGTTTTTCGCGAATTTTTGATTTTTTCCTTAATTTTTTCCATTTGTTTTGAATCCCAACAAAGATTAAAATCAATTTCTTGACTTCTAAACTATAAAAATACCTATTTTAACCTAGAAAGGAGTCCCCAATTCATAATTCATAGAGATTCTATAAGAAACCAAGGAGAAATTCCAAGAAGCCAAAGAAGAAATCAAGAACTTGGAGTTTGAAATCAATTCCAAGAAGCCAAAGAAGAAATAATGAAAACAAAATCCAGACTTTGAAGAATTGAGGAGTTAACATCTTCTTGCACCATCGAGAATCTTCCCAGAATAATTATTCCCAGCTGCACCTATTTTTCTCCAAGTAGAGCCCCTTGGTTTATATCCTCTCCTTTGCCAAACCTGCCGACCAACCTCAATTCTTGCAAATTAACCAAGCACTCCAATGCCACCAGCCGAGTCCCTTAAAACTCCCAGCTACTGACTGCTTTTAATTCCCAAAGCTGCTCCTTGTTTGCAATCTGCCAAACTAGCCATGCATATCCTCCAAGACCACAACCAATTAATCCACCCCACCTAGTATCAAAGCCGCACACACCTCCTTTTTGTATAGCAGCGCCCCTCTTTAATTTGCACCAGATCTCAATGGAAGTTTTACAGCCTACGACTCTAATTCCTCTCGTCAAGCCAACCACTTTCAAGACAAATTCTCTCCCGACTTAAACTTCTCCCACTAGCCAAATATATATCCTCCTCAAGCCAAATCCCACTTCAACCTAAATTCTTGTAAATTTCCACTCACAGACGTCACTCTCATGTTGTGCACAAAGGAGACATTTTAATGGGGGAAAATTAGGCCCATTCATATATTTAATTTTTAAATTTGTAAAATCAGACAATTCTAAATTATTTTGCAAAATCAGGTGAATAAATGGTAGAAAAAGTCATTTTAGACCCTCATTCAACTTTTTCCATAACTCAACCCCCACCGCTTCCACAGAAAGTCCATCGACGACGGTGGGAAACAAGTCAAAGCGGAAGAAGAAAAATCTATTTGAGGTGGCCCAGTTTTTGCCCAACTGGGGCATCTAAAACTCACTGGACCGGTGTTCCGTATTAGATTACAAAAATTAATCTGTACAAAGATGGAAGGCATGGAAAAGCTTGGGGGATTGTTCACAAATATGGCATGTGCAGGAGTGCTATGGAGAAACTCCAATTTCTCTATATCTTTATTGAATTTGTTTCTGTCATCCGTTTGTCAGATTCTAGATCCAAGCCAATTGAATGGAGATTTCACTGTCACATAATCAATTGTTCTGTTACATTATGGCGTTTAGAATTATTGGGACAACGATGAAAGTCTAAATCTCCGCATACTTTTGGCGTTTAGAATTATTGACGATAGTTGTGGCAGTGATTGGTTACAAATTAGGTGGTGATCGATGGTGGTGGTTAGTGGTGATCGGTGGTGGTAACTAATTACAAATTGAAATAAAGTTATAATTGCAAGTAATAACAAATTAGGTGGTGATCGATGGTGGTGTTTAGTGTACCACATGAATTTTTCAACGGTGGTCTCGCGTCGGTGAATGTAGTGGTTTTGGCTTATTACAATTACTCTAATGTAATTTATTACAAATTACGCTAATGTGTTAGTAATTCACTAGTTACAACTATAATTAATTACAAATTGAAAAAAAAAATACAATTGTAATTAATTGTAAACTAATTAATTGTATGATGTAATTAAGTTACAATTGCAGTTGCCAGTTGTAACTAGGCTGCGTTTGATTCGCAGTATTTTCCATGAAAAATATGATTTTCCACGTGATTTTCCAACTTTGCGCTGTTTGGTTGCATAAGTTTTCCATGGAATTCATTTTTCCACTTGCCTTGAAATTCGGTATTTTCCTTGTTTTGGATGAATTCGTTTTCCCGGGGGGGAGGAGGTTTTATTTTCCATGGAAAATCTTATACCATTTTTGTTACGTTTGATCATTTTTGTTGTTGTTAATTGATTTATTTTTTTCCCAAAAATTAACAGTATTATTACTAAGTACAAACTTGTTAAAAAATGAAAAAATAAAATAAAAAATATTATAATAGCTAAGTTTTACTTTATTTTCCATGGAAAATAATGTCAATCAAACAACAAAAGTTGAAAAATTCTCCACTTTTTCTACCTAGAAAATTAAACCAATCAAACACATTAAATTTTCAATTCCCAGGAATTTAATTCCCTAGAATTCACTTTCTTTCCACCCAAATTCCACCATCGCTATCAAACGCAGGGTGAATTTAACTAATCAAATTAATTTCAGCCAAAATTTTTTTTTCTTGTTTTACAAATTTATTAGTTGCAATTGTTATTAATTGCAAAATTGAAATAAATTTGAAATTTTAATTAATTATACAAATTGTAATTCATTACAATTTGTAACTAATTCAATTAATTTTAAAAGAAAAAAATGAAATTTCGAATGACTTGTAATAAACAACTAAGTTACAAAAGTAATTACTTAGTTACAATTGTAATTAATTTCAAAATTAAAATTAAGTTACAATTGATTACAATTCGTAATTGCTACAATTACAATTGGAACTTAATTGTAATTAATTAGTTAGTTATGCTTGTAATTGATTACAAAATTGAAATAAGTTACAATTATAATTAATTACAAAGTGTAATTAAGTTGCAATTGTAGTTATAATTAAGATGCATGTAGCTAATTTAACTAATGTAATTAATTACAAATTACACTAATATTTAACGAATTCATTAGTTGCAATTATAATTAATTACACGATTGAAATAATAAAGTTGCAATTGTAACTAATTGTAAATTGTTATTCATCATAGAATGTAAATAAATTGCAATTGCAATTTTAATTAAGGTGAATGTAACTAATTAAATTTTGTAACTAATTTAATTCATTTCAGCAAAAAAAATTGTACAAATCCATTAGTTACAGTTGTAATTAATTGCAAAATTGAAATAAATTTACAACTTATAACAAATTCAATTAATTTTGAAAGAAAAAGTGACATCAAATATACAATTAAATTGCAATAGTAATTACTTAGTTACAATTGTAATTAATTGTAAATTATAATTGATTATAAAATGTAATTATACAATTGTAGTTGTAATTAAAGTTAACGTAACTAATTCAAAATTGTCATGTTTTAAAAATTCATTAGTTACAATTGTAATTAATTGAAAAATTAGAATAAAATTACAATTGCAATTAATTGTAAATGATTACAAAATGTAATTAAGTTGTAAATGCAATTGTAATTAAGGTGAGTGTAACTAATTCAATTAATTTTAGCAAAAAAAAAAATGTCATGTTTAATGAATTGCAACTTAATTGTAATAAATTAGTTAATTACATTTGTAATTGATTACAAAATTGAAATTAAGTTACAATTGTAATTAATTACAAACAGTCAATTTTATTTTATATTGCTTGAATACCTGATTTTGGTAATATATTTTATATTCTTAAAATATCTTTTAAAATTCCTGAAATTAAAAAATAAGCTCCATAAAATTTTGTATTTGCATACTTAACTCACTTTTAATTGTTTTTGTTTTAAGGCCCACGCAAGTAGTTTTAATTTTTAAGCCTCAATTTCTCCAAATAAGATAAGTTGGTCCTTGAGTTAATTGCACGCTCTGTCCTTCAACTTTTGTCTCCAATTGCATCCAATTATTGTGTATTTGCTCAAATTTCTTATTTTTCTTGATTTTGAGATAAAACTTGAAATAAAAATAAATAATAACAATTACATAGAGTTTATTCAAGAAAAACAAAATAATATCCTAATTTTGACAGATAAATAAGTGTATAAAATACACTTATCAGTAATTTCATTAGATTGAGTAGAATGTTCCGACAGAGTTGTTCAAATGGAGAATTATATTCATGACCTCTATCACTTCTTATTAACTTAATATTTTTGCTTAGTTGATTCTCAACTTCTAGCTTATAGTGTTTAAATATTTCAATTACCTCGTCTTTACTTTGAGTAAATACAGATAGAATTATCGAGTGCAATCATCAATAAAAGTGAAAATTACTTTTTATCGCCTCTAGTTTGAACAAACTTTAAATCACATATGTCGGTGTGAATTAAATCTAGGGTCGATACTTCTTTGAACTGAACAAAATGGTGAACAAGTCATTTTGGCTTAAACACATTTATCGCAATTATGATTAGGATCTATATTACACTTTGGTAATAAATCCATTTTGATTATTAAACACTAAATATTATAATTCACACGTCCTAACCTTTTGTGTCAAATGTTAATCGATTCAAGCAAGTAAAAAGACGATGCAATTTTATTCATAGTAGAACGTACAATAGTCATTACATTCATCTTAAAGAGCCCCTCATTTAGGTAGCCATTTCCTACGAAAATCTCATTTTCTTAAGGACAAGTTTGTCAGATACAAAGACTAACTTAATCTATTTTAGCTTAACTGAGAACCAGATACTAAATTCTTAGGAATCTCAGACACATGAAGAATATCGTTCAAATTAAGTTATTTGTTGCTTGTTATTTTCAACAATATCATTCATTATCCTTCAACTTTAGAAGATGAAGAATTTCTCATGCATATATTTTTCTTCATGATCTACGTAGAGAACATCCAACCGTTGCACAAATATGGCGAGTAGCTCCATTACCCACCCACCATTTCTTATTATTACCTACCAAGTTGCATTCAAAGATGACCATAAAAAGATTAATATTTTGTACTTTATCAGAAAGGTTGTTGAATTGGTTTGAGCAGTTTTTACCTTGACATTCTTTGGCTTTTGATAATCTTTGGATTGTTGTCATGCCTTCTCGCAGCTCTAATAGTTTCCTTTGAAACATCTAAGAGCCTTTGAAGAAACAGTTTTTCCTTCACCGTTATGCTTCCTCTTTTTGTTATTCTTGGAACCTCCTTCCACAATGTTGACTTTTGAATCCATCTCGACCGAATGAGATGCACTACCCCTCTTTTCAGATTTGCAATTGTCTTCTTCGATTCTTAATCGAAAAATCATATTTACTAAGTTTCATTTCTTAAAACTAATGTTTTAGGTAATTCTTGAAGTCATTCCATGAATGTGACAATTTCTCGATCAGTGTAGCAACTTGAAATGACTAGCTCAGTGTCATTTTTTTAATAATATTTTATACGAATCACAAGTGTATGATATCGTAAACAAGTAATAGAGTGGACTTTTGATTTCGGGTTGTCGATCCCACAAGGATTAGTTTATTTGTTATCAATTTACTTTGATCTAAAGTTTCTAGACTAAAACAAAAACTATACTATGAAAATAAAATTATAAAACAATTCAATATTGTCAATAAATTGAGAAATTCCATAAATAAATGATTCAAAGAAAAAGTGCAAAGAAAAATGAAATTGAATGTCAATTTTTTTCCTAACAATGAAGAAATATCGGGACTAACGATCTCGAATAATGTTCTAGTTAAATTTCACATCTCAAGTTATTTTCTAAAATTGTATTTGATTGAATTCACTTATGTATCTAATGTACCTCTCTCGAGTTTAAATTAGTACTATTTAACTAAGTCAACCGCATATCTCAGTTGGGTCAGAATTCTTCCTTAGCTAAATGCATAAAATTACCTAGGTATTCATAATTGTTCACATGCAACTACAAATTCATATCCATATCTCTATCCTTTATTGAAATTGTTGAATTTTACTACATGGTCTAAATATATAACTCTTTCTCAAGTTGTTATAATTCAAAAATTCCATGAACTAGTAGCTAAGTAATTCACGTATAAAAAGCAATAGTAAAATCAATACATGCAAAACATAATCCCAACTTGAGAATTGAGATAAAACTAGAAATATTAAATCCATATTGTCAATCTCGAAATTAAATCTAGCTACTCATGTTCTTGAAAAGAAAAAACAATAAATAAGGTAAACAAAACCCGGAATTGAGAATATTGAAATCCAAACATCATCTTGCACCAAGATTTAATCCTAGCTTTGTTGATCTTCCAAATCCCTAGCTTTCTCCACTTGAATCCCCAAAGAATTGAATGAATTGAATGGTATATTGTTGAATAGAGGCTGTATTTGATCTGATTATCATGCCTATAAACTGATGTTCCCAAAATTAGGTTGAAACTAGGTTAATAAAGAGAAGAATTGGGTGAGAAATCTAGCTTTTAGGCCTAACTTCGGCTCAGTAGACAACTGCGCAGCCGCATAGTAGAAAATCGCCATGGTTATCCCTTTTGCATTCTGTTTACTTTACTGAAGGTCGTACGGCTGCATGGTGTTGAATGGTGCGGCCGCACTGTTATACGTCTAGATACAATTTTCAACTTTATTCTTCCATCTAAGTTGGTCCTCTTATTTTATTTACTCTTAAAGTCCCCATCTTCTGATTTGAGCAATTTAGTCCCCAAACTTCCATTTCTCTTCAATTAACTATTTTCTTCTCTTGATTTCTTCAATTAGGTCCTCCAACTTCTGCTTTCTTCCACTTTGGCTCTAATTTGCACCTCAATTTGACCTAATCAACTTCCATATGTATGATTTTGCTCCAATCATCATCCAAATGTTATGTATTTGCTTTCATTCATCTGTTTTCTTATTTTGGGATAAAACCTGAAATACAACATAATATCCTAATTTTGACAAATAAATAAGTGTGTAAAATACACTTATCAAATCCCCAAACTAAAATATTTGTTCTTCCTCGAATAAACTAAAACTAAAAGAAAAGAAATACACAACAAACTAAATAACAAATATAATTTAACTATCAATTTGTTTATCATATTGCCTCAGGTTCGAATAAAAAATGTACTTTAGAAAAAAGAACTGAACAACATAGAAATTATTTCTACTTATCCTATTCTCGACTTTCCACGTGTGTGTGTGAATAGAAAAAATCAAACGCATACTTGCGTAATGATTTCTACTTATCATGCACAGGCAAACTCAAATCCCATGTCGTCAAATAATGATTTCTATTGACTTCCTTATTACTCTCATAGATGATCACGACCTTACGCTTTTCTATCATATCCCGAGGTTCCCTCTATTCATGTGGTTTATACATATTTATTCATCGCATTCTTCCATACAAGGCAGTCATAACTAGATACAAGCATGCACAATAGACTAATGGTAAATAGTTCCCAGTTTCACTCCTCCAATTTCCAAAGTTCTAGTCAACTAAGCTTATAATATACACTTTATTATAAGCGGATGAATTTTTCTATCTATGTCCTTATCTTTTACATATTTTTGTACAATACTTTTCTCATTTAATTTCTATGTGAATCCTATAGCGAGTTTTGAGTTGGTGACTCCCAAGGCAGACGACTTTAGGGCACCAGTTTTAGAGAACCCTTAAAGACTTAATTACCAGAGTTACAAAGGAGACAAAGAAAAGTTAAACATGTTTTAGCATCTTATGTGTAAGTCCTCTCTTCCTTAAGCTTTCTAAGTGACCCATGTAATGAGCTTTGAACTGATAACTCCCAATTCAGATGATTTCAGGGCAACAGATTCTAAAGACCCTTAAAAGCTTACTTGCTCGAGTCACCAAGCTACGAAGAGAGGAATAAGACTTTTTTGTGCTGGCTTATACTCTTTAACCAAAACACCTTCAACCAAGGGTACAAAATTGAGAACTTCATACCTTCCCATCCATGCATACCTATACTAGCCTTTCCACACCCAAAACTGCAAGTTTGGTTCTAATTTTAAAGATAGAATCTAGTAACTAAATGTTAGGGATTATAAAGTCATTCGTGGTTCAATTTGCATGACTGCCCCATATATGCCAAGCATATTCCCACACAAGCATTAATTCAATATGGCTATGTGCTCAATTTAGTCAAATCTAAGATGGATAAGTAAAATTAAGTTAAAATGTTGCCCAACAATCTAATTCAAAGCACCAATTCAATTCGAACTACATAATAGGCGATGAGAATTTTTATATTTTTCACCGTTTTGACTTTCCAAGTGTGTGTGTGAATAACCAAAACAAACGTATACTTGCATAAAAATAGACCTAACATAGTTTGACTTACTATGCACAACAGACTGATGGTAAACAGTTCCCAATTGCACACCTCCAATTTCCAAAGTTTTAGTCAACTAAGCTTATACCATGCACTTTATTATAAGTGGACGACTTTTTCTTTCTATGTCCTTGTCTTTTACCCATCTTTTTGCAATACTTTTCTCATTTGCTTTCTATGTGACTCCTGTAGCTAGTTTTGAGTTGGTGGCTCCCAAGCCAGGCAACTTTAGGGCACCACGTTCAGAGTACCCTTAAAGACTTAATTACCTGAGTCACAAAGGGAACAAAGAAAACTTAAAGATGTTTTAGCATCTTATATGTCAATACTCTCTCTCTCTCTCTCTCTCTCTCTCTCTCTCTCTCTCTCAAGCTTTCTAACTAACCTATGTAATGAGCTTTGGGCGGATAACTCCCAACTTAGATGAATTTGAGGTACCAGATTTTAAAGACCCTTAAAAGCTTACTTACTCGAGTCACCAAGGCTACGAAGAGAGGAATAAGATATTTTTTTGTGCTGACTTATACTCGTTGACCAAAATCCCTTCAAGTTTAACATATGCCCAGCATATTCCCACACAAGCATTAATTCAATATGGCTACGTGCCCAATTTAGTCAAGTTTAACATGGATAAGTAAACTTAAGTTAGTATGCTGTCCAATAATCTAATTCAAAGCACCAATTTAATTCAAACTACATCATAGGCAATGAACAAATCAACATAATTTTTTATATTTTTGTCCATTTTTTTATATCTCAAAAATAAAAGAGGTGTCGAATGAATAAGACGAACAAATGAGATACCACCCCCAAACTAGAAAATTACATTTTCCTCAATGTATGAAAAATAGATAAAAAAAAGAGGAGTTAGGTACTTCCCGGTTTTAGAGGTGTGATGTGATCACTTGAAGCTTTTCACTTGACATCTCTTGGAAGATCTTGTCACTTTCCATGCTTTTTCCTGTTTGATTCATGATTTTACTCATGCAAGTGAACAAAAAATTAGGGATGGCAACGGGGCGGGGAATACCCGAACCCGATGAGGACTCGCCCCGAACGTTGCGGGAAATTCTCGACAAAGACGGGGATTGGGATGAAAAAGCATCCCCGAACCGGGGACGGGGCGGGAACATGGATGACCTTCTTATCCCCATCCTCGCCCCTCCCCGATCCCCATCCCCAATTAACAAGTTGCATTAAAATTTAAAAAGCCAAATAAAAAAGTCCTATATTATCTGTACAAAAGTCCTATGATGTCAAAATTTCTTGCACCAAAAAATTATTACTTATCAAGCCATAAACTTCAAATACTTATTTTGAAAAAGTTACTGATTATTAGTTATTAAGTTTATTGAGTTGTATTTTCTTATCTAATCAAATATTAAATAAAGACACAAACAAAGATGAATATATATTCGATTGGTCTCTAAATAATGTGTAAAGATTATTAGATTTAGAAAATGTTAGAGTTGTTCCTACATGTTTCCTTATATTGTCTGCATAAAATTATTTCTGAAAACTTAAAAAAAAATAAAATAAAAAACAAATGGGGATGTAAACGGGGATTTTCTCATCCCCGTCCCCATCCCTACCCTACCCTGCCCCATCTCCATCCCTGATTAAATGGAGACCTGGGATGGGGATGATAAATCATTAATGGAGCGGGGACGGGGAAAGGCATCCCTACTCCATACCCGCCCCGTTGCCATTCCTACACAAAATATTAGTAATCATTTACAAGATCCATGGCACTTAAATAACCCTACTTAACACTCCCCAAACTAGTGTATAGAAAAATAACTGAATTTTAGAATATGAGTGACCACTGATATTTAGCACCGGACATAGCCTCGTAAACGTGTAATTTTCTTGAGACATGTCCGGGCGTAGTAAAGTATATAACCTATTAAAAATTCAGCTCCATTGGAGTTCGTGGTGTAAAGTAGGTGACATGAAACTTAAATCTGCAGTGGTATTGTGGTGCTTGGAGTGAGGTGTAATGAAGTGCAATGATGCCAACTCCGAGTTTTATGCCTTAAACAAGTGTAAACTATGATTTAATGATGAACATATGATGTATAACATGCATTAAATATGATCATTCAAAACTATTTGCAAAAACTTTAAGAAAAACTCATTGTGGCATTACATCAAACACTTTGTGTGCATTGTAAATTCTAAGGGGAAATCATCACTTTAGGTATATGAATAAATCTATAAATTTTAACCTAGAATCACAATCAATGCACAATAATTTCTAGCCTAGAACCAAACTCCATCAATTCAAAACACTCAAAAATTCAAAGCCATGAGAAAATTTGAAAAATTCAAGCACAATTCTAAAAATATGAAATTTTTTACCCCTTGATCCGAATTGTGTGTGAAGTAGGCTTTGATTTTGACCCTATATGGTACTGAAGACTTGTTTTATGGAGTGGAGATCAAATATGGGTGATTTTTGGGAAAGAAAACGATGTTATGATGTTATGAATTGAAAGAATTAAGTATTATATCTGTCGGATTTGCCTAGAAAGTAATCATGCGGCCGCACAGTTAAGATCTGTAGTGACTGTTTAAATTCAAAGGTTGTGTGGCCGCAAGATTATCTCGACAGAAGACCAAAAATCTTCCTGTTTTGATTTCTCAAATATGTTTCCAACCCAAAATAACTCATGATGTGTGCCATATCTCCCAAAATAGTGTTTTCATGTTCTAAGCTTACAAGAATGCATGTGATCATGATGCAGGAATTGGAATTAAGAATGCACTCGAAGATAAACTCAAAGTGGGGATGGTGCTAGTGATGTTAACTACAATATCTCAAAATTGCAAGTACTACCTAAAACTAAATGTAAAGCTATAAACAAAGCATAGTTAACTACAAAGGAAAAAAAATTGGGTTGCCTCCCAATAAGCACTCCTTTTTTAATCTTAAGCCCTACTTTGGAATCAATCACACTGCAACTACGTGTTGATGGTGGACTTTGGTGTTGGAAAGTCCTCAAAATAATGTTTGACTCGTTGCCATTGACCTTGAAATTACCCTTTGTTGGATGTTGAATTTCTACTGTTCCATAAGGGAAAAATTTTGCAATTGTGAAAGGTCCTGACAATTTGGATTTCAGTTTTCCTGGAAAAAGCTTAAGTTGTGAATTATATAGTAGCACTTGATCGTCGACATAAAAGCTTCTTCTATTGATCCTATTATCATGCCATTGCTTGGTTTTCTCTTTGTAGAATAGGGCATTCTCATAGGCTTCTTGTCAAAACTCACTGAATTCATTCAATTGCACAACCTAGTTTCACCAGCTTTGTCCAAATCCATGTTTAACCTTTTAAGATCCTAGTAAGCTTTATGTTCTAGTTCAGTAGGAAGACACCAAGCTTTGCCGAATACCAGCCGTATGGACACATTCCAATTGTTGTTTTAATACTGCTCTGTATGCCCAAAGAGCATCATCAAATTTTCTAGACCAATCTGTTCGAGATGAGTTCACAGTTAATTCAAGAATTTTATTTAACCTTATGTTAGACGTCTCCACCTGCCCACTAGTTTGAGGATGATATGGGGTCTCTATACGGTGTTGATCTCCATATTTTCGTAAGACTTCCTTGAAGGCATAATTGCAAAAATGAGTCCCACCATCACTGATTATTACTCAGGGTGCCCCATACCTATTGAAAATATTTTTTTTAATGAAGCTGATCACAACTTTAGCATCATTTGTAAGCAATGCTTTTTCCTCGACCGATTTGGACACATAATCAACAACCACACATATGAATTTGTTCGAGTATGATGACGGGAATGGTCCCATGAAGTCTATGCTCCAAATATCGAATAACTCAATCTCAAGAATCCCATTTAGTGGCATCTCATGATGAGCTGAAATATTTCCCGTTCTTTGACATCTATCACAAGTGGTATGGACACATTCCAATTGTTGTTTTAATATTGTTCCGTATGCCAAAGTGCATCATCAAACTTTCTAGAACAATTTGTTCGAGATGAGCTCACAGTTAATTTGAGAATTTTATTTAACCGTATGTTAGATATCTCCACCTGCCCACTTGTTTGAGGATGATATGGGGTCGCTACACGGTGTTGATCTCCATATTTTTGTAAGACTTCCTTGAAGGCATAATTGCAAAAATGAGTCCCGCCATCACTAATTATTGCTTGGGTGTCCCATACCTATTGAAAATGTTTTTCCTGATGAAGCTCATCACAACTTTAGCATCATTTGTAGGAAATACTTTTGCCTTGACCATTTGGACACATAATCAACAGCCACACATATGTATTTGTTCGAGTATGATGATGGGTATGGTCCCATGAACTCTATGCCCCAACCATCAAATAACTCTACCTCAAGAATCCCATTTAGTGGCATCTCATGATGAGCTGAAATATTTCCCTTTCATTGACATCTATCACATGAACGTCAAAAACTATGAGCATCTTTGAATAATGCATGCCAGTAAAACCTACATTGAAGAACCTTAGCTACTGTCTTAGTTGGACCAAAATGACCAACATAAGCTGAGGCATGCACACGCGAAAGAAATGTTCCAGTTCAGTAGGAAGACACCAAGCTTTGCCGAATACCAAGCGGTATGGACACATTCCAATTGTTGTTTTTATACTGCTCTGTATGCCCAAAGTGCATCATCAAACTTTCTAGACCAATCTGTTCGAGATGAGTTCACAATTAATTCAAGAATTTTATTTAACTGTATGTTAGATGTCTCCACCTGCCCACTTGTTTGAGGATGATATGGGGTCGCTACACGGTGTTGATCTCCATATTTTCGTAAGACTTCCTTGAAGGTATAATTGCAAAATGAGTCCCACCATGACTGATTATTGCTCAGGGTGCCCATACCCGTTGAAAATATTTTTTTTAATGAAGCTGATCACAACTTTAGCATCATTTGTAGGCAATGCTTTTGCCTCGACCGATTTGGACACATAATCAATAGCCACACATATGTATTTGTTCGAGTATGATGACGGGAATGGTCCCATGAAGTCTATGCCCCAAATATCGAATAACTCAACCTCAAGAATCCCATTTAGTGGCATCTCATGATGAGCTGAAATATTTCCCGTTCTTTGACATCTATCACAAGCGGTATGGACACATTCCAATTGTTGTTTTATTACTGTTCCGTATGCCAAAGTGCATCATCAAACTTTCTAGAACAATCTGTTCGAGATGAGTTCACAGTTAATTTGAGAATTTTTTTTACTGTATGTTAGATATCTCCACCTGCCCACTTGTTTGAGGATGACATGGGGTCGCTACAAGGTGTTGATCTCCATATTTTCGTAAGACTGCCTTGAAGGAATAATTGCAAAAATGAGTCCCTCCATCACTAATTATTGCTTGGGTGCCCCATACCTATTGAAAATGTTTTTCTTGATGAAGCTCATCACAACTTTAGCATCATTTGTAGGAAATACTTTTGCCTCGACCATTTGGACACATAATCAACAACCACACATATGTATTTGTTCGATATGATGATGGGAATGGTCCCATGAAGTCTATGCTCCAAACATCAAATAACTCTACCTCAAGAATCCCATTTAGTGGCATCTCATGATGAGCTGAAATATTTCCCGTTCATTGACATCTACCACATGAACGTCAAAAACTATGAGCATTTTTGAATAATGTAGGCTAGTAAAACCTACATTGAAGAACCTTAGCTACTGTCTTAGTTGGACCAAAATGACCACCATAAGTTGAGGCATGCACACGCGAAAGAACTGGTTTCATTTCATTTTTCAAAATGTATCTTCAAATAATTTGGTCAGGACCTCTCCTATACAAGAAGGGTTCGTCCCAAAGATAGAACTTAGCTTCGTGCATCAACTTTCTTTTTTGTTGATATGAGAGTTTTGGTGATATCACTTTACTAGCCAAATAGTTGACTATATCTGCATATCAAAGTAGATTACCAATGAATAAAAAAGTTTCATCTGGAAATACCTCATTGATAACAGTTTTATCAACTTCATTCTCATTCTCAAGTCAAGAAAGATGGACCGCAACTAGATTTTCTGTCCCCTTTTTGTCTTTAATTTCAATATCAAATTCTTGTAAAAGGAGAATCCATCTTATTAACCTCGATTTAGCATATTTCTTTCCCATGAGGTATTTGATTGCCGAATGGTTAGTGTATACTTTCGATCAAATTAGATATGATCGAAATTTGTCAACAACAAATATCATTGCGAGCATATCTTTCTCAGTAGTTGCAAAGTGTATTTCTGCAGCAGTTAGTGATTTTCTTGGATAGTAAATTAGGTGAAGCACTTTGTCTTTTCTCTATTATAGAGTATCTCCAACTGCGTAATCACTAGCATTACACATTAATTCAAACGAAAAGGTCCAATTAGGTGCTACAAGCACTGGTACAATGATCAAATCTTCTTTCGAAGTATCGAAAGAGGTTAAACATTCCTTGGTAAACCTAAACACGGTGTCCTTCTCTAACAAGTGACATAACAATTTGGTTATTTTAAAGAAATCTTTTATGAACCTCCTGTAGAAACTTGCATGTTCCAGGAAGCTTCTGATTCCTTTGATTGAGGTAGGTGGCTGCAATTTTTCAATTATTTGAACCTTGGATTTATCAACCTCAATCCCTTGTGTTGAAATGCATTATCCCAATACAATTCCTTTTCTGATCATAAAATAACATTTTTCCCAATTTAATACCTGGTTTGTATCTTCACATCACTTCAAAACTTGGGATAAATTTCTTAAGCACTCCTCAAAAATATCTCCAAAAATCGAGAAGTCGTCTATGAAAACTTCAATGGAACGCACCACCATATCTGAAAATATTGCCATCATACAACGTTAGAATGTAGCAGAGGTGTTGCATAGTCCAAATGGCATTCTTCGGAAGGAAAATGTACCATAAGGACAAGTGAAAGTCATTTTCTCTTAATCATCAGGTGCAATTGGAATTTGGTTATATCCAGAATAGCCATCCAAGAAATAGTAATGGGAGTGCCCTGCCAGTCGTTCTAACATATGATCGACGAAGGGTAATGGGAAGTGATCTTTCCTAGTTTCCAAGTTGAGCTTCCTGCAATCAATACAAACTCGCCATCCTATATTAAGTCTAGTAGGTATAAGCTCATTATCCTTGTTCT
Source organism: Ligustrum vulgare (assembly GCA_963555705.1). NCBI lineage: Eukaryota > Viridiplantae > Streptophyta > Magnoliopsida > Lamiales > Oleaceae > Ligustrum > Ligustrum vulgare. The sequence continues at coordinate 24,360,540 of OY743174.1, forward strand.
TTTGAACAGTGATCCCTCCCTTTTTTGGCACAACTTGCACTGGACTCACCCAAGAACTATCTGATATTGGGTAGATTATCCTAGAATCAAGCAGTTTAAGCACTTCCTTACTCATAATCTCTTGTAGAGTCAGATTTAACCATCTTTGACTCTCCGCAGAAGGCTTGTTGTTATCCTCCATCAAAATTTTATGCGTGCACATATGAGGATTGATTCCTTTTATGTCTGCTATTGTCCATCCAATAGCCATTTTGTGTTATCTCAAAACTCCGATCAACCTTTCATCTTCCAACTCAATCAAATCATATGCAATAATGTTAGGAAGAGTATCTAATTCACCAAGGTAAGCATATCTCAGATGTGCTGGTAGTGGTTTAAGTTTAAGATCAGGCGCTTTTTCGATAGATGGAATCAATTTTGATGTACTTTTGCCAAGTGGGATGCAGTACCTACTCCCGTGATATGACATTGGAATGATTCTTCCAATTGCATCGCTCTCATTTTAAGGGTGTGATGATGTGTTTTTATGGTTTTTGATTCCATGATGCAAACTACAAGATCATTAGTCGATTGTTCATTTCGAACGAATTCTTTAATCAACTGGTCAATTACTTCAACTCTAAAACAAGAGTCCTCAGGGTTGGAAAATCTCATTGCTTTGAACACGTCAAATTGGACCTGTTCATCATTGACCCTTAATGTCATCTTCCCTGCACCAACATCAATTAGAGTGGCGAGGAATGACCTCCCTAGTATTATTGGGATATCGTTGTTTTCTTCCACGTCAAGGATGATATAATCAACTAGAAATATGAATTTATCAACCTTGACTAAGACATCTTAAATAACCCCTCTCGGGTGCTTGCCGGATCGATTAGCCAATAATAGTGAAACTGTGGTTGGTTGTGCTTCTCCCATTCCTAGTTTAGTGTACACAAATAGAGGCATTAAATTTACGCTCGTGCAAAGATCGTAAAAAGCATTTTTGAAATAATTTTTGCCTATGGTACACGGTATATTGAAACTCCTAGGGTCTTTAAATTTAGGTGGAAGCTTCTATAAAATTGCATTCTCTGTTAAGCACATTGTCTCATAGTTTTCCATCTTACGCTTGTTGGCCAAGATTTCTTTCAAGAATTTGGTGTAGCTGGGAATTTGTGCTATTGCATCTGCAAATGGGATATTAATGTGCAGTTTTCTGAACACTTCCATGAATTCTCCAAATTACTTATCCATTTTGTGATTTTGCAAACGTTGAGGAAATGGAATTGGTGGGACATAGGTCTTTATAGGAGTTGGTGCATTTTCTTTTTGATACTTTCTCTTTCTTTTGAGTTTCAGATGTGTTTATTGATTGAGTACCTTAGTCTCCCTCACTTGTTTTTCTTTCCACTCGGGCCTTTTTACATGTATCTTAGGCAGTTGAACCCCACTACGCGTGGTAATTGTTTGTACATGTTCTCTAGGATTTGTGATAGTGTTGCTTGGTAAATTCCCAGGTGCTCGCTCAGACAATTGTTGAGCGATTTGGCTTATTTGAGTTTCAATCTTTTTCATTGAAGTATATTGACTTTGCAAAGTTGTTTGATGCATTTCAAACATTTTTTCAATTTTCTGCACGTGTTGTTGAAATATTTCCCCCAAACTTAGTCTTTTATCTTGTTGTTGGTTAGACTTATTTTGGTTGTTAGACCATTTGAAGTTCGGGTGTTGTCTCCAACCAGGATTGTAAGTAGGAGCATATGGGTTATTTTGCTGTCGAAGATTGTTTTGCAAAAAGTGTACCTGCTCCTCAGTTGAGGCCAAAAGCATACAATCTTCGGTTGAATGGTTCGCGCTAAAATCTTTGCTAAAATCTTCACAAACTATATGTGATTGGATAGCGTTAACTCCTTGTTGATGTGATGTAAGCAACAAGTCAATTTTTTTGGTCAGCGTTACAATTTGCGCGTTTGTACTCATCAATACATCTACTTTGTGCACTCCAGCCATTCTCCTTTGTACTACTCTTTCAGATGGGAACATGGTATGTAATTTTGCAATGAATTCTACCAGGTCCCATGCTTGGTTGACGCTTTTATTGGTAATGGACCCACCAGCTGATGAGTCCACTATGGATTTGTATTGTGGTGACAACTTAGAGTAAAAGTATTGAACTTGGAGGCCTTTGTTGAGTCCATGATATGAGCATTTTTGAAGAAGTTCCTTAAATCTACCCCCAAGACTTGTGAAAACTCTCATCGTCTAGTTATTGAAAAGTAGATATCTCCAATTTTAGTTTAGCGACCTTCGCATGTGAGAAATGTTTTTTTACAAAATTCTTGAGCTAGGTCGTCCCATGAAAAATCTCCAATGCACTATCCCTTAGAGTGTAAGGAAATAATCACAGACGAATGGCTTCATCGTTTATGCTTTGAAATTGAAAATCTTAGCACATTCTCCCAAAACTTGTGACGTGCGCATTGGGATCCTCATGTTCCTCTCTAAAGAATTGGAGATTATTATTGAAGAGATTTATTAAATATGCTCTTAATTGAAATCCATTCCTTCCAAAAAGCAGATATAATATAATAGAATGGTTAACAGTTCCAACAGGTGTCGAGAATTGACCCATAGGAAGGTCTCCTACATTGTCACCTTGTACGTTAGGCTGATTATTTTGAATGATTTGCAATGCTGCATTTTGAGTAAGACCTAATGAATCAACATTTGGGTCTAGTTCAATGTGTCCCTATGGATTGATTGGATTAGCCTATTGGTTCAGATTATGTTCCCTACGTCGTCTTCTAAAGAATTGCTCAATTTCATATTCGAATGGTAGAATATTTCCACTTTGCGAACGGGGCATATATACAAAGACAATAAGAGAATTTTTAGAGATTTTGTTGTTTTATTCTTTTATGGATTAAATTACTAAATAACTAAAAGTAACCTAAATATAAAAGCCAATGTTTTAAAACTCGGCTTTGGCATCGACTCGGAAAAGAGAAAGGGTCAAGGGTCAGTGGGTCAACCGGTGCATTAAAAAAACTTATCAAAAAAATAAAAAATAGGCAATAAAAATTGAGAGAAATTATATATTTTAATTTTAGATTTTTTTAATATTGTTTTAATTATTTTAAAGACGTTAAATATTTTTTTTGTAAAACTACAATTTTTACATTAAAATATTTTGATTGATTTGCAGTGCTGCATTTTGAGTAACACCTAATGAATCAACATTTGGGTATAGTTCAATGTGTCCCTATGGATTGATTGGATTATCCAATTGATTTAGATTCTATTCCCTACGTCGTCCTCTAAAGAATTACTCAATTTCAGGTTCAAAAGATAGAATATTTCCCCTTTGCGAATGAGGCATACAAAGACAAGATAATTTTTAGAGATTTTGTTGTTTTTGTTCTTTTATGGATTAAATTACTAGATAACTAAAAGCAACCTAAATATAAAAGTCAATATTTTAAAACCCAGCCCGGGCTTCGACCCGGAAAAGAGAAAGGGTCAAGGGTCGTGGGTCGACCCGATGCATTAAATAAAATTATCAATAAAAAAAACAGGCAATAAAAATTGAGAGCAATTATGTATTTTAATTTTAGATTTTTTAAATTATTTTAAGATATTAAATAATTTTTTATTTAAAACTATAATTTTTACATAAAAATTAAATATACACAAGATATAAAACATTATAGCAACAATATTTTGTAATTTTTAAATTACTAATGCATAGAAAATATAGATTAATTGTTGTTAATTTTATTTATTACAATAATTTATTTCAAAAATTTAAATATTAAAAAATATATTAACCCATAAAAAATAATTTTAAAATTATTATACTAATAATTAAATAGAAATAGTTGGAGAATTGAATAAATGAAAGAGAATGAAAAGAAAAAAATAATTTTCAAAATGGAGGGGATTATTTAAAAAAATCAATATATCAAAAAAACTAGAATTCCGCATCGGAACCTCAACTGTGGAAGGAGGGTAGAAATGCTTATACTTAAGTTTTGCACTTTTGTAGCCCTACGAACTGAGATGAGAGATTAATATATTTAAGATTAAGATAAGAAATATTAAAAAAAAAAATTATTAAAAGCAAGACCCTTTAAACCTGCCAAAATCAGTACCAGGTCGACGAGTTGTTGCAAAAATGGTCAGTTTGATCGAAAACTGGTTGGTTTGATCGGGAGGGTTGTACAAGTTTTGCTACCCGATTTTTTAACAGGGTTACGGGTTTTTCGGGCGAACCGACCTGTATGGTCCGGGTCTGATAACATTGATAAAAGCAAAGAATACTAAAAATCAAAAGAAATAAATAAAAAATTAAAATAGTCACCGATAATGATGTCAAAAACTTGTTCGTAATATTTTATATGAATCGTAAGTATATGATATTGTGAATAAGTAATAAAGTGGACTTTTGAGTCCGGTTTGTCGATTCCCCAAGAACTAGTTTATTTGCTGTCAATTTACTTTAATCTAAAGTTCCTAAACTAAAGCAAAAACTATACTATGAAAATAAAATTGCAAAATAATTCAATAACAACAATAAATTGAGAAATTCCAGAAATAAATGAGTCAAAGAATTAATAAATAAAAATTAAACTAATTACAAAGAAAAATGAAATTGAATGTTGATTTTTCTCTAACAATAAAGAAATATCGGGACTAACGATTTTGAAGTAATATTCTAGTTAAATTTCACATCTCAGGTTGCTTTCTAAAATTGTATTTGATCGAATTCACTTATATATTAAGTCAACCACACATCTCTATGTTAGGTTAGAATTCTTCCTTAGCCAAATACATAAAATCACCTAGGAATTCATAATTGACCACATATAACCACAAATGTATATCTCTATTGTTTTGCTGAAATTATCGAATTTTACTACGTGGTCTTAATATATAACTTTTTCTCAAGTTGTTATAATTCACAAATTTCATGAACTAGTAGTTAAATAATTAATTAATGAAAAACAATAGTAAAATCAATACATTCAAAACATAGTCTCAACTTGAGAATTGAAATAAAACTAGAAATATTAAATCTACATAGGCAATCCCAAAATTTAATATAGCTACTCATGTTCTTGAAAAGAAAAAAATAAATAATGTAAATAAAATCCGTAATTGAGAAGATTGAAAGCCAAACATCATCTTGCACCAAGATTTAATCCAAACTTATTGATCTTCCAAATCCCTAATTTTTCTCCACTTGAATCTCCAAAGAATTGAATGATATATTGTGGAAGAAAGGTTATTTCTTATCTGATTTTTGTGCCTCTAAACTAGTGTCCTCGAAATTAGGTTGAAACTAGGTTAATAAAGAGAAAATTTGGGTGAAAAATCGGGTTATTAGGCCCAACATCGTCCCAGTCAAACATCTGCACAATCGCATGGTAGAAAATTGCGCGGCTAGAAGGTTATTACTTTTGCATTCTATCTAATTTATTGAAGGTCGTGCGGCCGCATGTGTTGAATGGTGCGACCACACGGTTATACGCCCAGATGCAATTTTCAACTTTCTTTTTCCATCTAAGTTGGTCCTCTTCTTTTACTTACTCTTCAAGTCCCCATCTTCTGATTTGACCAATTTAGTCCCCAAACTTCTGTTTCTCTTCAATTAACTCTTTTCTTCTCTTGATTCTTCAATTAGGTCCTCTAACTTCTGTCTTTTTCCACTTTGGTTCTAATTTGCACTTCAATTTGAATTAATCAACTTCCATATGCATATTTTGCTCCAAATATCATCCAAATGTTATGTATTTGCTTTCATTCCCCTATTTTCTTAATTTTGGGATAAAACCTGAAATAATAACAAAAAACAAAAAAACCAAGTAGAATTCATTCATGAAACACAACATAATATCCTAATTTTGACAGATAAATAAGTGTATAAAATACACTTATCATCATTCACTCGGCATAGTATTATTTGAATTTCTTGAACTTGGGATATGATAGTCTTGTAATCAACCATTTTTTAATCTAGAAATTGACCGCCAATGAATTTATTCATGCCGACACTTTCGGTTTTATACTTGGTGTCCAAAGATTCCCACAGTTCTTTTGGAGACTTCGCGTTTCAGTATACATTATATAATGTGTTGTCCAGTCCATTGAGCATGTAGTTTTTGCATAGAAAATTCGAGTGCTTCCATACATCAACCGCGGTGAGTTTCTCTATGTCACTATCTTCCTCTGTGTATGAAGATGCATCTTCCTTGAGAAATTTCGCCAAACTTAATATTGTCAAATAAAACAACATTTTCTTTTGTCAACACTTAAAATAAGACCCATTAAATTTCTCAGGCTTTTATTCTATCGTATTAGGGAGTGTAATATCGGAAGTAGCCATTTCTGATAAGAAATCAGAAAATAAACGGTAAGTAGGAGCAGAAAAGAATAAATCTAAAATAATGAAATTTCGACTTAAAATTGTTTGAAGGAGAATATTATATTCTAGAAACAGCACGGGCCAAGTTTTAGAATGCTCATTCTTCCACAGTCAGTGTCACCACCCACGGACGGATCCAACAATCGGCGAGGACGCTTGACCTCTCGAGTTGGATTCGCCAAAAAATCTTTTTTTACCTTATAATTTTAGATCCGAATTTTTTTTCCCTCTTACTTGTCGGCTCGTATTGGAACAAATCCGTTCTTGCTGAATTGACTTTCTAAATTTATCACTATCACCACCTCTCATCTTTAGCTAAACCATCCACTTCACTACTTAATACATCTCCATCTCACTCCCTCAAATAGACGGCATTTTATTGCTTGGGCAGTGACTTTCCACATTTAGCTGGCAAAGCCAGCAAGTTTGAATTCTTTTGGCGAATCCCGCAGGTTAATTGCAGTTAAGCTCAAGAATTTTCCACTTGGTCATGCTCTAATTCCAAAAAATGGATCTTTGGGAGAAAATGTTGCTACAGTGGGAAGAAATGTGTACGAGTTAAAGAAGAAAGATCGAAGTCGGAACGTTTAATGTATGGAAATATAGATGGTCATGAGTCAATAGAGAGTATGGTAGGAAAGACGAGAAGTATATCGTGGCGGGTTTTGATTTGGGTTGGAATCGTTGTGTTTGGTGGGGTGAAGGTGGGTGCGGGTGGAGTGGAGTAGATTGGGAGTGGGAGATTCGGAAGAAGGAGATGAGAAATTAATTCATTAAAGATTTGGGATTTGGGTGGTACAAATGAAATGTTTGGGTATAATCTGTTAAAAATAAAATATTTGGGAATTTGGGTGGTACAAATGAAATGTTTGGGTATAATCTGTTAAAAATAAAATACGTGGGAATGCATTGTAATTATTCCTTTTTAATATTGGTCCTATTTAACGATTCAATTCACGGAAAAAAAAAAAAAAAAAAAAAGGTTGAACCTCAACGTTGAGGGCTACCACCGATCCTGCCATGGGCCTTTGTTGGAGAAAGTAAATCGCAGGATGTGCCTTCCAGGAGTTAGGGTGGAGAGCTTATGGATAGGCCGGCTATTAATCGTGGTAACTCCCGCTTATGAGAGGGCACAAATTCAGTATTTCGGGATTCAAATCCCGCACCCCGTCGCGCTGTGCCATATCCGCCATCTCCTTTGCCACTGGGAGATATGCCTTAGGGACAATGATTCAATTCACGGACTTGGATGATAAGAGGTATTAAGCAATTAAAAAGTCATATATGAAGTTTTCAGTCAATTTGGAAAGATCCTAGTTATTTCTTAAGCAACGATGATCTCGCTGCGGCAAAATCTTGTCGTTGCTATTTTTGTTCAACGCTCGACCACTGGTTGCTATTTGTTTGTTGATTTTAGTTGTGTTATAGATGATCATTGTAGTAGTGATGGTGTTCATTTTTGGTTTGATGTTGACGTGGTTGTGGTTGTGATAGAGGTGATGGCAGTGGTCACAGTGAATGGTGATGGTGTGTTGTATATGGTGGTCAGGGTGAATGGTGGTGGTGTGTTCGGATGTGGTGGAGTGGGATCTTTTTTGGGGTTGATATTTGTGACCTTTAATTGAATAACTGTAATTTGATAATTTACTAATTTTATAATTTGTAACCGCAAGTATAATCCGTGACTTAAAAATATTTTTATATGTGATCGAAAAATAAGTTGACTTGCTAATTTGATAAATTGTAACCGCAAAATAAATTGTAACTTAACAATTTGATAATTTGTGATCGTAAAATCAATTGTTACTTAAAAGATTTATGACCAAAAAATAAGTTACAACCAATTAATTTAATAAATTATAACCTATAAATTATGATTTGTGACCTAATATTTTTTGGAGAATGTTTTTAAAATATGATGACGACTTTTTGAGTTTGCATTTTCTTCCTCCGTCTTACAAAAAATAGTTCACTATTTTTTTTCGCTCATCCCACAAAGATAGTCTACTTTCTTTTTTAAGAGTGGAGTTAATATTTTATGTCCTATTTTGTTCTTATCTATTATGTTTTTTGTTAGTCTAAATAAATTTATATTCTTTACATTTCATGAAAAATTACATAAATAAATTTATTTATTAGGGATATATTAGGAAAATGATTGTAAATTTATTTTTTTCAACACATTAATTGACATTTCTTAATCTGTATGAAAATTTTAGAGAACTATTTTTGTGGGACGGAGAGAGTACATTATTTTATCAGAGAACATGTAGTTGATTATTGGAAAGAGAAATGCATTAGAGTTTTAATGAGGCCAAACAGGCATGATATTACCAGGAATCAAAAACAAAAACTTTTACACATGTTAAAGGCAACTGTAACAATTCCACACAAACACTGCCCTATAAATGAACGATAAGAATACCATCTCAGCTACGAGTTGGCCTAATTAAAATAAATTAAACACGAGCTAATATTTGCTGAAAATGGCATTATACAACACAACACCAGGATCAAATCTGGTAATCATTAGATACACCGAATGCCACCAGTCCTAAATAGATAATGTCAAAATCTCCTTTGTTATCCACTTTTCTGCTAGACTGAATTAATCACGATGGTTCGGTTTTGTTATTCTCGGCCCATCGGTTGCTCATGCAAGTAACGACCATCCTCATCTGTTGAAATGGAGAACGGGAACAATGTGGTCAAGAATCATTACAACCATAATGTGTCACAGGATTAGCTAATGGTTTGAGTTATATCACTAACTACAAGACTACATCTTGGTCCATCACTTACACTAACAAAGCATATTACTGCTGAAAGTCAAATAACGGACACTGATTGCTAATATAGTTCCTTTTGATTATTTGCATATGAAGACAGACAATACTAAACTCATGAGAACTTGCCTCAATTGGGTTTCAATAAATCTACACCATTAGAATTTGAAAAGGTAAGCAGTTTACCACCAATAACCTACATAATTCGCTATAGAGTTAACACCATGAGAAGTCATTTTACTTGAACAACGTTTCCTCCGTGGTTTCAAAAAGCTTTGTTATGTCTTATAAAAAAGGTCTCCATATGGTTTCAAAAAAATTGCCAATTGACATCATGTCAAACTAACTACGTGAAATGGGCACAGGTTAAAATCCAAACTAGGTTTCCATACTGTTACGACATTGTAGATTGAGCTGTGCTGAACAGCATAGTACAATGTTTACCACAACTACCAGGTAATAGGGTTAGTAATTTTTGGTCAGTCATCGAAGCAGGCATTGACAATTTGAAGCTACGTCCATAAAGCGGCAACAACCAACTTTAAATATCATAGGATCATCATAAATGTACTGCAAAGTCATACCACTTTCACCATCTGATATATCTGCAAGCCTTGCAAGGGTCTCGGTGAGCGCTAGCTCATGCTCCTGTTTTAACAAAAAGGAAGAATAATAGTAAACCTACTAGTAAGTGAAGTAGATCTGCAAAGATAAAAACATTGGAGTGTTTTCTAACCTTCAGAACTTTCTTTGCCTTTTCTATCTCAGCAGGGTCAGGATGACTGGCCCCATAAACCCTCTCCACCTGCCAATGTCCAACAGTCAGGCAACACCCACATTAAGTAGCACATCTGAGTATATAACTATATATACCTCTCAATCAACTTTTACCAACCTCCTTTATTAGATTATCAGTTGGAAGCAATTGAATGATGTCAGGTCCCTTCTTTCCAATGCCATTTTGTGATGGTGGAAAATCCTTCCTGGATTTTGTTAACCCCCTACCTCTTCCTGCACCAAGAGCATTACCTCGCCCAGTAGGTCGACTCATCCTATGGCCTGATCCACCATAACCTCCACGACGAGAGATTCCAGGTTCTTCACCTTCCCACTGTATATCCTCAGGAGAAATCTGCAGATGAGACATAGAACGAGATCAGACTAAGACTAAAACATTTCGTTCCCCGTGTAATATTTGTAACCGTTCAACTAAACTAATGGTTTCATAGGTGTACAACATGCAAGAATAAAGAATAAAAGCAGAGGATTCTATAGGGTAAAATATCTTGCAGAATTGGAGTGGAGTCAAACGAGTACTGAGATTTAGAAACAAAAACTAAAAAAGCTAAATTTTGAATGTTTTTCTCCAAAATAACTCATGGTCGATGATAAGCTGGGTTAATGCTAATGAAATAGGAAATTTTATAAGAGGAAACAAATATTACGTCATATAGTTAGAAATACAGCATATCAATTTTTTTTTTTATTTTTTTTAAATAAACTCTGGCTAACTATTTTACATTATCACTTAATTTGGAAATTAGCATAATTTAAGAGCATTAATTCGTCAGAATCTTTTACTGTAATTCCAAAAGTTATACCTTACATTAAATCTAATTGGACATCTTGAACCATTCCCATCTAAAGCTAGTTCGGGGCCTTTTGGCTGATACGACATCTAATTAGGAATATAGGCAATAGTATGCCTTACGACTCTCTGACATAAAAATACAGATCCCAATATTCAATCGAAAGATTTTTTTATCAGTGAGATTCGAATTTGGACACTTAATCCACATCTCTAGAAAATTGTTAACAGCTTTTGACTCTAGGTCTTATGTGAACAGAAGCATCATCTAAATGATGCTCCTTGGCCATCATTTAAATAGTATAATGTATAAAAAAATGCTCTCATACATAAGAAAAGCACTTTTTTATGTGTGACATATAAAAAAAATTAAGCCTATGTTTGGCAAACATGTTTTTTACAATACAATTCCCAAATAATTTTTTAATCACACATTCTCTCTCCACTTTTCAACCACGCATTTTACTTAGAAAGCATAAAAAAACATTTTTAATCACAAAACTTTTGTCCATAACACAAGAATAAACATGTATCTACCTCAGCAAGATTGACCCACTCCCATGTTTCGCTCGGAGTACCGTAATCATAAACAAGAGCATGTCGATCCTGGGAAACGGTGCAGATACAGGTCAAGTATTGAATAAGCTCAATCTGAAATCTATGAATCACCACAAATAAGACATACCTCAGTTGCATCATAGTCGGTTATGACAGCTTGATAGAAATTATTGTCATCAGGCCATCTGGTCCTTACTTTCCGTCCGATGAATTGATCAAATGTAGCTCCTTCAGCAGGTTCATTTGGTAGGCCACCAGAAGAAATACGGTTACCAAATTGACCTCTTCCAGCTGGACCAGAAGGGGGATACTGCATTTTCACTGAGGACGAACCTGGGGGGATCTGACCCTATCAAGAAATTATAAATGTAAATTAGAATAAAAATGTTTATAGGGGCAAATTTCATAATAAAATGCTTACAGATTTAGGCTTTTTCCCCTTTGTCCCCATCATGGGCCCACGCTTCGCAGAAGATGAAGATGGCTGGTTTTCCGTGGCCATTGCCTGTGGATGGAAAGGAGATGGCCCGCCAAAGGATTGAGAAGGCAAAGAGGGAGCTATTTTCCGTTTCTTGCGAGAAGCTGATACAGGACTGGGAACCTGATCATTGACAGCTTGACCAGGACCATGCATGCCAGGTTGGAGCACACTCGACTGTCTCCACTCCCTGATAGCATTTCCAAATTTTTGCTCAAAAGAAGAAATGAAATTAACACATTGAATTCTACTAAATTAAAAAGTACCTTATTCTTCGAATAGTTTCATCTGCATTAACTCTACCAAGAAGCTCCCTGTGCTCTTCATTAGACAGTCGTAACTCTTTCCTCAGTTCAGTTATTAAACTTTCCTTCTCCTGAAGAAAATACATTTCATTGAGCAGTCATTTTATACCTGATCAAACAAATATGTCAGAATTAGATTCAAGTCTTCAATGTGACCAAGAAGTACCCAAGTAATGGCATCAGCTTGTGCTTTAAAGGCTCTTAAAACTGAACTGTATGCTTCTTGCTCAAGCTGGTGAATTTTGGCTTCCATATCAGTTTCATCATGCATTCTAGAATATGCGGCAGCAGCCATGACAGCAGGCCTTCCATTCCCAGCAATGCGTCCACCTCTTTGAATTCTATTTTGATGTGGTGGAGGAAGATCATCATCAGTTCCTGCAACACAAAGGTAGGTACCAGCACTGAAGGCAGGAAAGGTTTGGATAAAGAAGCCAGTACACACTAAAATGAAATCAAAAAGCAATCTGGAGTAAAAATAAAGCTAAACACGTCATCCGAAATTCCACAATTAGAAAGATGTGGTTTAGATAATGAAGCCGGTTGAACAACTTTTACACAGCTAAAAACAAGTATATCTAAAAGCTTAAACTGTTAGAGACGGTAGAGATATATATCATTTATCTTCAATAAAGACTTGGAAGATCAGGATCATTGGTTTACTTTTACACAATTTAAAACATTTAATGAATATATGCTTTTGTAGTGAAAACTTGAAAGTTCTTCTGACTGACTAATTAAATTCGTAGGTGCTCTCTTGCCAATTTGTGCTCCAATCCATACATCGAAAGACACCTTTCTGCATATGTACGAAGCTTATTTCATCACATATTCTCGTAGTGAGAATAGCACGTGATCTGGTCATAACATCTCATGATGAAGCAATTCTAATACTACTTTTAGAAACTAAACATTAAAACAGTTAATTAAAGAACCTGGACATTTGGTTGTCTCTGTTTCTTTCTTCACATTATAAGAAAGTGGATGTCCAAATAAATAACATATTATTGCTTACGAGCATTTATTGCTAATGGAAATATTAATCACAATCTAAGCAGATAGATTCAAGACACCTGATCGTCTAAGTTTCTGATATTGTATAGAATAGAAAGGAAGGAGATAGAGAAACAAATGCCACTATAATGGGTAACAGTAGACAAATGCCTTTACGGTCTCCCAAAAGACAGATGATGTAATGCATGTGTAATTTCTTTTTACCCAAAAAAAAAAAAAAAAAAAAAAAGCCAAAATACCCAGACCTGGAAAAGCGAATGGCCAGTGGTTAGATTTGTTCAATAATTTAACACATTTCCATAAATGTCAAAATGTGAGAACACAAAAATAATCACAAAAAACTAAAAGATTTTCAAAAAGATAATTTTTTCTCAATTTTCATAAAATAATTAATACTAATTCTTATATTTTCTTTTTATTAGGTTACATCGAACCAATATTTTAAACACAATGGATTGATTTATATGAAAAAGCAACTTTTCTCCATCGTGTTTCTAAACATTTCCAAAAACTTCCCAAAACATGAAAGGGAAATGAAACTTTAAACCAGGGTGCACATTCCAACATTACCATGATAGCATGATCACAAAATCATAATCAACGTTCCAGTTCTTCACCATAGTAAAATCGTTGATAAAGTCTTTCCCATCCCATCCTATTTTTCAAATAAGAACATATTTCAACACTATATAACAATTCTACTTCTGGGATAAGTGGTAGAATAAATTCAAATCAACAAAGTTTTAAGCAACTACCAGATGGAGAAACTCAGAAATAGGTAATCATATACATTCAACCAAGTTCTCAGGTCCCATTCGTTCTTCGAACTGCATCTATAAACTATGTTATTTTTCCCCATAATTTCAGATTAACTGAAAGTATTGATTTCTCAATAATTATCGCAGTTCTTAGACACTTGAGAAATTTCACAATATAACCCATCTAATGTGCCATCTTAACCTAGACCACTATCAGATTTGTATAGTACTGCATCTGTGACAAATATAATTCAAACCCTCGTATGAATCCAGAATTCTCCAATGTAACAATGACTTTTAACTAAAAAGTGATATTAATACATGAAGACAATTTTTTTACAGCTCCGCAGCTCTCTCATTTATAACAACCAAAAACACTTCAAACGTTTAAACATAAAGTCATAAAGAGAAAAGAAAATCAAACTTTGACAGTGTAAAGTCTGAAAAACCTAGCTACAATATTTTGTAAAACTAATTCTTAAAGCACAATAAATGAAACTCCAAGACGTAATTTTTACTTTCAATAGAGACCCAAGTCAACCCTAAATTCACATACAGCAAGAATGTGTACAATAACCACACAAATCTTAACCTCAATTTACTAAATTCAATTCTTTAAAATCAGAATACACATGTTATCAGGAAAAATTACTCACCACTGCTATCGTACGGCTCGTAGTCCATTGCCAGCTTTCTCGCTGCCGAAATTCCCAACTTTTAGCAGCTCAAAATTCTCGAACCCTAAAAGAATTTTCTCGAGACAACTCGAAATTATGCTCTTAAAACCTAAAAACCTCAAAAAAAAAACCTGCGAAATTATAGAGTTAATTCAACATAGACATGTAGTTTATGGGAAGAGACGAATCGATTTGTGTAATTTGCGAATGATGCAGTGTCACATTGAGTGTGTAGGGATAGGCGGATGTGAAATATGTTTTAATAAATAAACAAACTTTGTTTAGAACATAGCGGTTTGAACTCCACGTTCCAATTTAGCCCATGAGCCAATATTTTAAAATATTTTAAATAAGAGAAAACTAGTTTTCTACTTGTGCGATGTACGGACATATTCCATTAACAATAAATAATGTCCGAAATGGAATAATTGGAAAAAAATCAAAAAAAGTAACAAAAAGTCATTGTCAGTTTAAATAATAATAAGCATTACGTTATCAAGAGTGGTGCAAGTTTCCATTTTTTTGTACTCATTTTTCGAAAACATTTTCTATTTTCATTTTTCAATTTTTATTTTCAAATTTGCTGAAAATGCATTAATTTGCCATTTCTGAAAATGTTTCTTAAATTGAAAAATTGAAAAATACGTTCAATTTGAAAATTCTCAGAACACTATAATTATTTATAATTAATTTGCTTGTTGATTAAATTATAAAATTTCTTGTGTCTTGAAGATTTACTCTTTATTGAAAAATTAGCTTATCTAATTTTTGTTGTACCTCTTACAGTAATATTTTATCATAATATATTTTTTCTTTACCTTTTTACCACCAAATCCTTACAAACCCATACAACATCCCATGTTTGCCAATTTAATAGTCAGAAAAAAGAAAAACAAAGAAACTCCAAAAAGGTCTTTTGGATTTTGAGGTACCATTATAAGCTCAATTTATGAGTCTTCTACAGCAAATCACTCATAATTTTAACCATTCACTGGCTTTTACCACTCATGCTATGGATGCTGAATCATTCACTATGTTCCTGCGGCAAGAAGCACCATTTAAATTACATCAACCCTAGGATATATTTGCCTACAAAATGCAGCAAGTGTATAATAGCATCTCAAGTTAATTTTACTAACATCAAGTGCCTAATAAAGATGTATAAGTTAACAGTCCCTGCCACCTCTGTCTCTTGTCAAAGTGCATCACTAATACCACTGACGAAAAGATTGAACTTTAAAAAGTCAAGAATTTAGACTATTATTAATCCGCAATTCATTTCCAAAATTTTGAAACATCATGTTTCCTCAATGCTAGAGGATAATCAGCAAATGAATGATAATTATGGAGAGCCATGTACTGCCAGGCACAACTAAAGCATCAAAAGAGAGAAGGAACATCAGAAAGAAATGAATATAAGATAAAGGAACTCAAAAGATACATTCACGCTAATTTACACGAATCACCTCATTCACCAAATATGCATATTTAAATTAAATATTTCTTTGTTCTTCATCTTTCACCAAATATGCATATTTGATATGCATCACCAAACCAATAAATGATATACAACACATAAAGTTAAAGAAGCAAATGGATTCAAGAAAATAGCCCATAATTCGATCAAATATGGAAAAGAATTTGAGAATGAATGACAAAGTTAGAAATTCCAACAAATCAAGAAAGGAAAAAAAATTCATAGATAGTATGGAATGGTCACAATGTAAAAATAAAAATAAAAACTCATATCAAGTTCTTCAAACATTAGGCTAATGATAATATTTGCACAAAGTAGAAAGTCAGAAGGACTTCCCTTTCAAGTATATGTTTACTTCATTATTTGAAGAAAGGAAGCTCGAGCACTTGATGGTTGCAGAACCACTATGCAAAGCTGATCTGAAGTAAGCTTTTTCACAAACATATTGGCCTCAACATATATGTACTCACTCCCTACTTTGAATCTGTAAATATGAGAATCTGTAAGTATGAAAAAATTAACAAAGTCGAATGCTATTTTATAAATTTCTAATGATTCATCAATTTGATGAGTTAAATCAAGATTTTCACAATTACCTAAAAACGATTGCAATATCATATCTGAATTTCTCAAGGGATTTGTCCATAATCTCAAGAGGAGATGCATTTTGAAGAACACCCCCTCAATGTCCCAAATTGTGATGCCCAAATTCAACAAAGGCAGATGATAAATGAAGTTAGTAAAGGAGGGATAAAATCAACACTCAACACTAACCTGGGTCACAAACTGCAAATCCAAGACTAACCCAACCATGCGATGAGCAGTACCCACGACTACTGCAAAGCTAGTGCCCAAAGATAAGAACCATCTTGCAAGATAATGCACCAGAAAGCGAATAAACATATTAGTTTTGCTATTTCTTTTAATATGGTACAAATTTTGAAAATAAAATTGGTTACCTTGAACCGCCGAGACCATTCCTTTTGTCTGTACAAAGTCGTAAGAGCTTTCTCCATCAGATTGAGCTTTCTCTCTTTGCTGATTTAGTGCCTCGTCATTGGGTCTAATCGAGCCAGCCACATCTAGATCTGAACCAGAATTGAGTCTATCGTTCCTATAGCCAGATAATACTTTCTGATCAAAGTTGGGTCGATTAAAATTTTTTGATGGAGGTGGGAAAATGGTGGCGTACCATCTGGTCGTCCAACTCGTGCTGGGGTTGCAGCACCAGCATCCACGAAATGAGGTCTTCCTGGACCCATCATCATCCCAAATCCTCCAGAAGGTCGACCAGGGTTCTTAGTCGAGATTTGAGAAGTAGGAAAAAATGCATCTTGGCAAATGGCAGCGGCTCAAATAAAAAAAGAATAGAAGAGTAACGTGAGAGAGGGAGAGAAGTTGAAAGAAAAACCGCTCCCTTTGTGTTAGCCACGTAAATTCAAATTTAAACTGCTTAAATAACTCCCAAAAATTGTGAAATCTATCAAAAAAATTCAAAAATTTATTTTAAAAATCAAAATCTGTTGAAAATAGATTCAATTGAAATTAAAGATTCCCAGAATCTCAGTTCTTTTTATTAATATATAGATTACAGACATCAAGTATTTTAAGATTGTAATTCAAAAATCAAGCCAAACCTTAATAAATTCAAATCTCATGTTCTAATTAGGATTTTTATTGTAATTTAATTAATTATCATATCACAAAATCTATTCATAAAAAAGCAAATACACGAAATCTACGCAAATAATCGCTGAAAGAAATTCCTAAATATCAGGCCTCTATGAAGATGAACTTCACCGCTTCAGTAAGAAGATACACCGCTATTCAACATCAAGATTCATCACGCTCCTTAAATTAAACCTATACTAAAACCATCACGCCGACGATCTCGAGGAAAAACATTATAGCGAACCTACACCACAAAATCCAGTATCATGGCCCAACCTACACTACATACAATCTATTTTTGCCTCTCGAAATTTGAAACCAAAGAGAACATTTACTGTAAATGGTGAAAATCAAGACATCAGATCGGAATTCATTGTCGAAGAAAGTGAAGGAGGAGGATACCGGTCATGAAAGCAACAGGTAAGATGTCGAATACCTTTGAATTTTTTTGTCGATTGGTACCTTGTTGAAATGATGCACATGTAACCTAGTATTATTGATGTGTATTGAATTGAACCAAGAATTTAATGAACTTAGAAACAAAATGTGAATCCCCTTATTCGTCTTCTTGATTTGAGGTCGTCTGAAGTTATTTGCAATTCAAAACATTTTGTGACCTGATTATGTTGATAACTAGTGCAATTATCATATGTGACCTGGCTTTATTGATGACTATTGAACTATCATTTTTGTGACCTTATATATGTATTGTGAGCTTAACACATTTGTGACCTTAGTAACATGAATTAGTTGGTTATAAGTGGATGTGATGCTCAACAAAATGAGATGGTAGTCGAATGTTCTATGTTTAACGAAGATCTGTGAGTAATTGATTGAATTATATGGATTTTATTTTTCTCTCCTTACATGCTTGTTGTGGCTTTTATTTTTCTGATTTTCATCTTTGGATGAATTTGTTTTCCACCAAATATACCATTTGGCCTTCAATTTATTGACTGGGAAATTACTATTTCTTGGTAGTATTAAATGTTTTCTATTTATCCCTCATCCCTAGCATCTTTGCCCTACTTTTGTCTTATATATAAATCCAAAATTAAAGATTATAATGTGTTTCATCATGTGTGATTATAACAGGTATACATATGTATTGTGACCTTAAAACATTTGTAACCTTACATATGTATTATGACCTTAAATAATTTGTAACATTGTCTTGATGATGACTAGTGCACTGATCATTTGTGACTTGGTTTTACTAATAATTAGTGCACTGATCATTTGTGACATTATATACGTATTGTGATTACACTCTTTTTTTGACTTTTAAACATCTATCCATGTTACCTCGAAACCATTTAA
The DNA here is from genome assembly GCA_963555705.1 of Ligustrum vulgare. NCBI lineage: Eukaryota > Viridiplantae > Streptophyta > Magnoliopsida > Lamiales > Oleaceae > Ligustrum > Ligustrum vulgare. The sequence goes on from OY743174.1 coordinate 24,379,578, forward strand.
ATCATATTAATGTGGATTCTGACTCTGTTTTTGTCAATGTGCCTTCTAGCGAAACATATCCCTTCGGACCTTATATATGGATCGTGACTCACTTGAACCTGTGACCTTGAGTACTGGTTGCAAAATGAGATGAAGTCCATGCCATGGATCTTAATGCTACAATTGCAAGGGTGAACATAGATGCAACTCTTTACGAGCATTGACAAGTGAAAAAGAACACGGGACAAACGAGACAGAGGGTAGACGTCGTTGTGATGGAGACACCTAAATTTTTGTGCAATCACTACTCAGAATATTGTATATTTCATTTTTTATTTAATGAAAGCTGTATTTGGGAATTAAATTGATTTTGTGAAATACATATTTTTTCATTTATGTATACTCTGCATTTTTTTCTGTAATTTTGTCTCAGGAGTTTATTCTTCAAGCTTTTTGATATAACTGTTTGTTGAGTATTTCTTATTAAGATCACATGTCATTTAATCCAGGGGTAGAACCATTTGATGAGTTGTTTTTATTCAGGTCACATGTTATATTGTGCAGACACATGTTCATGAATGTCACCTTATACACATTACATTCTACATAAACATACTACAGGTTTTCAGGCATGTTCAACTTCCCAGGTCATATACTATATTCATTGGTGGCCCTTGGGGCACTGATGAGACATCACATGTTTAGGTCACATGGTAAACTACCCATGTCACATGTTAAACTATCCAGGTAACATGTTAAAATATCAAGGTCACATGTTGAATTATTCAGGTCACATGTTAACATCGGTCACCTAATTCAGGTCATCTTTTCATATCAACAGACTACACTTTTTCCAATCATTTGGTACTGATAACCTTGCAAAACTGATCTATGGGATATTGATACGTGACAAAACTATGTGATCATTCCAAATGGGGTATATTATGGAAGGTAACATAAACTTAATTTTTTTTTAGAAATATACAGTTACAAGAACTTTTCAATTGTTAAATATACCTCCAAGTCACAAATTTAATCAGACCACAAACACAACATTCAGTAAAGGAGTTCAATTGCATCGGTAACATGAATTACATATCATTTCACTTAAAATTAAACAAGTTCAAAAGTTCACTTGAATTTCTAAAAAGAGACATCAGATACAATTTTCAATGTTTACAAATACAATGAGGTCACAAACAGGAATACCCATAAGACATTTCATTGACAATTAACGCATTCATTATAGGAATCCAATCATGGCAAGTCACAAAATCTGGCTTTACGTCGGCAAATTTGACTTCACAATGTTTGACCACAGGTCGCCAGGTCCCAAGGTCACAAACTACATAAGAGCACAAGGTCATATTAATTACGGAAATAGAAAACTTGATTTAGTTTTCTAATAGCTAGAAATACATAAAGGTCACAAACGATAATACAAATAATATAGTTAGATCACAATAGCACAGAGAACAGATTACCTTATGTGACCTCAATGTTTTAAGGAAATGTCTACTGGGCAATAAAAATTGCTTTACCTAATGAACAGAGGTTAAAATGTTGATTCATTATGTGTGCTCTCCTGGTTGATGTATACGTGAATTTAAAAGTGCACAACGACGCCATGTGACCTCGCTTCAATTCATTCCATATTGTGCCCATATTCTTATATTCATATCTGTTATTTATGATAATATAAATCTGACACCATAACATTCAACACACATTCCTATCATACAACACAAGCAATTCGTGCCATTATGTAAACTAGAAGCACTACAAAATATGCGAACTTGTTAAACTCAAATCCCATATCAAAAAGGAAGTTTGCCCTCAAATAAAGGAACGGATTCTATACAACAACGGCTTACCCCAGGTCGATGTCGCCGTCCCAATGAATGATTCCTAATTTACAAATCTCTTTGTCACTAATTTTATTGAACTCGATGCTGAATACAATTGTGACCTCGTCTTCACTTTCTTCTCCTTATCTGCATGTCCTGCTCCAGGGCATCAATGAGGTTTTGGTATTACCAACTACAATAACGTGTCATTGCTGAAACGTTGCTTTGAGAATTCCAATGATTATGGAAGATTATTTTTTAACTGTCGCAGTGATATTTGGGATACATTTTTCCTTAATTTCCGTTACTATATATATATATAGACCTAATAATTGAATGATTTTAGGTTCTACCTTATTCTTGATATGTGAATCTATAACTACTTGAATAACGTATTTTTCCCTTTAAATAATGAGTGTGTGAATAAACAGATTGAAATTAGGTTTATAGTAAATTTTGATAAAAGTTAATAAATTTATGATTGAAAACTTATGAATCCTATAAAATGTATGATTGGTTTAAATTAAAATTCAGATTTGTATCACAGACAAATAGGGGCTAAATTATTTTATTATAAAATGTGTAATTGAAAATATTATTTCAATAAAAAAAAAGAAAAAGAAAAAAAAAGAGAAGATTTTTAATAATGAATACCAAGTAGGGCTTCCATCATTTTGAATTGTTGAGGTTTCTTGGGGTCAACTATAGATGACTTTGATGATCCTCTCTTGCCAAATCATTTACTGTTACCCACCGATGACGATGATGACTCCTTCCTATCGACATAGTTAGTTATAAAAATAAATAAATAAAGTTTCCACACATGTTTTTACGCTCTTGTATCACTCTATTTGACTTTTTCCTGATAATGAGTTCACCACTCATGCATTTTTCTACTCTTTAACCTCATTTCAAGTTCTCCAAAGAACCAATCAAGAACTCAAGAAACGAGACAATGGAAGACACGAAGAAGAATAAAATTGAGAAATTCTCGAAATTATTTTCGATTTTTTTGCAATTGTTTAGAATTTATGTGTGAATTTCAGAATAATTTGTTTTTAAAAAATAAAAATAATAATTTTTACTCAAAAATTCGACTACGAGTACTGCAAAATAAACGAAAATTAATTTGGATGAAAATTGAGCACAAATAACATATTTGAATTTTTGGACTCAAAATTTATGAAGAACACGAAGAATATGAAGAACTAAAAGAAATCAAGAAAACAAGAAACAAAACAAGAACCTAAATTTAGATCCATGCTATGATACCAACTGGTGGATTCCATTTGGGAAACGTGACGAATCACACAGAATTAAAACTGAACCTCTAGAAGGTTCTAAATTCAGGTAAACAATAAAGATAGACTATAGGATTCTAATCCAAAGTTCATGGCGTAAGAACCCAAGACTTAGAAATCTTGAACTCGTAAGTTGTGAAAGCAAGAGCTAGAATTGTTGAACATCATAAGGATTGTCTAATTCATTAATAAGTTTGAGGGTAGAATGCCACAAACATTATGAATCTTTGGTAAGTTCTTGACGTTCTATGAAAAAAATGAAAAAGGGTATCCTCACCTTTTAAGAGTAAAACACTCTATTCAATCCAATAATAATAATCTAAAAACTAATGTTTTACAATGATTAAAATAGATGATACAATGCAAAAAACGTAAGTCTTAGCCACCAATGGCTCTAATTTCTGGAATTAATAAATTAAAAAGGAAAATATTAGAATTCGCGAAAACATAATCCTAGATAAGTGTGCGATCACGTAGTGTTAATCCTCGCGATCGCGTGGAATGCCTCAAAACATTCCGCTTAAATTTTAACATGTCGCGTCATTGCCGATCATTTCAAGCATGTGGTCACATGGCTTTCGATGGCCTCAAGTTTCAATCTTTTGAAGTGACTTTACCCAACTTGATTCTCAACTTGAGCTACACTCGAAACTTGCTCCTTTTTCTATAAGGATTGTTGCTGCATCGCTGGTAACTTTGTCTCTCCTTTGATTTCCTACCTTAGATTACATCACTAGGATCCTAATAGGAAATGACTCATCAAACACAAATACAAACACTGTTTTGCCAACTATGAACATGAGTCAAGGCCTAAAAGCACCACATATTGGTACATCCAACATAGGGGGTCTTGGACCTTCTAATGTGGGAGGTGTTGGATCATCCAATATGTGGGGTACCCTTAATATGAGGGAAAACATTCAAAACATAAGACAAAATGCTACACGTATTAATGAAGGACCAAACTAATCATTCATTGGTACTAATGAAGAAAATAATGGTCCACTCATGGTTAATGTTGGGGCTTATCCTATTAGGCTACCAGCAGTAAATTATGTACCATAGGCAGTAGGAGTTCCATTTGATCTCAACGCCATGTTGAGGGAGCAAATAATGGAAATCTTACATGATTAGATTTCCTTTGGAACTCGGACAATAATTTTCCCAACATACAAAAAACCTTATCTAGATAGGGTATATCAAGCATATCATTGGCCAAGAGGGTTTAGGGTGCCTAGGTTTTCCTTGTTCACTGGTTTAGTGAAAGTACCTACCTTGGAACATATAAGGCGTTTTACATTACAATGAAGTGAAGTTACTATTTCACAAAATGAAATTGTTCCCAAGTTCATTAACCGGTGTTGCTTTCTCATGGTTCATTTACATGCTAGCAAACTCTATTCAAACATGCAATAATTTGAGTAGTTATTTTATGTTAAATTTTAGAAAACTGAACCAGAAGTTACTTTAGCTGATTTAGCAAACTTGTTTCAATTTCCAAATGAATGGGCTGAGTCTTTCTTTTAAAGATTTAGAACGACTAGGAGTAAATGTTTCATTTCCTTGCCTGAAAAAGAATTTGTCAAAATCGCCCAAAGTTGCTTTAGTTTTGAATTGAAAAAGAAGTTACAAGACAGTTTCCTGATCTTTTTCAACTTAGCACTAATGTCATCATATATGAGCGATTGTTGAGAGAGGAAGAACAATGAGGAATTCTAGTAAATTGACTTATTATAGAGATCCCAATTTTGATGCCCATGCCATAGATATAGGTCAAGATGAGGCTGATGTGTGTTTGGCAGAATTGGTTAAAGGAGACACTTATGATGTCCAAAATTAACCAAGATAGAAATATCAAGTAAAGATGAACTAGCAAAAGAAGAAAACAAAAAAGCTAGAGTGTTTTAACTTAATGTGATAAAAAGCAGATTTAATATTTAATCAGTTATATAAGGACAAATAGATAAAGTTGAGTGATAAACATAAATTCTTAACCCTAAACTAATTAAGGGTAAAAAAATATTATAAATGAACTAATGCATGGTCTCATATGACTAATAATTTCTTGGTTTTCTGCAATGTATTACCAAAGTTCAAATTGGTGGTAGATGATGAGGAGGACGAACATTGTCCTAGTGCCTTTGAAAGGTTAAAAGGAAAAATTATCGATAAAGGAAATAAAAACTTATGCGTTAGATGTCAACAAGATATTGAAAAAGCAATAGATAAAAGGATGGCATACAGAAAGCCAGCTAATGCCATAGAACTACCAATGTTTAGAGAACATATGAGGCCACCTCCTGGAGGATCATATAGCTCGTGGTTATAAGCTAGGACATTTGAAAGATCATCTAATATATCACAAAATATTACAACATTCAAACAATAACCACATCGTTCAAATGTGTAGCATTCATACACTCCTAAAGTAGGTAAGGAGATCCCATTCGATGAGAAGAAAAGGATGCAACAAAGATACTATCAAAAGAATTATGGGTGAATGATGAGACAACAACAAGGTATGGAACAATCAAAGCATGCAAACTTCATTCGGATAGAGAATCAAAACACTCTCATATTTAAGCAAAGTGGAGGCGTATAGAAGCTAGTAGAAAGGCACCAACAAGTAAACATGTTGGTAAGTAAAAGTTTGAACATGTACAAAAAGATGAAGACGATATTGGACAATCAAATAACATCCAATTTGGCACCTTACCTCCAAACATGGCCAAGAAATACATATTGTACAATGAATTCAAGAATATGGAAGATAATGAGACTGTTACAGAGGAACCCAAAGAAGCTGCCTTTACATTAGAATGTGTGGATAGTACTTCCGTTAAGGTAATCCCATAGGTTCAGGAAATACATGAATCGGAGGATGATGGAATGATTGATATAGAAAAGAATTGGACATGGAAGCAGAATGTAGAATGAGGAGAGTATCACGTAGTAAGCTTCTCAAACCACTCTACCAGGAAGGAAATCCAGTGGTAGGCATGTTGGTCAAGCCATCTGGAGGATTGATCACCTTTATTTTACAATGCAAAATATACCCACAAGTGTACAAATCATGAAAAGTAATAAAGTGGACAAAAGAGTCCGAATTATCGTTCCCACGAGAATTGCTATTAAGTACCGGAATGTTTTAGTTCTTATACCTATTTGAACAGACAAAATTGTTTGATGTTTGAAATCTAAAACTAAGAAAATGAACTAAAGAATTAAAAATTGTGATTTTTTTTAAATGATTGTAAGATAGTTGGGATTTACGATTTCACCTAGCCATTTAAATTAATCCCAATTCCAATTTTATTTCCCAAATATGCATTTGGTCGAGTTCACTAATGTATATTGAAATTCCTCTCTTGGGTTTAAATCAATTCAACCTAACTAAGTCAACCACATATCTCTACAAAGGTCCGAATATTTGTTATATAGATGCATAAAACACAAGAATTCACCCACGACCACGATAATAACAAAAGTATCTGTCTCTATCTCTTGTTCAATTACCGGATTTATTATCTTGATTTAAGTTATTAACTCACATCTCAGATTATCGAAATAACTCATTAAATCATGAATTAGTTGTCAATTAACTCATGCATTAAACATAATAATAAATCAATACATGCAATGAATCATTAAAACAAAGGAAATTGGAATTAAAATAATAAAGCTAGGCTACATCGTTCATCCCAACATGGAGTTTAATTACACATCATGCATATCGAAAAAAATAATATAGATTAGCATTCATTGTAAATAACATAAAGAAAGGAAAGCTTGCATCAAGATTCAATCCTTCATGCGATCTTCAACTCTTGCCCCTTTACTATGCATTGATCTCCCAAGAATTGCTGAGTTTAGGCTTGTTCTTAGGTGAGGCAAAGGTCCCCAAGTCGTGCCTCATATGTTGTATATATAGGTTTTGGAAAAACATAGTGAAAGAAGGAGAAAAACCTAATGAAAATCGCGCAAAAGCCCCAAATTACGCCCCAGTTGGAAGCCTGTGCAGGCTTGCAGGCTAAATTCTCGAGGGCTCGCAGGCATAACATTTCGATTCTGACCATTCAACGAGAAGTCGTGCGGGCTCTCAGGCTAAACATGTGCAGCTTCACAGTTATAGCTTTCAGTGCAAATTTCAAATTTAAATCTGTATAAGTTGGTCCTCTTTTATTTGCACCCCAAGTCCTCCACTTTCAATTTGAATATTTTGGTCCCCACACTTCTAAATCTTCTCAATTTGTTCATTCCAACTATCAACTTCTTCAATCAGGTTCTCCAACTTTTGATTTCTTCAATTTAACACCATCTATCTTTCCCAATATACGCCATTAACTTCTCAATTGTCCAATTCAACTCCAAAAGTCATCCAAATGTGCATTTTTTTTCCATTAATTGCTTCATTCTCATGATTTTGGGATATTTTCTGAAATGTAAACAAATAAACACAAATTAAATAATATTTATTCCAAAATGAAAACATAATATTCTAATTTTGGCATATAAATAAGTGTATAAAATACACTTATCAACGATCATTCGATTACCTTGTTTTGTATGAAAAACGTAAACGAAAAAATGGTACCTAGTGCTGACAAGTATGGGTCACCCTAAAAGATATTTTCTCCAACTACTGGTTAGGGAGAACAGTCATTATGTTCCATGTAAGTATGAATTAAAGAAATCCATATCGAGGAAATGTTGCATGTGGATATATTCGGTAGAAATGAAATGGAGAAGGGTAAGCAAAAGGTGGAGGTTGAGTCAACATAGAAAGTAATGTTTAGGAAACCTTTATTTGAGCTTGACTAAACATTTAAGGTCCTTGTATATGAAGGCTTTAATAGATGGCGTTCATGTATCCAAGGTGCTCATTGATAATGGGGCAGCTATAAACACTATCTCATACAGAATGATAAGGAGATTTGTCAAGTCTGGTGCAAATATCATCTCTAGAGAAGTAGTATTGACTAGCTTCAATGGTGGAGCAACTCCGGCCAAATGGGTGATGCCTTTGGAGATAAGAGTGGGGAGTACAAGCAAGACTATCGTCTTCTTTATAATAGATGGACCTACCAACTACAATGTACTATTAGGAAATAATTGGATACATCATACATGGTAGTCAGTGCATTCCTTCATCACTCCATCAATGTTTAGTATTCTGAAACAATAAAGGTGAAGCTGAAGTCATGAAGACTGATCAAAGACCTTGTGTAGCAGAAGCTAACTCGGTAGAACGATTCATGTACGAAGGCAATTATGGACTAGTCAGGGTGGTCAAAAGATAAGAAGAAACACAACTGATATAGCAAAGTTAAGAGCCATACTCAGTGCAGGCTCTTACTAAACTATTTACTCAAATGATGCCAAACATAATGTCCTTTGAAAAGCCAATAGCTGACAAGAAAATAGTCAAAGAAGTGTAATGCAGAACCAATCACAAAGTGTTCTAGTTGAAATTAAGGCTCTTAAAACCAAATTAATGGTTTATGAAAAAAATACTTCGAAGAAAAAAATAAAAAGAGGAGATGTTAATATTACTAAAAAGAAAATGGATGTCTTCAATTTTGAACACAATTTACAAAGCAAAGTCAACAGGGTGGACTACTTATGAAAAGGAACCCCTACAATGAGGATTTCCAAGCCAAGGTATGCACAAGCAAAAGATCCATTGGCGAGAATAAATATTGGTGATGAAGGAGAAGATCGTCCAACATTCATTGACCAATTACTTGATGAAGAGGTTAGTACCAAGTTAATTTCTTTATTGAAAGAGTATAAAGATTGTTTCGCTTGGGAATATGAACAAATTCTTGGTTTATATAGAAATTGGGTAGTGCATAGATTACCCACTAAACCTAACTTTAAACCTCATAAACATCCACCTAGACGTTTTGCACCCAATATATTGCCCGAAATAAAGAAAGAAATAGAGCAATTATTAAAAGCATGTTTTATTAGAACAACCAAATATATGGAATGGTTGTCTAACATTGTGCCCATCTTAAAAAAGAATGGTAAAATAAGGGTGTGCATATACTTTAGAAATTTAAATCTCCTACGCATAAAGATAAATCTTTTATGGATGTTTATTTCGGGTATAATCAAATTTATATAGCTTAAAAAGACGTACATAAGATTGCTTTTAGATGCAAAGGGGCCTTAGGATGTTATGAATGGGTAGTCATGTCATTCAGCCTGCAATATGCTGTGGCTACTTATCAAAGGGCAATAAATTTGATTTTTCATGACATTATTTGTGATTTTATCGAGGTTTATGTGGATGATATAGTGTTTAAATTGCTTAAAAAGGAAGACCATTTTCACAAATTAAAACATTCATTTGAAGGAATGAAGCAATACAAATTAAATTTGAATCCTTCGAAATGTGCATTTAATGTAAATTCAGGTAATTTTCTGGGATTCTTATTGCATAACATGGGAATGGAGCTGGATAAGAATAATGCAAAATGATATTGGAGGTCAAACCACCTAAAAAAAATACAAATATTTTTATGTCAAAAGAACTTTTTAAAATATTTTATTTCCAATTGTACCGAGTGAACAAAAGTTTTTTCATCTCTTTTAAAACTCAAGGGGCATGATGAATTCATCTAGAAGGAAGATTATCAAAAGGATTTTGAGAGCCTAGTGATATACTTATCAAATCCAATCGTATTGGTCTCACACACGGCACAACCAGTAAACATATACGTAGCAGCAGAACATGATTTCAAAGCTCAAATAGTTGCTCAAGTAGATCAATTGAGTGAAAAAGAGTAATTTACTATCTTAGTAGGTAGTTGAATCAATGTAAATATAATTATCTAGATATAGAAAATTTTTGCCTAACTTTTTATTTTACATGTACAAAATTAAGGCCTTATCTTCAGCCTGTGACTATGCATTTGGTATCAAAAGTAAATTTAATCAAGTACATATTTTCATGCCCTGTTTTATATCAAAGTATTGGAATGTGAACTTTGGATTTATCTGAGTTTGAAATACAATATGTGCCACAAAATTCGTTAAAAATCAAGCATTGACAGATTTCTTGGCTGACCTCTCATATGTTGATGTTCCAGAAAAAGTCGAATTAGAATTTGACGACTCATGCGACATAAAACCTTGGATATTATACTTTGATGGTTCAGAGACTGGTAATGTGCATGAGTGGTGTGGTGTTAATTGAACCATTTGCGGAAATCATCAATTCTTCTTTACCTTAAAAGATTTATGTACCAACCATCAGGCCGAGTATGAGGCACTTATTCTAGGCTTGGAAATATTCTAGAGATAGGGGGTCAAGAATGCGACTGTTAAAGGAGATTCTCATTAGTGAGTCATCAATTGGATGACACATTCAAATGTCAAAGTGGTTCTATAATAAGTCTATACAAAATAGCTCAAAAATTATAAGACGAGTTCGACCAAACAGAACTTCAGTATGAAAGTAGAGTCTACAATGAGTTAGTAAATGCATTGGCCCAAATGACCTCAGGTTATTCTAAGGCATTGAATATAAACTCCGTATGTATATATGGAAAAATAATGCCTATAGTACAACGAAGAGCAAAAGGTCTTAACTGCATTGTATGTGGAGAAAAAATGGATTGTAGAGAAGAGATCAAATGGTTTTTAGAAAATCTAAAGAAAATGGCAAAAGAAAAATGAAGTTACACACCCAAAACTATGTGTTATTAGATGGAGAATTATATAAGAAGTGTGTAGATGGAGTCATGCTAAAATGTGTAAATCTATTTGACGCCAAGACAATTATGGCAAAGTATATGAGAGAATATGTAGAGCTCACCAAGCAGGTCAAAAGATGAGGTGCTTAATTATTAGGAGTGAATATTTCTAGCCAAAGATGGGTGAATTATGTATCTAATATGCTAAGGGTTGTTTAGCATGTCAGAAACATGGACTGGTTCAAAGGATGCTAGCAAGTGAAATGTCTCCCATTATTAAGCCTTGATCGTTTAGAGGATGGGTGATAGAATTGATAGGAAAAATGTATCCTCCCTCATCCAAGCAGCACACATTTATCATAGTGGCTATAGACTTTTTCACTAAGTGGGTTGAGGTCATTCCTTTAAAAGAAATCTCTCAAGGAAATATCATAAAGTTCATACAAGATCATATAATCTGTAAGTTTGGAATACCCTAGACTTTGACGATGGACTCAAACTTTGCTGACGAATCATGAAACTTCTCTGAATGGAGATCAGGTCAAAAATCTTGCGAACATGGTAATACTTAGTAAACTCAATGCCCTATTGTACCTAGTCAAATGGCCAAGCTGAATCTTCTAACAATATTCTCAAAAATAAATTAAGGAAGATGATAGATGAAAATGCTAGAAATTGAATATTTAATCAAAGCTCTATGGGCTTATAGAACATCCCCACATTTGAGCACAAATGTTACTCCGTTTCAACTCCCATACAGTCAAGAGGCAGTTTTTCCCATGGAAATCAATGTACAATGAATCAGAGTGGCTTTGAAAAATAATGTGGGTAATGAACAATATATAGAAGCCATGGTTCAGAACTTGTTAGAGTTGGACGATTTAAAGTTGGGTGTCCTAGATAAACTACAAGTTCAAAAGTGTAAATGGCTAAATCCAATAACAAGAAGGTTGTAGCCAAATCTTTTACCTTCGGTGAAATAGTTTGGAAGACATTACTTCCTTTAGACAGTAAGGATCCAAATTATGGAAAATGATTGTCAAATTGGAAAGGTCCATATAAGGTAAAAAGTGTGTTACCTAATGGAGCATACCATCTGGAAGATTTAGACGAAATTGAGCATGTTAGAGCTATCAACGGAAAGCATTTGAAAAAATATGTTCCTTTTGTAAGGGAAGTGAACAAATACAAACTAATAGTGCATGGGAACAAAAGTATGTATAATGCACGAACAATCAGGACATTATTATCCTATCTTAATTTTTTTTAAAGGATGATATCGTCCTACCACATTCTTTATGCAATCATTTGCAATTGGTCCATTAGCCTTATTTAGTTAGAGTAATCAACAAGAATCCTCCTTCTATTTTTGAATGTAAACATATAATGAAAGGAAAATATGATGAAAACATTTAAATAAAGGACAAAGCGAATAACGTTCAAACAAGGATTTTATTAGCAGAATAATTCCTTACAATTGAAAAAAAAGATGCAAATGTCCTACAGGATGCAATCTCAAAAAGATTTTATACAGAAGCAAGTCACTATTATCCTCTTATCAGTTACTATTTTTAAAAAGGGACCGGTCTTCATCGCCTTCCTAAATGTATCATCGCAAGAAATACCAAATAGTCTTACCAGAGGAATCAAGATGCTACGAAGGTCAATATAGTCTAATAGCAGACTAAGCAGCACTCTCAGCAAGCAATAGCCACACAACATGAATCCCCATTGGGGATCATGAATGGAAGGGGAGCTAGAAGACCTTCATTGGTCAAATGTATTTCCTATATCTCCTATACAAATGGAGGCATCATGGTATATGTCAAGATAGATAAAGTCAAAATAACGTCTCTCTAATGAGAAGAAGAAATATTTGATTCACTGGGTTGTGATGACTAATCATTTTCTTGATTATTATCGAAGTGATGTTTGCTAGACGATATTAAGGATGAAGACGAAAGAAGGTGGATGTGCAATAAGGGCTCAATTTTATAGAAGATCGGAAGACAAACGGGTAGAATGCAAACAACCATACATTTATGGAAGGACGAAAATCAAAGGGTCAAAGTTTTGAAGGATAAATCGTCAGAATAGGATGCACATTGGAGCTGAAAGACCAGAAGGAATACCAGAAGTGTTGATAAGTGTATTTTATACACTTATTTCTATCCTAAAAGTAGGGTTTTATTTCTTTGATCAAGAATATTTTCTACTTATTTTGTTTATATTTTTTTATATTTAAGAAATAATCCCAAAGTCAAGAAAGTAAAAGAATTGGAGCAAAAACAAGCATATTGGATGATAAAAGCGTCAAAGTGTGTAAATCAAGAGTTGATGCAGTTAATCAAATGGCCAATTGGAAGAAAAATGGAAGAAGAAATCAAATTTGGAAGAAATCAGAAGTTCAGAGGCTAAATTGCAACAATCAAAAGTTGGAGGACTTGTTGTGCAATTAAAAGTCAGTGACCAACTTATAGCACTTCAAAAGATGAAAATTGCATCCAATCGGGAAACCACACGGTCGCATGGAATAAAATCGTATGGCCGCATGACCTGAAAATTCGGCGACTGAAAAGACCTGCAAAAGCATGCAACCGCAACTATTTGAACCGCGCGGTCACACGGTAGAAATCCTTGGCCGCATCTGGGATTTTTGGCCAGAATTCAGCATTCTTTCTTCCCAAGTAACCTAATTTTCGTGAATATCTATATATACCAGGCATAAGGCATGAAATTAAGGGTTCCCAACTTGTGAGATTGATGCCAAAAGCTGTCGAATTGTCGGGGGATCCATACCACACCAAGATCAAGATTGAAGATACAATTGCAAGGAGATGAATTGGGTTATATCTTTTCATATCTTTTGTTATTTATTTTCTATTATGTTTCTAGGCTAAGTTAATTGTGTTGGAATTGTGATGAAGTTTTGATTTCTTGACTCCATATTTTTATCTATTATTTAATTTATGCAATTCATGGTTTTGGTGCAATTGATTTGTGCTTTGATTATCATATAATTTTCTGGCCAATTATTATGTGATTGATGTTATGATTTCTTAAGTTCGAAAGATTAGGATTTCATTAGACTTGTTTCAATTGCCACAAAGTTCGATAGGGGATAGAAATATACCCCTATGCTTTGTGTATGCTACAGTATTCACAAATCTTTTAATGCTTTCTTACACATTCGGATTCAACATAGAAATATAGTTGGGTCGTGCGTAGGAATAGGTGTTAATGCTTGTCCGAAAGGGAGTTTTAACTACACTTGGAATATGGAAATTCAAAATCAAAATCTCCAACTCAATCAATTTTTTAGTTCCGGTTAAGGAGTTGTAATCTAAAATATAATTTACAACAATTTCCGTTGGATCCATACTTGGACTCACGTCCACTTTATTACTTGCGTGACCCGTGCACTTGTGGTTTAGCGAACAAGTGCCATGCTTTTTTGGGATTCTAAGACCATAAAAACCATGTAAATACTTTGAATATGGCAAAATTTAATGATTATAGCCATATTGGGGGGGGGGGGTGGTAATTTTTAACACACAAAAATACCCAAGTTGAAGGCCCAACATGGAATCCCCAAAACACAAGAGTCCATTACAAATATCAGGGTGATATGGAGGTGTTTGGACGATTAGATGAATATAGCGAATTTGGGTGACTGGTCCATTAAACAAGATACGAGTAAAGAGGCAATTTCCACAATTTACCCCACGATCTAAAGAAACCCATTGAAGACAATTAAGGACAGTTACCACAGCATAAAATTTTGGAGAGATCATGGACAATTGGTGCAATACTGGAAGTTGACAAGAACGTGGGCAACCGAAGTTCGATGATCATGGGAAGTTACTTAGTGCAAGAAAGTGATAGAAGGTTATACAAAGAATTGAATAGCAATTAATACAAGCCAACTATGGAACCAATGCGATAGATTAGAAATTCAAAGTAGTAGGCAGTTAGTAGAACTTGCATATATTTAGAAAGTTTGATTTGACATTCAGAAGGACCAACAAATTAAAACTCTCAAACAGAGATGTAATTTTCTTATCTTAGATTATATTGAAATTTCCTTAGTTTAAGTTGTGTACTTGTTCCCCTTGGAGGCATCTTTTAATTTAAGTTTTTCTAGTGTAAAACATCCCTTTGGGGACTTTGTCTCAAGAGGTTTGTCCCTTAGCATTTCGTCTGATTTTCTTTTAATTGTTAACATGAGTGAAACAACACAACACTTGAGTGAAACATCATTAGAATTACTAAAGGCCTCGTCCATCATGTTTTCGGTTTCCTTTCATGTTTCACACAGTAAGTCATGTGCCTGCCTCCACACTTGCAGCACTAGTCACACAATCACGCCTATTCGTGCACAACCTTTACCGTAGACAAAACCAGCTTTGTTTAGACCTACCCCACCACATGTTGCATCTCCTCCTACAACACCAATCACATGACCACCTGCTCCTATCACATTACATCCACTTTGGCCGTAATGCCCCGAATTCTCTTTTAACTCGATGCGTTACTAAACATGTATTCGTTAACTTTAACCATCAAAATGTAAAATCTTGAAAAGACTTTTGAATATAAATCATATAACTAATAATTGAAAATCTTAATGATTCTTTGTATTAAGTATTATATAGAAAAAAAAATTAAAAAGGGTTTTAGCAAATTTTAGCAATTGTGCAGTGAGTTTGTAAAAATTGTTTGACCTAGCAAATCATGTTGAAAAATTATGAGATTTTTATACAGTACAAGAATCAATATGCACGATTAAGTAAATTCGCAATAGTATTATCAGAGCATACTTTGTTTTCGTTAGAAGTTATTCTATGAATATTGTAGCAATTAACTGTTAGTTGTTCTTATCTCTTGTTTCTAGCAATTTAGAAAATTGATTTTCATCTTTTGAAAAATTTGTTTTGAAAATAAAATTAATTTTTTAGGTTGAAAAATTAGACTTTGCTCACAATAATATCACCAAGAGCAATAACATCACACACAAAATTATAGGGACATCAATGTGCTTTATCCTCTCATAAATGGTCTGATCTATTGCGAGAAAAATCGAGCTCTGACTATCACGAAAGACTGTGCAACTGCATATGATAAATCTGGACGTGAACAAACCATAGCATGCATGAAATCATGAGTATTCATAAAAGAGTTAAACCAGGATAAAAGGGTTTCATGTTAAGGATCTTATATGCCATATGGTATTCAAAGCTATTTGACTTAGTTAATTTACAATGAAGTACAATTAAAATTGACTATGAAGAAATTGAAGTTAAAGATATATCATAGGATAAAAAAGTTATTCTATGGATGGAAAAAAGGGTAGCTATCAAAGTAATTAATTTTAACCCTTTTTGTAATCTTTTTTTTTTTTTTTTTTGCTCACCATCTTTAGTTTCTAGTGCTATCTTTTTTAGTAGTCCTTGTTTCTTCAAAGTATATATATATATATATTTTTTTTGTTAGTTTGATGGTTTTTTCAAATATGATTTTAGCACCTTTTCAATGAAATTATCCATCTTTTCGTGAAATGTTGGCACCAATCTGTGGGTAATGGTTGGATATTTATAAATAGGAGTTGATTCTTCAAATTTATTACAGTACATCAATTCTTGATACAAATATTGATTTCCAAATTTCCTTTCTATATTCTTTCAAAATTATTAAGCGTTCTTTGTTTCCAAGTTCTTACTTTGCATTGTTTGAACTTGATAAAATGCTTGATAAATCCTAAAAACCTATTTGCTATAATCCTTCAAAAGCAACTTCTATCCCGGTAGAGCAAATATAGTTTGAGGATAATATTTTTACGTGTTTGAGCCTTCTTTATTTCTTCTTGTTTTCATTATTGTTTCTTCATTCTCCTACATCATATTTTCAACATTGACATATAGATACAGTAGGTTGGATGGAATGGAGATGGGCTAGTATGTAGATTTTAAATGTTTCTTTCACTTTTTCAGGTTTTTAATGTTTCTTGTATTTTCTCTAACTTTTTTGGACTTCTACACCTACTAGGATATGAATTACAAATTTCCAAAAGTATTTTTGGCATGCGAAACAGTTTAACTAAGAAAAATTAGTATAATTTTATCCCGATTGATGCTTAAAGAAGGTTGAGTTAATGTTATGCTGAGGCTTGTGTTCTTTAATTGTGCAGACTTGTTTATTTCAGCAGTTTGGGTGTTCCTTAGTCCGGGCAGATTACTTTTCACTCCGCAAGTGATTCACCAAAGTATGTAATTGTTTGAGCAATAGTTAGCATTCTACTTCCTACTATTTTTTTTAAGTGGAATTGCAAGTGAAATTTGAGGCATTCTCTTAGAGAAAATTTTCCCACATCACATCAGCATACTTGAAAACATATCAAGGCATTTAGAGGCAAAATGACTAATGTTGTCCAAGCTGAGGAATTTTTTTTTTTTTTTTTGGTTTATTATGTTTTAGATACTCAGAATTGAGATCAAATAATTTGTTTCTTGTACATGATACCTTACGTGGACGAATCAGGCACTAAGAATAACACACCCGAATACTTACCACCAGATATCATTATCATTAGTTCAGATAATGAAGAAAAAACAAATGACTGTAATATCTCTGATATTAATTAAATTTGAAATGCTCGAAGTATTGATCGTTTCCCGTTTTAGTTGTTTACTTCATCTTATCTATATGAAGTTGTTTGCATCATTTTTGTTGTTGTTGCGTGTATGCAATCAATCATTTTGTACAAGGTTAGTTATTATAATTGTCAATGCACACGATCAGTCTAGAAATCCAGCACCAAAGTGTAAGTCTCGACAGTTTACCCGAGCCTTAATATTGCTATAATGTATTATTTTCGAGTTGAAGTTAAATGAAATATTCTATGCACAACACTTGTCCCACAATAACAAACACAACTAGTAATTTATGGGAATTTCTTCTACTACATCATTCAAACTATAAAAATGCTAGTAACATATTTGACCGTATTTACATATTAATACTAGGTGGACGAACCAGATTGGTAAATGTTACCCAGTTGTGTCCAACTTGCCCACATCTTGTGCATTTCTTGATGCTTCCACTCGATTAAAATCTTGAATGCTTATGTTTTGGTGGTCTATGACACGCCCCAAACTCATTTCCATTTTTTATGCATTCATTTATTAATCCACCATATTTTCTTTAGACAAGAATAAAATAATACTATATCAGCCCAGTCTTAAAATAATTTTTCACTTTATTTTTTAAATCATAATTTGACTTTAATAAAAATAAATATTTATATTTGAAATCTCATTTTTCTTTAGTTTAAAAAAATAGAGAACAAGGAGTGGAGAGGGGAAGATAACTAAGAATTAACTGTTTCAAAATATTTAATTATGAAATAAAACTATCTAAGAGTAGTTGGATCTTTTTCAAGTTCCCCTGGTGACAGACATATGAACAATGGTCAGGTATCTAGCACACAATAATTCCGTCATTTGAGAGCTGACACCAGCCTCCAATTCATGCATTGTCGTACCTAAAATGTAAAACTAATGAGCTAACACTCAGCAAGTAACAATATGCATGATCATGCACATGAATTTTAATTCACTTTCTCACTATGATTTCATTCTCAAATTTCATGCCTTCTGTACAAATAATCTTATTAAAAATTTTAGCTTCAATAAAGTAATGTTCATATTCAAAAACTTCATAAACAAGTGATGATTTTGCAAATTTAAATCTCTTTGAATCTTCTGATACACGATGACAATAGTCACAAGTCATTCGTCTAAAAACTTAAGCTATGAGATGAGAGATGCATTTATTTTTTTGAAAATTAAAAAAACTCTTCAATATAATAGTCACGTCAATATATTAATTTTATTTGTTTATGGTTGCTATTTCACTCTATATGTATGCCAGATATGGATTTGCAAGACTATCATTTTCACTGTTTTCTTCATCATGCACAACTGCAATAAGCTATCTGTCACACCAGAAAATGTCCCCAGTAGCAATATATCAACTCACTACAGGAAACTGGAGACCTATAGACCAATATGTCGCCCCTATAGACCTATAGGGGCGACAATATCGTCTCTAGAGGTCGTTGTTATAGGTTTATTGCTGAAAACATCTAGGGACGACATAGGTTGCCTCTATAGGGTGAAAAGTCTATAGGGGCGACATTGAAGTTATAGCACGCCCCCGATTGATATAGGGGATGACATTTGTCGTTTCTATACGTACGTAGCTCTATAGCGACGACATATAGAGGCGACATTGTCGCCCCTTTAGACTGATAGTTTTTTTTTAAAAAATATATATATATTATTCCAAAGCAGAATGTCCCATTATAATAGATTTAAAATTTAAAACTTTACAATGCATTTTACAAATAATACTACCCATCTGATTCCCCGACCTCATCGTCATTACGACATTCCTCATTAAGCACATCATTTACGGACATACCTTAATTTGCCACTAGGTGCCTAATAACTCTCATCATTGCTTCCATTTGGTACATTTGAGCCTGATATAATTCCAACCTATCTTCCGAGTTTCCGGCTTCAAGGGAATGGGTAATTCCTACTGGGGCGTGTGACGATACTACGGTACTCTTGATAGAGGATGATCTGCCCTTCGGGATTCGACCAACTCTACGCATGAATCCGCGTTGTTCTCCAAGGGCCTCCTTCACGATGGCACATTCGTCCACCTGTGTGCCGGTGGAGGCAGCTTGAGTCAGCTGAGTCTCCTCTGCTTGAATGAGTAGGTCCTGTATTCGAAAAAAATTAATTAATTAATAAAATGGAAAAATGATGAAACAAAAAAGACTAGTTTATGGTATGTGTTTTACTTACGTAATCTGCTGCCGCATTCTCCTTCACCCATTTCCCATCAATGCGTCTATGTAATCGTTCAAATCCATCCACAACACTTAGCCACTCCTCGGTCTCGAGGTCTCTCTACAAAAAAAAATCAATTAGAAAGTAAATGAAAATACTAAAATTATTTTGTGTAAAAAATGGTATTAATTAAACCATACACCAGGGTGTCGTGTTGTAGAAAAACTATTGGATCCTTGGCGAGATGGTTATCTTGCCTTCTCTCGATTGACTTTATTTTTCACTGATCGAGACTGTAATCATGGAGATGTAGGTAACCTAATTGTAATCATTATTGAAATGTCCAAAATTGGCTTCTTGAACTCAAAGAAAATTTCTTACAAAGTAATTAGGGTTCTTGAATAAGTTCACGCATCTCTACCAATTCTCAATGGATATCTCACCATACGGACGGCTCGGTCCATTTTCCTTAAAGTGACCATTCGCATTTGATTTACAGGCTCAATAGCAATCAGCTGCCAAACGATCAAGACCACCTATGATGTCTTCACATTCCTTGGTCGACCGACCACCAAAAATATCAAAGTATGTCTGTCACGAGAAAAAATTAATTAATGCATAACATAGTGTTAGATTTGTGTACAATATTTATTATCGATAATTATTTACTTCGACAGTAGTTTGTACCCATCCACGTAGCTCCTCGGGGACGTTGGCCCAACTCGAATAACAAGGGGGACAGTTCAGTCAAACATTATTCCCAACCAAACGAGTGAACATTCCTACATTTTCTCCGATCGGCTGTAAGATCTCAAATTTCCTATCGAAATCAATGGAAAGTGGCTTTTTTCCTCCTTTCAACCACAGCTTCCCTAGATTTAAATTTCTAGAGATACCACGTCTCTTTGCTGGCTGCGCTACTTATTTAAAAAACATTGAGATTAAAAAGAATAACCAACAATGACAAAAATTAGAGAAAAAGCTTGTGTCTCTAAATAACAAATGTACCCAACTCTCACGATCTAGGCAAAACTGGCTCGATTTCTACCGTACTCCTTTAGTTTCTTAAGATATTTTTCAATGCGATACATCCATCTCATGTATACCGGACCTCCAAGTATTTCCTCCTCGGAAAAATGCATAACTAGGTGAATCATGATGTCAAAGAAGGCAGGCGGGAATATTTGTTCCAACTTACACATTATTAGTTTCAGATGCTTGTTCACTAATATCTCGCTAGGTGAAATACTCCCGCAAGTGTACGAATCATGAAGCGTAGTTAAAATGGACCTAAGAGTCCGGATTATCGTTCCCACGATGACCGTTTACTAAGTACCGAAATGTGTAAATTCTTCTCCTTATTTGAACCAAGAAATGAATTTGAGTTGTTTTGTATACTAATATTTATAACGATGACTGAAAGATTAAAACTTTGCACGAGATTGAGATTTCACAATTGCTGATTGTTTTTAAATATAATTGAAAGTAGTTGGGATTCACGGGTTCACCTAGCCAATTAAATCAATTCCTATTCCAAATTTTATTTTCTAAATATGTGTTCGATCGAATTCACTAAATTAAATTGAGATTCCTCTCTCGAGTTTAAATCAATCCTACCTAGATAAGTCAACCTTGTATCTCTACAGCGGGTCCGAATATTCCTTATCTAAATGCATTACATGCAAGAACTCACACATGATCGCACTAATTACAAGAGTATATCTCTATCTTTTGTTCAATTAACGGATTTATTATCTAGATCTATGTTATTAACTCACCTCTCGGATTATGGAAATAACACATGAAATCATGAATAAGTGGCCAATTCATTCACGCATTAAAAGCAATAATAATTCAACACATGCATTACGGCATTAAAACAAGGAATATGGAATTAAAGTAATTGACTAGGCTACATCGTGAATCCCAACGTTAAGATTAGTTACACATAATAAATGAATAATAAAAACAATCTGAATTAAAATTAAACATGCTGGAATTTATGAAATCAACAATAAGAAAAGAAGTCTTGCACCAAGATTTGATTTCCCGTGTTAAGCTCCTAAATTCCCGTGCTTTTCCGTGCTTGAATCTCCTCCTTAAGTAGATGTCGAATTGCCAAGAATTCTCCAATATCAAGCTCTGCAAAAGTGCTCCTCTGCTTGCCTCTCGCACCCTCTCCCTTCTAGGTTAAATTCCCCAGTGTTTTTCTTGTTATAATCGCTCACAAAAGCCCAATACAGGCCCAGTCGGACGCCTACGCGATCGTATGGTTTGGATTCCAACGATCGCGTGGGCGAACCTTTTTTCGCTCTGCATGAAATTTTTCGCCATGTCGCTATCACTGATATGGAGAATTCGCGATCGCGACATGGAGTTTTACTACGCGATTCACCATCTTTTTCTTGGCCTTCAAGTCAGTCCTCTAGTTTTATTTGCGAAGTGTATCTCCAACTATTGATTTGATCAATTTGACCCCAGAACTTCTGTTTCTCTTCAATTTTCCTACTTTTGACCTTTATTTCCCGTAATTGCTTCCTTGTTCCTCTTTTTGACTAAAATCTGAAATAACAACAATTAAATGCAATTTAGATAGAATAAATTCATAAATCAACACGATAAATTCTCATTTTGGCATATCCCCAAGTGTATAAAATACACCTATCAAATACCCCAAAACTTGAATTATTGTTCGTCCTTAAACAATGGATCATGGCTTACAAAATCAAATAGACAAGAGATAAGATATTTTTGTTGTGTCAACATGCTTACCATATGCCTCCATAGTCCAAATCAATTTACGCTCTAAGCAAGAGTTATGAACAACAATATAAAATAATTTCTAGTTATATCATGCTAGATTTTCAAGTGTGTGTGTGAATAGCCAATATCAGACGCATACTTATGCAAAAGATGTGCTCAACACTGTGTGGCTCATTATGCATAATCCAGCCCAAACCCCATGTGGTCAATCTATGAATTCTACTGACATTCCTTTCAGCGCTCATGGATGATCAACACTTTATGTTTTTCTCTCACATATCCCAGGTTTCTATCTCTGCGGGTTTTAAAAATTTTCTTGCTTTTCCCTCACAAGGTAGTCAGAATCAGAAATATGCGTGCATAACCAATAAAAAATCAGCAGTCCCTAATTCTACAACCTCAACCACTACAGCTCAGTCAAAAAGCTTATACCATGCAAATATATATATATATATATATATATATATATATATATATATATATATATATATATATATATATACTTTTTCTTTTGATGGACGACTTTTTCTTTTAATGTTCCTGTCTTTTACCATCTTTGTGCAGAACTTTTCATACTTACTTTCTATATGACCCTTGTAGCGGGCTTTCAGATCGGAAACTCCCAAACTAGTTGGCTTTAGGGTACCAGGTTCAAAGAACCCCTCAGACGTACTTGCCCGAGTCATAAAGGTTTAAACAGAAAAGTGAAAGATGTTACCATGTCTTATGTGTAAGTCCACTCTCCGTACTTGCTTTCTAATTGACCCATGTAGCGAGCTTTAGGTCGATGACTCCCAAGCCAGTTGGCTTTAGGGCACCAGGTTTGAAAGACCCCTCGGTCTTACTTACTCGAGTCAAAAAGGCATTTGAAGAGCGGAATAAGACCTTCAGCATTTTTCTGTTTTTATGCTGGAAATGGTTTATACCCGTTGACCAAACTGTAATGCCTAAAGTGCAAAACCAAGAACCACAGACCTCTAACCCGTCAATATATACAATTTTTAACCATTTTACCCCCAAACTCGCCTTTTAGCATGATTGGTTCTAATTTAGGTGTGGGATATCTTATGATCTAAGTTCAGGGATTTTCAAGTCATTTCTAAGTTCAAATTGCATAAACTCTGCACCACATGTATTAAACAAAATCCCACACACAAGCAATTATCCAAAACTGGCTATGTGCGCAGATAGTATGAATCTAGCAAAACATAACTAGTTCAAAAATAAGTTCATGCTTTTTTCATGTTGTCCAGTTTTTCGAGCCTATGCACAAATTGATTCATACTATTTCCTAGACAATAAGTATGTCAACACAATTTTTAATTTTTTTTTTTTTTGCGAATATTAATTAATACAAGCCCATAATAACCAATCGAAAGTAAATACAACCGACAACTTACCCCTAAACTTAAAAATTGCATTGCCCTCAATGAAACAATTAAGACAAGTAAAAATTTGAAGGCAAGTAAAAAGAAAAAAGATCAAGAACTTCCTGGAGGTAGATCCGGCTGCGGTGGCTGAGATGGTCCTGCGGCGTCTGTATCCAATCTGCCTTCTATCCTCCCCAATCTCACCTCAATCCCCTCAGCTCGCCGTTCGATCCCCTCCAATCGGTTCTCAATAGAGAAGAGCCTGGCCTGCACCCATGATATCTGACCACTGAATTCTGTCATCGTATGTCGCATGATGCGCTGCTCCCCAGCGATGTTTCCCTGAACCAGACGGTCAAGTCACTGTTCCAGGATTTCCAGCTGCCTGTGTTGTGCTACCTCAGCTTCCCTCCTCATGTTGACGGCACGAGTCAGGTCAGTTAACTCCAACAGTATCTTCCGTAGGAGCCTCTCATCACCGAGAGGAGCCGGTATCTGTGCTGGTGCGACTGGTGCTGATGGTCCCTCCGAATCTGCTGATGCTGCTGGATCAACTGGGGAAACAGGGGTCCACTAGGGCTGGTGGAGGAGCAGGTGGGCCTCGCGGTACCCTAGGCCGCGTGCTCTCTCGAGTACGTCTGCTGATAATGGCTCCGAGAGGCGCAGGCTCTTCATGGGGCAAAATATCCACTCCTTCGGCCACGCAGATAGCACTAATCAAACATGGGAACATAATCTGGCGGCCTGCGTCCAGCTGGGAAGCAAGTGTAAGAATGAAATAAAAAATATGCCTCCCCAAGTCCAACTTGCATCCCCTGGCCAAATGATGTATCAATCGAGCCCGGTCTTCATTGAACTCTGTCCTATGTGATGTGGGGTCGATGTTGTGGCACATGAAGATGTGCAGAACCCTGATACTCTCAGTGAGCTCCCCATGTTCAAAGCGCCCCAGTTTATCTAATTCCACATTCTACCAGGCGTACAAAAAGTTTTTGATCATATCAAGATCCAAATCACTTGGGACCTGCTCAATCCCCTCTCGTGTTAGCTCCAAGACCCTCCAATGATAGCCGGAGAGAATCAGATCCATTTACCACGCACCCAAGTCTTATATCTATGAGGTGCACCGTCTGTCTCTATAGCATGGTTGAAATTTGCTAGGAACTCCTTGACTAGTAGTGGATAGGGTTTGTGCGGCGTGCCTGCCAATTTATGCCAACCTGCCCTCTCAATCAGGTGGGCTAGCTTGGTATCTAGAAAGTCGGCTAATATCACTTCACGCTCACTCCAAATTTTCTTCCCTTTGAGCAGTACCTCATATTTGTGTAATTCATTGCTGCCCAGAAACCTCTGAATATCTCCTATGTCCCCTTGATCTGCCTTCGGATCCTTAGTCGAGGTACCTCGTTTCCGCTTAGAAGGCCCAGCTTTTCCTTCCCCTTTTTGTGAAGCAGTGGCTTTTGAACGCATGTTTGTACCTACAAAGAACAAACTCATCATTAGAACCAATGTGAGGGTGGAAAAGGATAAGAATGATGGCACAAACCCCCAAACTTATGAAAAATTACACAAGAAAAGAGAAAGAATATCAGCTCGACTGGTGCTGTTTAACCTCGATTATCGTGTCGAAAAAATTAAAATTTTTGAAAAGTGTCCCAAGCACAATAAAATTGTAATACCACTTTTCGTTTTACGTGCTTTCTTGAATATCACCCAATTTCTATGATGGTACTATGAAGAATTATTTATTTGACAATTATTATTGATATTAAGTTGAATTATTTTGCAGTGGAAGGATTTGGACGCCGTCTCGATCAATGTACCGATTCGAAAGTTTATAAATTGATTATTTTAATTATTTACGTGCAATTCTACGTGATTAATTGTTTTATTGCCTAAGCATGTTATTTTCTATTTTATTATGCCAATTTGAAATGTGGGGGAAAAGTTTGGTGTCAGTCGAGGGCAAATAGAACTTATAGGCTTACTTAAACAAAAGAGGAGAATTGAGGGATTGAATTGCAATTTACCAAAAGTTAAACACTTAAACCTAATCTAACCATCATCCCTCACGCTGCTCTCTCACAATCTCTCACACTCGGTCTCGCTCTCTCATCTCTCACACTCTCTCCGCTCTCACTCGCGATCTCTACACTCTGTCTCTCTCTGCGCTCTCCGTCTCCCGTCTCTCTCACCTCTCGCCGGCAACGCTCACCTCACCACCGGTCGCCATCACGGTAGGGCGCTCCTCTCTACCTTTTTCTCTTCCCTTTCCCCTCGAGCGCACACCCACACACGCGAGAAAACAACCCACCCGCACCTGAAATTTACACACGCACACACACTTCCACACTTCGATACACACATATATTTATTGATTTTTGTGTATGTAAATGTGTGTTGAATGTATGTATGTATGTATGTATATGAATGATCTTCAGATTTTGGGTTTTGGTTAAATTCTAATTTTAAATTGTTAAACTCAAATTGAGGTATATATATATAAGTTGAGTGTATGTATATATGTTAAGATTTTTCAAAATTCAGATTTTGGAATAGTTTAAATTCGAATTTAATTGTTAATTTCAGTTTGTGGGCTATATATATATATATATATATATATATATATATATGAAAATCTGTCGATTTCGAAAATTTTAATTCAGGGAATTAGTTAACTATTTGGTAAATGCCGATTTACAATGGTTATTTTCAGATTGGAATTTTTGTGTGTGTATGTATATTACGTGAATACCCATTTATTTCAGATTTCGAAATTATAAAGATTTAATTGAGTTAATTGATTTTCCTATCAGTTTAGGATAGATTCGAGAATTTTATATTTGTTAACTGTTAGAATTGTTGATTTCGTTGTTTTGGTTAAGTTTGAATTATGAAGACGATTTTTCAGATTTCGAAAATGGAATCATTAATTTGGTTAATTGATATATTTTAGTTTAATTCTTATGTAATAACCGTAAATTCAGATTTGGGGCAATGTGTATATATGTATTTCCCAATTTTATAATAAAATTTAGATTTGAAAAAAAGATTTTATTGTTTTAACTTGTTTAATGTAATGTTGAAAGAATGATGAATATATCAATTTGAACTGAAAGCATATTTTATTAATGAATGATACAACTAGGATTTTGGTACATTGACGACACGGGCAGTCGAGGCTCCTCCACTTGCAAATTCAAATAACGGTAAATACTAAGGACTACAGGTAAGTAAACTTCCCCCTATTTTCATCAAAGTTGAATGTAAATGTGAAAGTTATGTGTAAATGACTGTCTTGCAACTTAATTGCTTTGATGAATTTCATTTACTTTCTGAAAGTATATGTTATTATGAAGAATGTTCAAGCATGCACATTATCATGTCATTGCATCATCAAGCATGCATTGGCATCGAAATTGGGAAGTGAAATGTTTTTAAATGAAAGAAATGTGTCAAGGTGCAAGTTTGTTCAAAAGTTATGTATCCCAAGTTTTTAAAGATAGAATGGGTGTACTTCTAGTTCATGAAAGTTGCGAGTGGGAAATGGGGCGCGGGGGACCGGCGTACCCGAATTAAGTCGCTTTGCGACGGAATGTTCAACCGTTTACGGTGGACTGTTAAACCGCTTTGCGGTGGAAAAGTGAATGTTAAACCGCTTTGCGGTGGGAAAGTGAATGTTAAACCGCTTTGCGGTAGAAATGCGCATGTTAATATGGTTCCAAATAAATAATTGCCCACTGTATTCTGATTGACTAGAAGTTACACCAAGTGAGCTCACGATGGAAATGAAGTGAAAGTTTGAAATGTTGTATGTTCTGGAAAGTAAAGAAAAAGGGGATACATACATGTAATTTTCTTAAAAAGCATTCATGTCATAAGCATGCATTCATGCATACAGTTTACTTACTGAGCTTTAGCTCACCCCAATCCCTCCCCAACATTTCAGGTGATGAAAGTTAGATGATCAAAGGGGAGCACTCGGCGGCTGACTCAGACAGTACCGACTTGAATTATTTATAATTTAAGTTAATGATTTAATTTAAGTTTTTAGTTGTTATTCTTTTAAATTGATAAATCATTTTGGATTAGTTTTCGGTTCTTAGTCAAAATAAGTTATGGTATTCCCCTTTGATTAGTTTTTATCATGTTTCATGAGTTTATAAATTTATACTTCAAGTTGTTTTGGTTGAGGAGTTTGGGGAATTGATGTTGAAGTTGAATTTTGGAATTATGGTTGAATGTTGAATGTTGGATTTGAATGGGTTGAGAATTTCATAATTATTGTAGGTGTGATGTCCCTCTACAGGTTGGTTATGTCCAAGTTATAGAGGAGACTCTGCCGAAATTTCGGTAAAATTTTATACTAGATAAATGAACATTTTTGTCGTGTAAACGATTTAATTCCGCAATTAATGTGAATGGAAGTTAACATGCCTAGGTTTTAGGCTTTGAAACTTGGGGTGTTACATTTTTGGTATCAGAGCTAAGAGTTTTAAAAGCGATTCTGTAAACTTTTAAAATTTATTTGAAAATGGTTCGGGTACTGAGTCACGCCTCAAGTGCTTCTCCCTCGATCATCCGGTAAGTTAAATTTTGTTTAAATTATGAAATGTTATTTGATGTTCCAATTATTGTAAATTCTTGCATGCTAATGTGTAATGTCGGAAAGTGAAAGGTTAATAATGTTGTCTGTGAATATGACGAGTTTATCTTGGTTATGTAAATGAGGAAGTGAGAAAGTAATGGTTATTAAAAATTTGGGTGCCGTTTAGTAGATCTTTTTGTGAAATAAGAAATGGATATGAATGGTATATCGGCATGAGAGTATACAATGTCCAAACGAGAAGTTGAGAAGTCATCGAACTTAGTATTAAGCACCTATCGTGTTGATCTCGGGACTACCCACTCATTTGATAGTCTCACAAATATAGGAAAATTGATTTACCCATCAAAGTAAATGAAGAACAAGTTTATATTGTCAACGCCATTTGAAGAATTGTTGAACTAAAGTTATGTGTTGAGAAATGTCCCAATCATGATGAATGGAAAGGAATAGATGATGGATTTCATAACACTGAATACCCACAAACTTGATGTTATACTAGGAATGGAATGATTATTACGGTATAAGGTTTCAATCACTGGCTACGTTAAGGTGGTATTTAAACCTTCAAATGAAATCCTTTTCACTTTGTTGAAGTAAAGATGAAACTTTCTATTTCGATATTATCAGTGATGAAGGCTCGTCAATTGATGAATAAGAGTTATTAAACCTACCTGGTTGCAATAATTGAAGTGTCTAAGGTGAATACTTCTCTCGAACAAATTTCTATTATTCGAGAATGACTAAAGATGTTCTCAGGAGATCTTTGTAATTTACCGCCTAAAAGATAAATTGAATTTGTCATCGATTAAGTGCGCAACTCTAGTATCCAAGGTATAATATCGAATGGCTCCTTCGTAACTTAAAAGAGCTCAAAGTGCAACTATAGAATCTCATGGACAAAAGTTTTGTTCAACCTAGCTTTTCGCCATGGGGTGCTCAGGAGCTATACCTGAAGAAGAAAGATGGTTTTATGAGACTTTGCAAAATCGTTTTTAGACATGGCAAAACTAGTTTTATGAAGTTGTGACGAGATGTTGAGATTATGAGTGATATGATTTTATTGAGACTTCTATGAGAAAAATTATGAAATTTGAGATATAAAGATTTGATTATTAATTATTGGGAATTAAGGAATGGATATTGTGTTTGAGTAAGTGAATTATTCCTCTATTTTGAGAGAAATTTATAATGTTGTTTGGTCTTGTAACTAAGAGATTTTGGGATTATGATTTGTGTCATATATTTATAAGTACGACTAATGGGTGGTCATTTGAGCCAATTAATGTATTGAAGGAAGTGAGATATTGATATTGGAAATTATGATTTGAAATTGTTATGTTGAGGAATTATGGATTGGTTTTCTGGGATATCAAGGTATACATGAAGTTATGTGATGATTTGATCCATACATTGGGAAATGATAAGTTATATTTTGAAAAGATGGGTGAAGACAAGTATTATGGCGTTATTGGGAAGAATCTTAATTATTCTTGGGAACGGATTGATCACTAGTAAGGAATGATCACTTGTATTGGAGAGTATTATAAATTATGAGGATATGAGATAATATTGTTGATTTATTTTGGAATTTGATCGGGAAGATATGTTAAAGATAAGCTGATGATATTATGTTGATTGTGAATAATATGTTATTGGATATACTACATAAAGAGAATATTCAGGTAATTTCTATCGTTTTAATTATTTTTGGTGATATTTGGTGATAAAGAAGTTTTAGAGATGACAAATTATTATGGTTTGGTATGTTTTTTAAAGAAATAGTAAAGGTTTATTGAAATTTGGAGAGAATTTTTCCATGGGCTTACAGAGATTAGTGAAGAGACGTGATGTCACTTGGGTTATTGAATAATGACTTAAGTAATCAGCAAATATTTCTTTATACAGAGTTTAGAGGCTATGTTGAGAGCTTGCATTTTAGACCTTTGTGATGGTTAGGAAAACCATTTACCGTCTGTTGAACTTACATGTAATATGATTATTGGGATTAGTCAGTTACCATGAATGGGAGATATTGAAAATATTTTATGGTGAGATGTCTTAAAGGAGTAACCATTTATTCAAAGTGAGAAATTGGGGACATGCGATTGAATGTTTGGGATTATGTGAGATAATGATTGTCATAAGGTCCATTGTATATAAAAGGTATAATAGATGATTGTAAGGAATAATGCGATGATGAGAACTGAAGGTGATAATATATTGAAATTATGAAATAAGTTGACCATCCATGAATAAGTTATGTTGTATTTGGTTCTAAGTGGAAATTCGAAGAATGATGAATCTCAGTCATGGAAAATGAATCAGGATTTCCTCATAATGTGACTGATTCACTGATGTACATTAAGTTTTCAAAATTGGTGAAAGAAACTTTATCAGGTCCTAGATTTGTACAAGTATTGCAGAAGTAATGCATCTGATCGGAGGAAAGTTTATGATAGTACATACCATGAAATTGTGGAGATTATTATTGATGGTATCTTGATTCAAAAATAAGAAATGAAATTTTAGGAAATTGTCCTTGTGGATAGGATTTGTGGAAAATGAGGATAAGACTTCACAATGATTATTTATTATGGAGTAGTGTGCAGAAAGAGTGACAATGGCAGAATCCAAGATTTATTGAGTTTGAGAGATTGATATAAAATCTTAGTGAGTATATTGACGTAAAAGGTTCGTGTGAAGGATATGATGGTTATTATGTCGAAATCTTAGAGAGATTGATATGATTATTTGAGGTCAGTTGTGTGACTTTTACTTATAATGGGATTGTATTTTTGGGTTAAGTAAACTTGATGAGGAATTCTATATGAATCACAAAAGTTTTATTCATTGGTGATAGGTCAATGATTTATTTATAAAATACTTGGTTAGAGTATTATTATGATGATTTTGAAAGCATGAATTTTTAAGTTAGCACCTTGGCTTTAGTTTTAAGATGAGGGTATGATGTTGAATACTTGATTGCAATATATAAGTATGGATTACAGGATTTAAGTTGATCCTTTGATTTTAAAAGAAATGTCAGCATGTTTAGAAAGGATTTCGTTTGTAAATCTTTCCAGGAAGATTCTGTCAAAGTTTTAGTATTTCTACTGTATATTTTGGTATGGACATCAAGTTTCACTAATCCTGGATTATAAAGTCTTATTTTGGGCAATCTTCTTGATTTTAGTTTTAAGAATGTGATCAATCAATGTATATATTAAGGTTTAGACGTTAAAATATGTTCTATGAAAGGCTGGAAATAGAAAGTTAGTGAATGGATTCATAAGTGGGATAATGTCGGTTGATGGTCTCCTACAACAATAGCTATCAAACTTCGATCCGTATTGAGTACTATACAATAGGAAGTGTGGATTGTCAATTTACGAGGGTAAGTAGGAGAAAGAATGTTATTGGGTCCAGTAATAGTACAGCAGACAACTGAAGTTGTTGAAATAATTCATCAGGGGATGAAAAATGCAAAGAGTAGACAGAAGAACTATGCTGACAAAAGAAGGAAACCTTAGAATTCGTTGAAGGAGATATGATCTTTTTGAAGGTAGCTCCTATGAAAAGAATTACTAGATTCGGGAAGAAAGAAAAGAAGGTTGAGCCCTTTTGTTGGCCTTGAGAGGCTAGAAATGATGAGTGACCTAATTTATCTGATTGCATTGCCACCAAAACCATCTAGGATACAAAAGGTGTTTTACGTCTTATTGCTGAGGAAGTATTATCCAGACTCATCTTATATTCTCAGCTATGAGTAATTAGATCTTCGTGAGAAATTGACATATGAATAGTCACATGCGAGAACCTTAGAAAAGGATAATAAGGAACTCAGGAGAAAGAAGGTAACATTAGTTAAAGCCCTTTGGAGGAATCATACAGTAGAAGAGGCTACTTGGGAACGTGAAGATGATATGCGTGCCAAGTATCCACAAGTTGTGGTAAGTTTTAATTTCGAGGACGAAATTTCTTTTAGGGGGTAAGGAATTGTAATACCACTTTTCGTTTTACGTGCTTTCTTGAATATCACCCAATTTCTATGATGGTACTATGAAGAATTATTTATTTGACAATTATTATTGATATTAAGTTGAATTATTTTGCAGTGGAAGGATTTGGACGCCGTCTCGATCAATGTACCGATTCGAAAGTTTATAAATTGATTATTTTAATTATTTACGTGCAATTCTACGTGATTAATTGTTTTATTGCCTAAGCATGTTATTTTCTATTTTATTATGCCAATTTGAAATGTGGGGGAAAAGTTTGGTGTCAGTCGAGGGCAAATAGAACTTATAGGCTTACTTAAACAAAAGAGGAGAATTGAGGGATTGAATTGCAATTTACCAAAAGTTAAACACTTAAACCTAATCTAACCATCATCCCTCACGCTGCTCTCTCACAATCTCTCACACTCGGTCTCGCTCTCTCATCTCTCACACTCTCTCCGCTCTCACTCGCGATCTCTACACTCTGTCTCTCTCTGCGCTCTCCGTCTCCCGTCTCTCTCACCTCTCGCCGGCAACGCTCACCTCACCACCGGTCGCCATCACGGTAGGGCGCTCCTCTCTACCTTTTTCTCTTCCCTTTCCCCTCGAGCGCACACCCACACACGCGAGAAAACAACCCACCCGCACCTGAAATTTACACACGCACACACACTTCCACACTTCGATACACACATATATTTATTGATTTTTGTGTATGTAAATGTGTGTTGAATGTATGTATGTATGTATGTATATGAATGATCTTCAGATTTTGGGTTTTGGTTAAATTCTAATTTTAAATTGTTAAACTCAAATTGAGGTATATATATATAAGTTGAGTGTATGTATATATGTTAAGATTTTTCAAAATTCAGATTTTGGAATAGTTTAAATTCGAATTTAATTGTTAATTTCAGTTTGTGGGCTATATATATATATATATATATATATATATATATATGAAAATCTGTCGATTTCGAAAATTTTAATTCAGGGAATTAGTTAACTATTTGGTAAATGCCGATTTACAATGGTTATTTTCAGATTGGAATTTTTGTGTGTGTATGTATATTACGTGAATACCCATTTATTTCAGATTTCGAAATTATAAAGATTTAATTGAGTTAATTGATTTTCCTATCAGTTTAGGATAGATTCGAGAATTTTATATTTGTTAACTGTTAGAATTGTTGATTTCGTTGTTTTGGTTAAGTTTGAATTATGAAGACGATTTTTCAGATTTCGAAAATGGAATCATTAATTTGGTTAATTGATATATTTTAGTTTAATTCTTATGTAATAACCGTAAATTCAGATTTGGGGCAATGTGTATATATGTATTTCCCAATTTTATAATAAAATTTAGATTTGAAAAAAAGATTTTATTGTTTTAACTTGTTTAATGTAATGTTGAAAGAATGATGAATATATCAATTTGAACTGAAAGCATATTTTATTAATGAATGATACAACTAGGATTTTGGTACATTGACGACACGGGCAGTCGAGGCTCCTCCACTTGCAAATTCAAATAACGGTAAATACTAAGGACTACAGGTAAGTAAACTTCCCCCTATTTTCATCAAAGTTGAATGTAAATGTGAAAGTTATGTGTAAATGACTGTCTTGCAACTTAATTGCTTTGATGAATTTCATTTACTTTCTGAAAGTATATGTTATTATGAAGAATGTTCAAGCATGCACATTATCATGTCATTGCATCATCAAGCATGCATTGGCATCGAAATTGGGAAGTGAAATGTTTTTAAATGAAAGAAATGTGTCAAGGTGCAAGTTTGTTCAAAAGTTATGTATCCCAAGTTTTTAAAGATAGAATGGGTGTACTTCTAGTTCATGAAAGTTGCGAGTGGGAAATGGGGCGCGGGGGACCGGCGTACCCGAATTAAGTCGCTTTGCGACGGAATGTTCAACCGTTTACGGTGGACTGTTAAACCGCTTTGCGGTGGAAAAGTGAATGTTAAACCGCTTTGCGGTGGGAAAGTGAATGTTAAACCGCTTTGCGGTAGAAATGCGCATGTTAATATGGTTCCAAATAAATAATTGCCCACTGTATTCTGATTGACTAGAAGTTACACCAAGTGAGCTCACGATGGAAATGAAGTGAAAGTTTGAAATGTTGTATGTTCTGGAAAGTAAAGAAAAAGGGGATACATACATGTAATTTTCTTAAAAAGCATTCATGTCATAAGCATGCATTCATGCATACAGTTTACTTACTGAGCTTTAGCTCACCCCAATCCCTCCCCAACATTTCAGGTGATGAAAGTTAGATGATCAAAGGGGAGCACTCGGCGGCTGACTCAGACAGTACCGACTTGAATTATTTATAATTTAAGTTAATGATTTAATTTAAGTTTTTAGTTGTTATTCTTTTAAATTGATAAATCATTTTGGATTAGTTTTCGGTTCTTAGTCAAAATAAGTTATGGTATTCCCCTGTGATTAGTTTTTATCATGTTTCATGAGTTTATAAATTTATACTTCAAGTTGTTTTGGTTGAGGAGTTTGGGGAATTGATGTTGAAGTTGAATTTTGGAATTATGGTTGAATGTTGAATGTTGGATTTGAATGGGTTGAGAATTTCATAATTATTGTAGGTGTGATGTCCCTCTACAGGTTGGTTATGTCCAAGTTATAGAGGAGACTCTGCCGAAATTTCGGTAAAATTTTATACTAGATAAATGAACATTTTTGTCGTGTAAACGATTTAATTCCGCAATTAATGTGAATGGAAGTTAACATGCCTAGGTTTTAGGCTTTGAAACTTGGGGTGTTACATTTTTGGTATCAGAGCTAAGAGTTTTAAAAGCGATTCTGTAAACTTTTAAAATTTATTTGAAAATGGTTCGGGTACTGAGTCACGCCTCAAGTGCTTCTCCCTCGATCATCCGGTAAGTTAAATTTTGTTTAAATTATGAAATGTTATTTGATGTTCCAATTATTGTAAATTCTTGCATGCTAATGTGTAATGTCGGAAAGTGAAAGGTTAATAATGTTGTCTGTGAATATGACGAGTTTATCTTGGTTATGTAAATGAGGAAGTGAGAAAGTAATGGTTATTAAAAATTTGGGTGCCGTTTAGTAGATCTTTTTGTGAAATAAGAAATGGATATGAATGGTATATCGGCATGAGAGTATACAATGTCCAAACGAGAAGTTGAGAAGTCATCGAACTTAGTATTAAGCACCTATCGTGTTGATCTCGGGACTACCCACTCATTTGATAGTCTCACAAATATAGGAAAATTGATTTACCCATCAAAGTAAATGAAGAACAAGTTTATATTGTCAACGCCATTTGAAGAATTGTTGAACTAAAGTTATGTGTTGAGAAATGTCCCAATCATGATGAATGGAAAGGAATAGATGATGGATTTCATAACACTGAATACCCACAAACTTGATGTTATACTAGGAATGGAATGATTATTACGGTATAAGGTTTCAATCACTGGCTACGTTAAGGTGGTATTTAAACCTTCAAATGAAATCCTTTTCACTTTGTTGAAGTAAAGATGAAACTTTCTATTTCGATATTATCAGTGATGAAGGCTCGTCAATTGATGAATAAGAGTTATTAAACCTACCTGGTTGCAATAATTGAAGTGTCTAAGGTGAATACTTCTCTCGAACAAATTTCTATTATTCGAGAATGACTAAAGATGTTCTCAGGAGATCTTTGTAATTTACCGCCTAAAAGATAAATTGAATTTGTCATCGATTAAGTGCGCAACTCTAGTATCCAAGGTATAATATCGAATGGCTCCTTCGTAACTTAAAAGAGCTCAAAGTGCAACTATAGAATCTCATGGACAAAAGTTTTGTTCAACCTAGCTTTTCGCCATGGGGTGCTCAGGAGCTATACCTGAAGAAGAAAGATGGTTTTATGAGACTTTGCAAAATCGTTTTTAGACATGGCAAAACTAGTTTTATGAAGTTGTGACGAGATGTTGAGATTATGAGTGATATGATTTTATTGAGACTTCTATGAGAAAAATTATGAAATTTGAGATATAAAGATTTGATTATTAATTATTGGGAATTAAGGAATGGATATTGTGTTTGAGTAAGTGAATTATTCCTCTATTTTGAGAGAAATTTATAATGTTGTTTGGTCTTGTAACTAAGAGATTTTGGGATTATGATTTGTGTCATATATTTATAAGTACGACTAATGGGTGGTCATTTGAGCCAATTAATGTATTGAAGGAAGTGAGATATTGATATTGGAAATTATGATTTGAAATTGTTATGTTGAGGAATTATGGATTGGTTTTCTGGGATATCAAGGTATACATGAAGTTATGTGATGATTTGATCCATACATTGGGAAATGATAAGTTATATTTTGAAAAGATGGGTGAAGACAAGTATTATGGCGTTATTGGGAAGAATCTTAATTATTCTTGGGAACGGATTGATCACTAGTAAGGAATGATCACTTGTATTGGAGAGTATTATAAATTATGAGGATATGAGATAATATTGTTGATTTATTTTGGAATTTGATCGGGAAGATATGTTAAAGATAAGCTGATGATATTATGTTGATTGTGAATAATATGTTATTGGATATACTACATAAAGAGAATATTCAGGTAATTTCTATCGTTTTAATTATTTTTGGTGATATTTGGTGATAAAGAAGTTTTAGAGATGACAAATTATTATGGTTTGGTATGTTTTTTAAAGAAATAGTAAAGGTTTATTGAAATTTGGAGAGAATTTTTCCATGGGCTTACAGAGATTAGTGAAGAGACGTGATGTCACTTGGGTTATTGAATAATGACTTAAGTAATCAGCAAATATTTCTTTATACAGAGTTTAGAGGCTATGTTGAGAGCTTGCATTTTAGACCTTTGTGATGGTTAGGAAAACCATTTACCGTCTGTTGAACTTACATGTAATATGATTATTGGGATTAGTCAGTTACCATGAATGGGAGATATTGAAAATATTTTATGGTGAGATGTCTTAAAGGAGTAACCATTTATTCAAAGTGAGAAATTGGGGACATGCGATTGAATGTTTGGGATTATGTGAGATAATGATTGTCATAAGGTCCATTGTATATAAAAGGTATAATAGATGATTGTAAGGAATAATGCGATGATGAGAACTGAAGGTGATAATATATTGAAATTATGAAATAAGTTGACCATCCATGAATAAGTTATGTTGTATTTGGTTCTAAGTGGAAATTCGAAGAATGATGAATCTCAGTCATGGAAAATGAATCAGGATTTCCTCATAATGTGACTGATTCACTGATGTACATTAAGTTTTCAAAATTGGTGAAAGAAACTTTATCAGGTCCTAGATTTGTACAAGTATTGCAGAAGTAATGCATCTGATCAGAGGAAAGTTTATGATAGTACATACCATGAAATTGTGGAGATTATTATTGATGGTATCTTGATTCAAAAATAAGAAATGAAATTTTAGGAAATTGTCCTTGTGGATAGGATTTGTGGAAAATGAGGATAAGACTTCACAATGATTATTTATTATGGAGTAGTGTGCAGAAAGAGTGACAATGGCAGAATCCAAGATTTATTGAGTTTGAGAGATTGATATAAAATCTTAGTGAGTATATTGACGTAAAAGGTTCGTGTGAAGGATATGATGGTTATTATGTCGAAATCTTAGAGAGATTGATATGATTATTTGAGGTCAGTTGTGTGACTTTTACTTATAATGGGATTGTATTTTTGGGTTAAGTAAACTTGATGAGGAATTCTATATGAATCACAAAAGTTTTATTCATTGGTGATAGGTCAATGATTTATTTATAAAATACTTGGTTAGAGTATTATTATGATGATTTTGAAAGCATGAATTTTTAAGTTAGCACCTTGGCTTTAGTTTTAAGATGAGGGTATGATGTTGAATACTTGATTGCAATATATAAGTATGGATTACAGGATTTAAGTTGATCCTTTGATTTTAAAAGAAATGTCAGCATGTTTAGAAAGGATTTCGTTTGTAAATCTTTCCAGGAAGATTCTGTCAAAGTTTTAGTATTTCTACTGTATATTTTGGTATGGACATCAAGTTTCACTAATCCTGGATTATAAAGTCTTATTTTGGGCAATCTTCTTGATTTTAGTTTTAAGAATGTGATCAATCAATGTATATATTAAGGTTTAGACGTTAAAATATGTTCTATGAAAGGCTGGAAATAGAAAGTTAGTGAATGGATTCATAAGTGGGATAATGTCGGTTGATGGTCTCCTACAACAATAGCTATCAAACTTCGATCCGTATTGAGTACTATACAATAGGAAGTGTGGATTGTCAATTTACGAGGGTAAGTAGGAGAAAGAATGTTATTGGGTCCAGTAATAGTACAGCAGACAACTGAAGTTGTTGAAATAATTCATCAGGGGATGAAAAATGCAAAGAGTAGACAGAAGAACTATGCTGACAAAAGAAGGAAACCTTAGAATTCGTTGAAGGAGATATGATCTTTTTGAAGGTAGCTCCTATGAAAAGAATTACTAGATTCGGGAAGAAAGAAAAGAAGGTTGAGCCCTTTTGTTGGCCTTGAGAGGCTAGAAATGATGAGTGACCTAATTTATCTGATTGCATTGCCACCAAAACCATCTAGGATACAAAAGGTGTTTTACGTCTTATTGCTGAGGAAGTATTATCCAGACTCATCTTATATTCTCAGCTATGAGTAATTAGATCTTCGTGAGAAATTGACATATGAATAGTCACATGCGAGAACCTTAGAAAAGGATAATAAGGAACTCAGGAGAAAGAAGGTAACATTAGTTAAAGCCCTTTGGAGGAATCATACAGTAGAAGAGGCTACTTGGGAACGTGAAGATGATATGCGTGCCAAGTATCCACAAGTTGTGGTAAGTTTTAATTTCGAGGACGAAATTTCTTTTAGGGGGTAAGGAATTGTAATACCACTTTTCGTTTTACGTGCTTTCTTGAATATCACCCAATTTCTATGATGGTACTATGAAGAATTATTTATTTGACAATTATTATTGATATTAAGTTGAATTATTTTGCAGTGGAAGGATTTGGACGCCGTCTCGATCAATGTACCGATTCGAAAGTTTATAAATTGATTATTTTAATTATTTACGTGCAATTCTACGTGATTAATTGTTTTATTGCCTAAGCATGTTATTTTCTATTTTATTATGCCAATTTGAAATGTGGGGGAAAAGTTTGGTGTCAGTCGAGGGCAAATAGAACTTATAGGCTTACTTAAACAAAAGAGGAGAATTGAGGGATTGAATTGCAATTTACCAAAAGTTAAACACTTAAACCTAATCTAACCATCATCCCTCACGCTGCTCTCTCACAATCTCTCACACTCGGTCTCGCTCTCTCATCTCTCACACTCTCTCCGCTCTCACTCGCGATCTCTACACTCTGTCTCTCTCTGCGCTCTCCGTCTCCCGTCTCTCTCACCTCTCGCCGGCAACGCTCACCTCACCACCGGTCGCCATCACGGTAGGGCGCTCCTCTCTACCTTTTTCTCTTCCCTTTCCCCTCGAGCGCACACCCACACACGCGAGAAAACAACCCACCCGCACCTGAAATTTACACACGCACACACACTTCCACACTTCGATACACACATATATTTATTGATTTTTGTGTATGTAAATGTGTGTTGAATGTATGTATGTATGTATGTATATGAATGATCTTCAGATTTTGGGTTTTGGTTAAATTCTAATTTTAAATTGTTAAACTCAAATTGAGGTATATATATATAAGTTGAGTGTATGTATATATGTTAAGATTTTTCAAAATTCAGATTTTGGAATAGTTTAAATTCGAATTTAATTGTTAATTTCAGTTTGTGGGCTATATATATATATATATATATATATATATATATATATATGAAAATCTGTCGATTTCGAAAATTTTAATTCAGGGAATTAGTTAACTATTTGGTAAATGCCGATTTACAATGGTTATTTTCAGATTGGAATTTTTGTGTGTGTATGTATATTACGTGAATACCCATTTATTTCAGATTTCGAAATTATAAAGATTTAATTGAGTTAATTGATTTTCCTATCAGTTTAGGATAGATTCGAGAATTTTATATTTGTTAACTGTTAGAATTGTTGATTTCGTTGTTTTGGTTAAGTTTGAATTATGAAGACGATTTTTCAGATTTCGAAAATGGAATCATTAATTTGGTTAATTGATATATTTTAGTTTAATTCTTATGTAATAACCGTAAATTCAGATTTGGGGCAATGTGTATATATGTATTTCCCAATTTTATAATAAAATTTAGATTTGAAAAAAAGATTTTATTGTTTTAACTTGTTTAATGTAATGTTGAAAGAATGATGAATATATCAATTTGAACTGAAAGCATATTTTATTAATGAATGATACAACTAGGATTTTGGTACATTGACGACACGGGCAGTCGAGGCTCCTCCACTTGCAAATTCAAATAACGGTAAATACTAAGGACTACAGGTAAGTAAACTTCCCCCTATTTTCATCAAAGTTGAATGTAAATGTGAAAGTTATGTGTAAATGACTGTCTTGCAACTTAATTGCTTTGATGAATTTCATTTACTTTCTGAAAGTATATGTTATTATGAAGAATGTTCAAGCATGCACATTATCATGTCATTGCATCATCAAGCATGCATTGGCATCGAAATTGGGAAGTGAAATGTTTTTAAATGAAAGAAATGTGTCAAGGTGCAAGTTTGTTCAAAAGTTATGTATCCCAAGTTTTTAAAGATAGAATGGGTGTACTTCTAGTTCATGAAAGTTGCGAGTGGGAAATGGGGCGCGGGGGACCGGCGTACCCGAATTAAGTCGCTTTGCGACGGAATGTTCAACCGTTTACGGTGGACTGTTAAACCGCTTTGCGGTGGAAAAGTGAATGTTAAACCGCTTTGCGGTGGGAAAGTGAATGTTAAACCGCTTTGCGGTAGAAATGCGCATGTTAATATGGTTCCAAATAAATAATTGCCCACTGTATTCTGATTGACTAGAAGTTACACCAAGTGAGCTCACGATGGAAATGAAGTGAAAGTTTGAAATGTTGTATGTTCTGGAAAGTAAAGAAAAAGGGGATACATACATGTAATTTTCTTAAAAAGCATTCATGTCATAAGCATGCATTCATGCATACAGTTTACTTACTGAGCTTTAGCTCACCCCAATCCCTCCCCAACATTTCAGGTGATGAAAGTTAGATGATCAAAGGGGAGCACTCGGCGGCTGACTCAGACAGTACCGACTTGAATTATTTATAATTTAAGTTAATGATTTAATTTAAGTTTTTAGTTGTTATTCTTTTAAATTGATAAATCATTTTGGATTAGTTTTCGGTTCTTAGTCAAAATAAGTTATGGTATTCCCCTGTGATTAGTTTTTATCATGTTTCATGAGTTTATAAATTTATACTTCAAGTTGTTTTGGTTGAGGAGTTTGGGGAATTGATGTTGAAGTTGAATTTTGGAATTATGGTTGAATGTTGAATGTTGGATTTGAATGGGTTGAGAATTTCATAATTATTGTAGGTGTGATGTCCCTCTACAGGTTGGTTATGTCCAAGTTATAGAGGAGACTCTGCCGAAATTTCGGTAAAATTTTATACTAGATAAATGAACATTTTTGTCGTGTAAACGATTTAATTCCGCAATTAATGTGAATGGAAGTTAACATGCCTAGGTTTTAGGCTTTGAAACTTGGGGTGTTACAAAAATAGTCGACTTCAAGAGTAACATATTAAAATTTTAGAGTAAACGGAGAACATATACATAGAGAAATGGAATGATGAAGTGGTGACGTGAGCATGCAAGGGCCCTGCAATGGCCTTGCAAGGGCCCTGCAGTGGCCTTGCAATGGCCCTGCAGTGGCCTTACAATGGCCCTGCAGTGGCTGAAATGGTGCTAGAGAGTTAAACATGCACATTTGTGTAATGCAATGCAGCAAAATGCGAAATTATTGCACAAAGACGGTGAAAAACATGTAACAAAGATATGTGCTCGAGTGGATATCTCAAATTTCAACAACACTCTCGTTGGTTCATTTCATCGAACACCTTGTATGCATAAGAAAATTAAAGAAGAATTCATAACATTATGCACATGGAAGGTTCCCAAAATGTTTATTTCATCACACCCACACATAATCCATCCAAAACTAACCTAGCCCATACTCCACTAGATCAAAATTTCAAAAGGTGCACAAATTAGGAAAAAAATCGGTCAAAACTAGGAAGGAACAAACTTACTATGATTTCAAACCTAGAGTTTGTGATTAGGAGTGTTGAGACCCTTGATTATGCACGAGATTGATAGTGGTATCTTCAAGAGTAGAGGGTTGCGCGAAATGGTGGCGAGAGAGAGAAGGTGTCACCCGGCAGCGTAAAGAAGAGCCAAGTGATTGCTGCCGGGTTTTAAAAAGTGATTCTCGCACCCAGTTTACCCACGCGATCGCGCAGTATGACCATTAGCGATCGCGTGGTAGAGGTAAAAAAGATCTGTTGAAAATATGACGGCAAGTAGCGATCACCGACTTGGTAAATTCGCGATCGTGACTTAGCCTTGGATTTTTATTTTTTATTATAATGAAAAATGCCATACACCCACAAAATGATTGAAAAACGTGGATGAACATGAGTATCGACCTCTAACCTTGTTCAACTCGTGAGGGGGCTCGGGAATGACAACTAAAACCTATAGTGCTCAAACTTTCCTAAAAATCTGAAAATATGCCTAAAATGCCAAATAATGCAAACAATAGCTGATATGAATAAAAAGTGCACAAAAACAATTTAACGAATACTAATGAACCTAAACTAACTAAAGCAGAAGTCATGAATGCAATAATGATAAAAATGATGAAATGTGAGACTAAGGTAAAATAAATCAAGATAAATAAACGAGAAGAAAAATTGGGTTACCTCCCAACAAGCGCTCCGTTTATAGTCTCAAGCCCGACTTTCTGCATTGGTCACTCTGGAATGGCGATGTCAACGTATGACTTCTCCTTATCAAAATCGACCTCAAAGTAATGCTTGATTCTCTGCCCATTTACTTTAAAATGTCCTTTAGTCGGATGATGAAGCTCAAATGTGCCATATGAAAAAACTTGTGCAATTGTGAATGGACCAGACCATCTCGACCTCAATTTTCCCGGAAAAAGCTTCAAGCGTGAATTGTACAGGAGCACCTGATCCCCAACTTGAAATTCCCTCTTGTGAATGTGGCGATCATGCCACTTCTTTGTCCGGTCCTTATAGATTGGGGCATTCTCATAAGCTCCTAAGCGAAATTCATCCAATGCATTAAGTTGCATAAATCTCTGATCTTTGGCTAAGTCCATATCAAGGTTCAACTGTTTTAAAGCCCAGTATGCCTAGTGTTCAAATTCAATCGGTAAATGACATGCTTTCCCATAAACCAACTGAAATGGTGATATCCCGATAGGAGTTTTGAAAGCTATCCTATATGCCCATAACGCATCGTCCAATTTGCTGGCCCAGTC
The DNA here is from genome assembly GCA_963555705.1 of Ligustrum vulgare. NCBI lineage: Eukaryota > Viridiplantae > Streptophyta > Magnoliopsida > Lamiales > Oleaceae > Ligustrum > Ligustrum vulgare. The sequence continues at coordinate 24,423,535 of OY743174.1, forward strand.
TTTACGGGATGACCTCACTGTTGTTTCCAAAATCCGTTTCAACTGCCCGTTTGACGTTTCCACTTGCCCACTAGTCTGCGGATGATAAGCTGTCCCCATGCAATGATGAGTTCCATACTTGGCCAGTACTGCTTTGAACAATTTGTTGTTGAAGTGAGTCCCCCATCACTTATGATTGCTCATGGTGCTCCAAATCGAGTAAAAATGTTTTTTCGTATAAAATCAACCACAATTCTAGCATCATTAGTTGGGCATGCCTTTGCTTCCACCCACTTCGAGACATAGTCAACCGCCACTAGTATGTATTTGTTGTTGTATGAAGGGGGAAACGGACCCACGAAGTCTATTCCACATACATCAAACACTTCAACCTCCAAAACACTGTTAAGCGGCATCTCATGCTTTGATGATATATTTCCTATTTGTTGGCATCGGTCACATGCTTTGACAAACAAGAAGGCATCTTTAAACACTGTTGGCCAATAAAACCCACATTGCAAAACTTTAGCCGCCGTTTTAGTGGCTCCCATGTGTCCACCATATGGGGCTGAATGGCACTTCTCTAGAACCGGTATAATCTCTTCATCTGGAATACACCTTCGAATTATTTGATCAGGTCCCCTTCTGTACAAAAATGGATCTTCCCAATAATAGAATTTCAGATCGTGAAAGAATTTTTTCTTCTGCTGGTATGTAAACTCAGGTGGCATCACGTTGCTGACCAAGTAATTGACATAGTCTGCAAACCAGGGCCCTTTATTCTTCTCTACATGCATCATATGGGTGAGCAACATCAACTGTTCATCTGGAAACACTTCGTTTATTTCTTCAAGATTTTCCTGATTTCCCTGCTCCAATCTGGATAAATGATCTGCAATCTGATTTCCTGTACCTTTTTTTTCCCGAATTTCAATGTCGAATTCTTGAAGCAGTAAAACCCATCTGATCAGTCTAGGCTTGGCATCCTTTTTCCAAATAAGTACTTCAACTCAGAATGATCTATGTATACCACCACTTTTGATCCTATAAGATAAGACCTGAATTTGTCAAAGGCAAACACCACTGCTAATAGCTCTTTCTCAGTTGTGGCATAATTTATCTGAGCATAAGTCAATGTTCTGCTGGCATAATAAATTACGTGGAAAATTTTGTCCTTTCGTTGCCCCAAAGCTGCCCCCACAGCGTAGTCACTCGCGTCGCACATGAGCTCAAAAGGCAAACTCCAATCTGGTGCCACGATGATTAGTCCAGTCGTTAATTTTTCTTTGAGTGTATTGAAGGATGATAAACACTCTTCAGAAAAATTTAAAACTACCTCCTTTTCCAGTAAATTACAAAGGGGCTTCGTGATTTTGGAAAAATCCTTTATAAATCTCCTGTAAAATCCAGCATGGCCTAAGAAACTTCTTACTCCTTTAACTGAGCTAGGTGGTGGTAGTTTTTCAATTACTCCTGTCCACTTCAATTCCTTTTTCAGAAATCCGATGCCCTAATACAATCCCCTCGTGCACCATAAAGTAACATTTCTCCCAATTTAACACCAGATTTGTTTCTGTGCATCTCTTAAGAACTAGGGAGAGGTGTGTAGACACTCATCAAACGAGGATCCAAAGACTGAGAAATCATCCATGAAGACTTCAATAAATCGCTCCACCATATCGAAAAATATTGCCATCATGCATCTCTGGAAGGTTGCTGGAGCGTTACATTCTCCAACATCTGATCGATGAACGGTAATGGAAAATGATCTTTTCTGGTTGCAGCATTCAGTTTCCTGTAGTCAATACACATTCTCCATCCGGTCACTGTCCTTTTAGGGATCAACTCGTTGTTCTCATTAGCAATTATTGTCATGCCCCCCTTCTTTGGCACTACGTGAACTGGGCTGACCCAAGCACTGTCTGAGATCGGGTATATGACACCCGCATCTAGTAACTTTAAAATCTCTTTCCTCACTACTTCTTTCAAAGTTGGATTTAGTCTGCGCTGTCCTTCCACAGATGGCCTGTAATCATCTTCCATCAAAATTTTATGCAGACAAATAGTTGGACTAATACCCTTGATATCGGCAATAGTCCATCCTATTGCGGTTTTGTGTTCCTTCACCACCCGCAACAACCGTTCTTCTTCCAATGCTGTCAAGTGGCTCGAAATGATAATTGGAAGTGTCGAAGATTCCCCCAAAAATGCATATCGCAGGTGAGCTGGTAGAGGTTTTAACTCCAAAGTGGGAGGAATTTCACACAATGGACGAAATTTCTGCAAATTTTCTCCTAATGGTTTAAAATAGCGACCTGCCCTTAACGTGAACCTTGGTGATGCCTCCAATTCATTAGCCATCCTCGCCACATCTTCATTTTCCGAGTTCACTGATTCTGACTGAACAATGCATGCCTCTAATGGATCTTTAGGATGCTCTTCATCATATACACTACGAACTGTTTCTTGCACAATATTCACCGTGAAACACGTGTCCAATGATGAGGGATACTTCATGAACTTAAAGATGTTGAACGTGATCTTCTCCTCATCCACACGAAGCACTAGTGTTCCTTCGTGAACATCTATCATTGCTTTTCCAGTTCTCAAGAATGGTCGTCCCAAGATAAGCGGGATCGTCTTATCTTCTTCCATATCCAATATAACAAAGTCTACAGGGTAAATGAATTTCCCCACTCTTATCAACACATCTTCAAGCAACCCCCAAGGGTATTTTATCGAACGATCTACCAATTGCAAGGAAATGGTGGTTGGTTTTGCTTCCCCAATCCCGAGCTTCCTGAAAATAGATAAAGGCATTAGATTAATGCTAGCACCTAAATCACACAAAGCAGATTCAAAATCAATAGAACCAATAGTGCAAGGTATCGTGAAACTCCCTGGATCCTTCAGTTTGGGAGGCAATTTCTTCTGAATTATTGCACTGCATTCTTCAGTGAGCATCACTGTCTCATGCTCGTCCAGCTTTTGTTTATTTGTCAGGATTTCTTTCATGAATTTAGCATAGCTTGGCATCTGGGTCAAAGCTTCTACAAAGGGAATATTGATGTGCAGCTGCTTGATTTTTTTAATAAATTTAGAAAACTGCTGGTCTAGCTTATGCTTCCTTAGCCTATGTGGATATGGTATGGGAGGTACGTAGGCCTTAACTGGAGTCGGGGCCTTCTTCACCTCAGCTTCTTCTGACCTGTTGGATTTTTTTGTTGAATTTTCTCTCTTCCTGTGATCAGCTTCTTTCTCTTCCACTGCTTCTATCACAGTTTCTGAGTTTTCCGTTCTTTTCACATAGATTTCTGGTAATTGGACCCCACTTCTGGTTGTAATGACTTGTACTTGTTCTCTTGGATTTGTTTCTGTATTACTGGGTAATTTACCTTGCTGTCTTTCTGAACTTGCATTTGTCAATTGTCCAATTTGAATTTTTATTTCTTTAATGTCAGCTTGATGGCTTTGTAGCAGCTGCAGTATCAATTCTTCACTGGAGGTCTTTTTAATTTGTTGTTGCTGCTGAAACCCTGACGGTCGCTGGACATTTTGATTGTTAGCCCATGAGAAGTTTGGATGCTTCCTCCATTCAGGGTTGTACGTCTGTGAGTACATACCCCCTTGCTGCCTCTAATTGTTTCCAACAAAATTTGCCTGCTCTTTATCCGGTTGACCTTGATATGCCATAGGACACTCTGATAGTGCATGATTCTCAAAACAGTAATCACAAACTATGGCTGCCTGAGCTGCAAGCACTGGCTGCTGATTCATGCTGTCAAATTTTTTTGTCAATGCGTCCAGTTTACCATTAATAGCTGTAATTTCATTTACCGCAGCTATTCCACCAGATTTCTGTGTAGTGCGATCTGAGTACCACTGATAACTATTTGCTGTCATTTTCTCGAATATTTCGGAGGCTTCTTCATAAGTCAAATCCATCATAGATCCACCTGCAGCTGAATCTGCATGCTTCTTGTTGTCATTGGTCAACCCGTTGTAGAAAGTTCGTATGAGGATCCAATCAGTTATTCCATGATTAGGACATTGATGAACCAGTTCATTAAACCTTTCCCAAGCCTAAAAAATGGACTCTCATGGCTGTTGGTTGAAAGAAAGGACTTCGCGCCTTAGCTTTGACATCCGGCCAGGTGGAAAGAACTTGTCAACAAATTTTTGACTCATTACTTCCTAAGTAGTGATTGTGTGGAGGGGTAGCGTGTAAAAACATGCCTTTGCCTTGTCTGCCAATGAGAAGGAAAATAGTTTCAGCTTTACAGCGTCACCCGGAACTCCATTCATTTGCTGCATGTCACACAATTCTTGAAAAGTTCGCAGGTGTGCATGTGGATCTTCAGACGACAACCCATGAAAGATGGCAGAGTTTTGGATCAGAGAGATCAAAGAAGTCTTGATCTCAAAGTTGTTAGCAGGTATAGCAGGCGGCACTATGCAAGTTCCAATGGTTCCCACTGGAGGAATCATATAATCCCTTAATGCTCACCTCTCGTTGTTCGGTCGATTCTGTTGTTGAACATGCAATCATAATTTAAATCAATTAATAGGGCGAGTCTACACATTGGTCTTTCCACGAAAAAAACGTTTTCATTTCTTCTCATAAAAATGACTTTCACAAGTAACTTGACATTCACATGCAATTATAATTTAAATAAATTAATAAGGAGAGTCTACCTTAAATTCGACGAGTGCAATGTTGAGCGGGAAATTGTCTTCCACTCTTTAATTCTCCGTACGCTTCGTCTAGCCCATAAGTTACATTATTCTTTAGAAATTTATAGTCTAAAAATAATAATTTACACTTTGAGGACTGAAATTGATGTTTTGAAAGTCGGGGGACTAAAATGAATACTTTTGAAAGTTGAGGGACTAAAATGTAAATCTTTTAAAACTTGGGCTTAAAATTTAATAAGGTAAATCAGCAGGGACTGAAATAAAATGGGTTTGATACTTGGGGGTTAAAATAATAACTTTTGAAATTTAGGGCTGAAATGATCATTTTAAAACTTGGGGACTGATTCTTTAAAACATAATTAGACTAGGGACTAAAATGCAATTTCTGAAAACTTTATAATTTAAAATCAATTTACTTATCAGATTTTCTCTCTCTCACTACTCTCTCTCAAATCGTTCTCAGATCAAAGGAAGAAGGGGAAAAGGGCGACCGACTGCCCTTTGCGAAAACCGGTGTCCAGCCGGTGATTTCGTCTGCGAAATCGCCGGCACAAGGTGCGGCGGGTGGCTCAGCAAGATGGGGATTCAGATTTGAGGGATTAGGTGCGAGTTTTGAGTGTGAAACCGTGTGCAACCGAAGCTTGATTTCGTGATTTTCCGGCGAGCTTACCGGCGGTCGAGGTAGGTAAGTATGGGTTATGTCTTATTTGTGGTTTTGGGTTGATTTGGGTTAGGATTAGAGCTGGGTTGGCCGTGCTGTGTTGGCGGGTCTGGAACGGATGGTTGTTGATTGCAGTGGTCGTGGTGATGGTTTGATAATGTCGATTGGTTGCTGGTGGTGATGGTGCAGGTGCTGAAAATGTTGGTTGGTCGGAAACTTGGGTGGTTGTGTGGACGGTGATGGTCATGGTTGGTTTTTGATTGAGGTGGTGTTGATGGTGGATTGGCCGGTTGCATTTGGTTGTTGTGGATGCAGGCTGATTCAATGGATCTTGGTTATGGCTTGCCAATTTGGTGATGATGATGGCTGCTTGATTAGGTGAAGATGAAAATGGTTTGAATTGAAGAGATTTGGAGGTGGTTGAAGGCTTGATGAATTTGGATTGATTGTTGCAAGTTGACAGATTGGGTGGTTTCGTGTTTGATTGGTGGGGATGATGATGATGATTATGATTGTTTGATTTGGAGATCAAAATGGTGAGAAACGAAATGGGTGGTGGTGATGATGATGATCAGAGACTCTGGTGGTGGATTGAATTGTGTATTGCAGGTGGTTGGTGTTCTTTCGAGTAGGTGGTTGAATTGGAGAATGCTGGTTTTGGTTGTGAATGGAGCTTAAAACAGAGGAGGTGGAAATTGCATATGACCGTTGCCAATGGTGATGAAGATGTAGGCTTTTGGCTATAAAGGTGATGAAAATGATGATGTTGGAGAATATTAGGTGTAAAGGAGGAATAAAAAAATGTGGGGTGCAATTAGATTTAAGTTGAATAAATAGGATTAATTTAGGATAATTAACTAAAAAAAATGATTAACTTCGATCAAGAACGTATTTAAAACAGATATATTTTGGACTGCAAATAAATTTAAATAAGGAAAGTTGGAATCTAAAATGATTTTGAAAATAATACTTTAAATAAATAATTAAAATCATATAATTTTAGAAATTCGGATATTTAATTTTAAATCGAACAATTTCGATATTTCTCGACTTTGGCTAGACGAATCTGTCGCGGCGTTAACTTCAAAATAATAGGTGAGATAGTAGCGACACGATTTTCTAAATATTAAAATAATTATTAATTGCATAAAAATTCTTGGTCGCTACAACCTTACCCCCTTAAAATAATTTCGTCCTCGAAATTTAAACTTACATGATCTATGATATCTGGTTATTTAATCAGAATCTCTTCTTCTTTCTTTCATTCAGGTAGTCTCATTGCTACCATATCTAACCCACTGGACTTTGACTAAATGCATCTCTTTGTTTTCTTAAGAACATGGACTTTTCTATCAATAATAAACATATGTGTCAACTCAAAATTCTTCATAAGTGACTGAGATTCATCATTCTTTGAATTCCATTTAGAACCAAAAACTGCATAACTTATTCATAGATGATCAACTTATTTCATAATCTCAATACATTATATCACTTATATTTGCTGACTACTTAAGTCATTACTCAATAATCCAAATGACATCACGTCTCTTTACTAATCTCTGTAAACCCATGAAAAATTCTCTTCAAATTTAAATAAATCTTTACTAACATATCAAACTGTAATAATTTGTCATCTTTAAAAAAAAACTTCTTATCATCAAATATCACAATATTTCCCACAAGGTATTTCTTTCACTTGTACATACGTATGAACTCTGATTCGATATGGTCATCATTTGACTTTCACGTGTCATCTCACTATACCTTGATTTCTATTATTATACCAAAAATATCAGTACCAAAATCCAAGAAAAATATTCCATATCTCAAATCAAATCTTCCTTTATCGAGAAAAGTGAACAGCGCATTAAATCTTGTCTCCTCTTTTCATTATTCTATTCCATGCTTTCTTGTTGGACACAACATCACGCGGATTCACTCAGGTCCTTTATGCTTTTAAATATTTCATGCTGGGAAGAGGTTAGATCCATCAAAACATGGATATCATCCTTTCAAACATTCGCAAGTATTATTCCATTCTTCCTATGAATGATCTGAGAAAAAATTATCGGATTAGGCTCGAAAGATTAAGGTTGCTGATGGCTCATGGTATTCCAGAAGATGTTCGCTGGTTGATTGAAGCAAAAGTTCGACTAGCTGGTGAATTGCCTATGACATTTCCTAAACATATGTCTGGTTTAGGCAAAAGGACTTTCGCAAAGAAACGAAGAGCAAAAAGGCTGAATGGTTGCTACAAATGTGCTCGTTGGAACTGTAATACTCGTTGCAAATCAGTAGGATATTCTTCTAACAATCGGGATGATAAAATTGATTTCATAAAGGGTGGACTGAGTAAGGAGTCTTTGGATGATATTCGACTGACTCTTGAGACGCACCCAAGTGGGTATGTGCAACGTGAACTGCTTTCCTTATACGCTCAATTTAACAAGGATAAAGACCGTTATAGTCTCCAAAATAGAATAGCAAATGATCCTGTTTGCTAGTCTGTTTTACAAAATGAGGTTTCTGGCAATCTGCATTGATATAAGGTAAATCTTTTGATACGCACTTAAAATATTTTTCTGTTTTCTTTCACGCGTTTTGATAAAAGTTGGAAATAAAATATATTTTCCTTTCTCGAGTTTTGATAAAGCTGAAACTAAATCACCGAAAGGTGAAAGCTTTGATAAATTAGTCAAAAGTAGGCTGATTTTGTCAAAAGTAAATCTTTAATTTTTCAGAAGATAATCAGAAACAGTGTAGTTTTTCGGCTTTAAATAGCCAAACATTTTCATAGTTCAGTCATCCCTAAATCATTTCTTCGTAAGTTTTCCCTTCTTTACTTTCAAAAATGGAAGGACCAAAACTTCGACAGATCAAAACCATTTGTGTATTTTGTGGATCAAAAGTGGGGAAAGGTTTTGGGTATCTTGAAACAGCAGTAGATCTTGGAAAGAAACTGGGAGAGAAAGGTATCAATCTTGTGTATGGTGGTGGTAGCAGTGGTCTGATGGGTTGTGTTTCTCAATCTGCTCTCACAGAGCAAGTCAAAGTGATCGGTGTTATACCTGTCCCTTTGGCAGATATAGCAGGCAAAACTCGAGGGCATGAAGTGCAAACCTTGTCTATCCATGAACGCATAACTTGTATGATATATGGTTCTGATGCCTTTATAGCCCTGACCGGAGGTTTTGGTACTCTGGAAGAAATCTTCAATATTACCTCATGGGCTCAACTAGATCTCCATACTAAGCCTATTGGGCTCTTAAATGTTAACAATTTCTTTGATGGTCTGTTAACCTTTCTTGACTATGCCGTGGAACAGGGATTCATCTCTCCATTTTTCAGAAGGATCCTTATTTCTGCTCCTACTATCGATGAACTACTGGATAAGCTACAGTCATATATCCCAATACAAGATCAACAGGTTTCAAAGTAGATTGGTCGCAAGGAAGGGGAATCAAGCGAAAATGGAGTCCGGTTAATGTAAATTTAACTCTGTGAATCTTAGAATAGGTGGGGGTAGAGTACGGAGTATTCTCACTCTCGAGACACCCCTTCATTTACTAGGATTTCCTTAATGTTTAAATCTTGTGTGTACCTCAAAGTTTCAAGGTGGTAGATTACAGAGTATTCTTACTCTCGAAACACACCTCTTTGAAGGTTTTCTCTTTATTTCCTCAAAAGATCAGAGGTGGTAGGATACGGCTACTCCGGAAACACATCTCTCATTTTGAGGACCTTTCCATGTTTTTCTCGTTTGCTTTTGTGTGTTTCATGTATTTCCTTTCTAGTGTGACTCTTGTGTGTTCTCTTCATGAGAAATAATAATATCTCTGTTATCGTCTACTAAATCTCGCTTGTGATGTAAATGAACTTGCATGTCTAACCTTAATTCCTTTAGTGGATGCTTATCATATTATGCTCTTAATTCCAAATTATAAAATTCTGGACAGAGTCTCCCTTGTAATTTGGACTTATCCAACCCGTAGGTATACTTCATAACCAACAATAACCAATAACTCCACATTTATTCACAACGATTTAAAAATATTGACAACGATTCCAACGCTTCAATATCATCAAAAATATCCCATAATTCCTCATCATAAGAATTTCAAATCATATTCGTCAATATCATAATTTCACTTCCTTCAATACATTAATTGTCTCAAAAGACTACTCATACTTATAAATATATGCCATAAATCATATTCCCAAAATTGATTCACAAGGCCAAACTTCATAATAAATTTCTCTTCAACATAGAGGCATAATTCATTTACTCAACATAATATCCATTACTTAATTCTCAATAACCAAATCTTTAAATCTCTAACTTCATAATTCTTCTCATAAAATATAAATAAAATCATATCACTTATAATCTCAACATCTCATAAAACTTCATAAAATTGGCTTGCTATTTCTCGTTTAATCTAAACGATAGATAATCTGAACATATTGTCTAATAGTTTCTGTTGACTTCTCATACTTAGTGCCATGTCAAAAATCAATTATGCAAAGTCCAGTTAGGATTCATCATTTCTAAACTTGAGGACAAAAATTATTTTGAAATCATTCTTAAATCTAAACTTGAGGACAAAAATTATTTTGAAATCATTCTTAAATCATATTATTCCCATTATGCTCAGCACTCATTCTCTTTCTTTTCTTTTCTTTCTGAAAAACTTTCTCATTATACTTCAAAACTCATTTCTTTCTTTCTTATTCGAATACAAACTCTTTCTCTTTAGTAACGACTCGGCTCCCTCGCTGGGGCCTTCTCCGAGTCGTACTCATAGTCTAAAACATATAAGTTATGACAAGCATAACAACATCATTATTTCCGAAGAAATACATTCTCATGAATATAAAAGTTCAAGTCTCATGCATTTAAGCAAGTAAGTTTTGACAAGCATAACGACATCATAAATCTTCTTTCTCATAAATCATTAAAATCAGTATCCGAAATACTCTTCATTCTTTCTCATAAATCAGTAAAATAAGTATTCGAAATACTAAAATAACTTTAAACATCATAAACTTCTTTACCTCGGAGTTGGTGGAACGAATGATGGCAGTGGCAATCTTCATTAATAATTATTTCATAATGGAAAAATGTTTCTTGAAAATTCTCTTTTTGAAAAAGTACCAGTCTACAGAAACGCAGACTGGCTCTGATACCAAGCTGTAGCGCCCCGAGTCCCGTATACCCGGTTCACCACTTAAATCATCTTCTCTAACTTTTCAATTAATATTTTTGCGGAAAAAATAATTGAAATTCATTTTTGGCAACATTGAATAAACTGTAATGGTCGATAAAATTGTAAACATTTATGAAACCATATGAAATAGTAAATCAAACCATTAATATTGTAAAGCAGTTGACAATGTCATAATTTCTCATAAACTGAACTTCTCAAATTATTCAATGTTTGGAAATACGGAAATCATTAAAATAAACTTTCATCCATTTAATGTTTATTGCCACCATCATTCATCGCTTGTCACCGTCTCCGAAATCTGCAAAACTGTTAAAAATAGACATGAGCATTTCATAGAAATACTCAGTAGACTCATCGCCAATTAATTAATCTACAATATAATTGAACACATAAATGCATGTTCTTTAGAAACATAAGGTATGGGTAGTCTCTTCTTTTCATAAATCATATACTCTTTAAAAACATTGTATGGGGTAGCGGATTGGGCTCCCTCAAGGGGCCTTTTCCCAATCTTGCCCGCATACTCATTCTGTAACGACCCGGCTCCCTCACTGGAGCCTTCTCCGAGTCATACTCATTCTCTTTCTACTTTTGTAGCGTTCCCGGTCCTCAAGGGATACGGCCGTCTACTCATGATCTTTTCCACAAAGGAAATACATTCTCATTTAGCGAATTGGGCTCCCTCAAAGGGGCATTTTCCCAATATTACCCACATACTCATAGTCTTTCCACTTTTGTAGCATTCCCGTTCCTCAAGGGATACGGCCCTCTACTCATGGTCTTTCCATACATTCTCATTTTTGTTCATAAAAATGACTTTCACATAAGTCACATAACATTCTTTAAAACATAGAATGTGGGTAGCGGATTAGGCTCCCTCAAGGGGTCTTTTCCCAATCTTGCCCGCATACTCATGGTCTTTCCACTTTTTGTAGCGTTCCCGTTCCTCATGAGATACAGCCCTCTACTCATTGGACTTTCCAAGTTTTCTTTTCATAAGAATTATAGATTCTTTAAAAACATAGGATATGTAAATCACATAACGTTCACAAACATTCACATGCAATCATAATTTAAATAAATTAATAGGGCGAGTCTACACATTGGTCTTTCCACGAAAAATACGTTTTCATTTCTTCTCATAAAAATGACTTTCACAAGTAACTTGACATTCACATGCAATTATAATTTAAATAAATTAATAAGGAGAGTCTACCTTAAATTCGACGAGTGCAATGTTGAGCGGGAAATCGTCTTCCATTCTTTAATTCTCCGTACGCTTCGTCTAGCCCATAAGTTATCTTATTCTTTAGAAATTTATAGTCTAAAAATAATAATTTACACTTTAAGGACTGAAATTGATGTTTTGAAAGTCGGGGGACTAAAATGAATACTTTTGAAAGTTGAGGGACTAAAATGTAAATCTTTTAAAACTTGGGCTTAAAATTTAATAAGGTAAATCAGCAGGGACTGAAATAAAATGGGTTTGATACTTGGGGGTTAAAATAATAACTTTTGAAATTTAGGGCTGAAATGATCATTTTAAAACTTGGGGACTGATTCTTTAAAACATAATTAGACTAGGGACTAAAATGCAATTTCTGAAAACTTTATAATTTAAAATCAATTTACTTATCAGATTTTCTCTCTCTCACCACTCTCTCTCAAATCGTTCTCAGATCAAAGGAAGAAGGGGAAAAGGGCGACCGACTGCCCTTTGCGAAAATCGGTGTCCAGCCGGTGATTTCGTCGGCGAAATCGCCGGCGCAAGGTGCGGCGGGTGGCTCAGCAGGATGGGGATTCAGATTTGAGGGATTAGGTGCGAGTTTTGAGTGCGAAACCGTGTGCAACCGAAGCCTAATTTCGTGATTTTCCGGCGAGCTTACCGGCGGTCGAGGTAGGTAAGTATGGGTTATGTCTTATTTGTGGTTTTGGGTTGATTTGGGTTAGGATTAGAGCTGGGTTGGCCGTGCTGTGTTGGCGGGTCTGGAACGGATGGTTGTTGATTGCAGTGGTCGTGGTGATGGTTTGATAATGTCGATTGGTTGCTGGTGGTGATGGTGCAGGTGCTGAAAATGTTGGTTGGTCGGAAACTTGGGTGGTTGTGTGGACGGTGATGGTCATGGTTGGTTTTTGATTGAGGTGGTGTTGATGGTGGATTGGCCGGTTGCATTTGGTTGTTGTGGATGCAGGCTGATTCAATGGATCTTGGTTATGGCTTGCCAATTTGGTGATGATGATGGCTGCTTGATTAGGTGAAGATGAAAATGGTTTGAATTGAAGTGATTTGGAGGTGGTTGAAGGCTTGATGAATTTGGATTGATTGTTGCAAGTTGACAGATTGGGTGGTTTCGTGATTGATTGGTGGGGATGATGATGATGATTATGATTGTTTGATTTGGAGATCAAAATGGTGAGAAACGAAATGGGTGGTGGTGATGATGATGATCAGAGACTCTGGTGGTGGATTGAATTGTGTATTGCAGGTGGTTGGTGTTCTTTCGAGTAGGTGGTTGAATTGGAGAATGCTGGTTTTGGTTGTGAATGGAGCTTAAAACAGAGGAGGTGGAAATTGCATATGACCGTTGCCAATGGTGATGAAGATGTAGGCTTTTGGCTATAAAGGTGATGAAAATGATGATGTTGGAGAATATTAGGTGTAAAGGAGGAATAAAAAAATGTGGGGTGCAATTAGATTTAAGTTGAATAAATAGGATTAATTTAGGATAATTAACTAAAAAAAATGATTAACTTCGATCAAGAACGTATTTAAAACAGATATATTTTGGACTGCAAATAAATTTAAATAAGGAAAGTTGGAATCTAAAATGATTTTGAAAATAATACTTTAAATAAATAATTAAAATCATATAATTTTAGAAATTCGGATATTTAATTTTAAATCGAACAATTTCGATATTTCTCGACTTTGGCTAGACGAATCTGTCGCGGCGTTAACTTCAGAATAATAGGTGATATAGTAGCGACACGATTTTCTAAATATTAAAATAATTATTAATTGCATAAAAATTCTTGGTCGCTACAATAATTCAACACATGCATTACGGCATTAAAACAAGGAATATGGAATTAAAGTAATTGACTAGGCTACATTGTGAATCCCAACGTTAAGATTAGTTACACATAATAAATGAATAATAAAAACAATCTGAATTAAAATTAAACATGCTGGAATTTATGAAATCAACAATAAGAAAAGAAGTCTTGCACCAAGATTTGATTTCCCGTGTTAAGCTCCTAAATTCTCGTGCTTTTCCGTGCTTGAATCTCCTCCTTAAGTAGATGTCGAATTGCCAAGAATTCTCCAATATCAAGCTCTGGAAAAGTGCTCCTCTGCTTGCCTCTCGCGCCCTCTCCCTTCTAGGTTAAATTCCCCAGTGTTTTTCTTTTTATAATCGCGCACAAAAGCCCAATACAGGCCCAGTCGGACACCTACGCGATCGCATGGTTTGGATTCCAGCGATCACGTGGGCGAACCTTTTTTCGCTCTGCATGAAATTTTTCGCCATGTCGCGATCACTGATATGGAGAATTCGCGATCGTGACATGGAGTTTTACTACGCGATTCACCATCTTTTTCTTGGCCTTCAAGTCAGTCCTCTAGTTTTATTTGCGAAGTGTATCTCCAACTATTGATTTGATCAATTTGACCCCAGAACTTCTGTTTCTCCTCAATTTTCCTACTTTTGACCTTTATTTCCCGTAATTGCTTCCTTGTTCCTCTTTTTGACTAAAATCTGAAATAACAACAATTAAACGCAATTTAGGTGGAATAAATTCATAAATCAACACGATAAATTCTCATTTTGGCATATCCCCAAGTGTATAAAATACACCTATCAATGCTCTTGAGCAGCCATCATGTCCCTGACTTTTAGTTTCTTGGCACACAGCTGTCTGAAGAAAGTATAGAGCTCAATAATTGTCTTTGATATTGTATTGTCAAAGTATGCACGACATCCAATAGGCAATAACCTCTATATTATAATGTGACAATCATGTGACTTCAACCCAGTAATGCGGCCCTCATTAGGTGCAACACATTTCTTCATATTCGAGGCAAAACCATCTGGAAACTTTACTGATCCAATGAAGTTGCAAAATCTACGACGATTAGTAGGGGATGATGTATAACGTGCAGCAGGTTTCATGAATCTATTCCCACTCTGATAAAGATGCAACTCACTTCTTATACCCAACTCCATTAGATCCCGCCTGGCATTTACAGTGTCTTTCGATTTGTGGTGATCATCTAGAATTGTGCCTAGAAAGCTATCACATAAGTTCTTTTCTACATGCATGACATCAATATTATGTTTCAGCTCAGTGGTAGACCAATATGGCAACTCATAGAAAATGCTCTTCTTCAGCCAATTTAGTTCATCAGCACTTCTTGTCCATCTAGCGCCCCCATAACTAGGGTGTTTACTAGAATGCTTGGCCTCAGACGGCTCAATTGTTCTAATATATAGGCATTCGTCGACCTACGAGGAGGGGGCCTTTGCTCATGTTTCCCATCAAATTGTAGGCTGGTCCTCAGACGGTGTCTAGTTGGCAGGAAGTGTCGGTGACCCACATAAGCTGTCTTTCCGATCACACGCACTGAAGGTGTATCCTCTCCGCAAGTAGGACATGCTTTATACCCCTGAACACTCCAACCTGATAAACTACTTCTTGCTGGAAAATCATTAATTGTCCACGACAATGAGGCACGCATCCTGAAAAGTCCTCGATTTTTGGTTGCATTATCCCACATGTCAATAACAGTGGACCATAGCTCTTTCAACTCATCTACTAATGGTCACAAGAACACGTCCATGTCCTTACCAGGTGCTTTAGGCCCTGGGATCAACAAAGTCAACATTAGGTACTCTGATCACATGCACAGCCAAGGTGGGAGGTTGTAACACGTCATAACTACTGGCCATGTGCTATATGCCTGACTCATGTTTCCAAATGGATTAAAACCATCTGCAGCCAATCCCAGTCGGACATTCCTAATTTCACTTGCAAAATGCGGATGCTTCTCGTCGAACTCTCGCCACGCCTTCCCGTCTACAGGATGCTGCAGCTCGTCACTGTCCGTAGACTTACCTATACTATACCTCCTCACAAGTCTTGCTATCCTTCATAGCAAACAAACGTTTAAGTCTAGAGGTCAGGGGAAAATATCGCAATACTTTATGAGGCACATTTTTCCTCGAGCCTTGTTCAGCATTATGCATCCAACGACTTTCCTTACACACAGGACAATTTTGCAAATCAGCGTGCTCTTTCCAGAATAGTGCACAATCATACTTACATATGTGAATAGATTGGTAACCCAGGCCCAGCTTCGTCATAAACTTTTTAGCTTCATAGTGAGAATCCACGAGGTTCATGTTCGGGAAGGCTAGCTTCAACAGTTGTAAAAGATCATCTAAAGATTTATTTGTCCACTTGTTCACCATCTTCAAATGCATTAGTTGCACTAAAAAGTTTAATGAAGAGAACGAAGAAACTCCAGGATATAGTTCTGAATGCAGAGTTTCAAACAATTGGTCGTACTGGAAATCAGAACTTGTAACATCATGCTCATTCTCAAATATGTCGTCCATAACATCGGCCATTTCATCTATCATTTGGTTCCTTAAACCCACTCCCTCATCTCCTTGGTCCACATTTCCATGTTGACCCTCGATCTCACCATGGTGAAACCATATGACATAACTGGCCGCAAAACCATTACGACATATATGATATTCTACAGTCTCCAAATCATGGGTATATCCATTTAAACATTTGTTACATAAACATCTAACCTTCCCTAGATCGTTTACAAGTGGTCTTGCCATATTTATAAAAGTTTTCAAACCAAATAAGAATTCTTGAGACTTTCGATTTAGAATATTTGTCCAACTCTTATCAATTTCCATGTTGATATTCTGTAAGAAAGAATAAAAATGTATATTATGTGACAATTTTGAGTGACATGAATGTTATAAATCCACCTTATTACTCCATGTCTAATAAAAAGTAGGTGCCCTAACAAGTCATCATTGATCAGCAAAATAATAAAATTTGTTCATTTTTTCAATGATGTCTATATATTTTCACGTGTAAATTTCGACAGTACTTCCCCTAAGTTCTCCTAAGTGCGAGATCTATGTAACTCTCCAAAAATGGGAGAATTCGAAGATCAATTTGTAAACTTCAAGTTGCCAACAATGTGTGCAGTTTTCTATTTACAAACTGATCTTCAAACAGTTTTCTAAGTTTATGCAAATGCATTGCAGTATATCGAATAAAATTTATATAATAACCAATATATATCAAACAATGAAATTATCTAAAAAAATTGACAAGATCATGTTTAAATGACTTACCAAAGGTCCAAACAATGTCTTGTTTCGATTTTATAGCTTCAAATTTGATTATGTCAGCACAAATTGATTATAAAATTGAAAACCACGAGGAAAATTTCGTATTTTGAAGAAAGAACGTCTGAATGTGAATTGATAAATGACGTTCAGGTTATAGGGGCGATGTAACGACTCGGGTCCCACTTAACGGGCTGTCCTGGTCGTTAGATGGTGGCGTACTATCCCCACTGTACCAACACGAGTCTTTTCAGTATGCTTTGTCCTCACTCGCACGCTCCTCGAGAAAACTTCCCTGGAGGTCACCCATCCCGAATTTCTCCAAGCCAAGCACGCTTAACTGTGGAGTTTCTAACGATTGATTTCTAGAAAAGAAGGTGCACCTTGTTGGTATGAGTAGTACCTATCATTTCTTTTAAATTTTCTTAGTCGGGGTATTACAATCACCTCCTATTAGACTCGCGACGTCCTCGTCGTGCTTAACCCATCTGAGGATCTATTGTCAGGTGTTGGGATTCTAAAGGTGGCTCCCGCCCCTATGGCGTAGCACTTAATTTTCGATTTCCGGCTGGCGGCTGGTTCTGATACCATTTGTAACGACCCGGGTCCTACTTAACGGGCTGTCCTGGCCGTTAGATGGTGGCGTATTGTCCCCATTGTACCAACATGAGTCTTATCAGCATGCTTTGTCCTCATTCGCACGCTTCCTGAGAAAACTTCTCAGGAGGTCACCCATCCCAAAATTTCTCCAAGCCAAGCACGCTTAACTGTGAAATTTCTAACGATGGACTTCCAGAAAAGAAGGAGCACCTTGTTGGTATGAGTAGTACCTATCACTTCTTTTAAGTTTTCTTAGTCAGTGTATTACAGGTGACATATGTCGCCCCTACATCTCAAAATGTCGTACCTACAGATCCAAAAAATGGCGCCAAACTTCCCGCTAAAATGTGGGAAATATCCGCTAAAATTTTGGTCCTATAGGTCGCCCCCATAGATTATATTTAACAATCTTTCCCCCAATTAAAAAATGTGGGAAAATATCCCGCTAAAAATTTGAGCCTATAGGGGCGACATATGTCGCCTCTATAGGATGTATATAGTCGTCCCCAAAAGCATATGGGTCTATAGGAACAACATATGTAGAAATAGGGGCAACATTTGTCGTCCCTAAAGATTTAGAAATATATAGGGGCGATTTTATCATGTCGCCCGTATTACTATGATATCTGTAGGGGCGACATTTAGGTCGCCCCTATTACTCAATTTTGTTGTAGTGACTCCATTCAATATGAGTAATTTTCCATCTGATTTTATGTTTGTTGCATCCTCAAGTGCCAATCAATTCGAAATGTTGCCAACATATTTGAACTTTGTCCATCGACAACCACAATTCCAAATTTGAGAAGAACTTACATAACTTAGAACAATGATAACTCAACATTTTGGTTTCAACTTATCCTATTCAAGTAACTTTGTGTTTCACAAACCGGCCTACACAAGGGTTCAAAAAAAATTCAATATTTTTAACAAAATCAATATTTTCAATCAAGATTATTAATTAACATTACCCATTTTTCAAAGAGTTCAAAGCAATACAATATAGCATATTCAAACTTGGAAATAACATATTGATGCAAAGTTGGATGAAACAGTGGCGTAACACATTTCCTTAGTCTATTTTTTAAAAAAGTCAAAAACGATAGGCGAGAATCTTTGACCAATCAAAAATGTTAAGGCACTGTTCTCTTTACTATTTTGAGATCGTTTTCTGTTTTTATTTTCGAAAACATTAAAAATGCGTTCATTTTACCATTTTAGAAAACGCATTTTGGAAAATAGAAAAAAAAATTTGTACACAAAACGCCCAAAACCTCATTTTGGGCGTTTTGTGTGTATTTCAACAAAAAATGTTCAAAACGCAGAAAACGCGTTTTGGAGTTTTTTTTTTTTTAAAGAATTATCTTAACTTGGAACTAAACTTTATATAATTTTTTTTTTTTTTTTAGAATTATCCTAACTTGGAACTAAGCCTAAATAAAGATTTTTTATTTTTTATTTTTAAGGAGAATTATCCTAACTTGGAACTAAGTTTAAATAATTTTTTTTTTTTTTTTTTTTTTTTTTTTAGAATTATCCTAACTTGGAATTAAGCTAAAATAAAGTTTTATTGAATTCAATATCAACATTACAAAAAAAATTAAGTGAGAATTCTTGTTGTTATATTTCAAAAAATGCCTTGATAAATGGACTCTGGTAATTTTGACAGAACTTGCATTTTCTGAATTTTAATAGAATTAGAGCTTCCTCAAATCAACCTGATCAAGTTGTGTTAATATAGACTCTTAATGCTCACATTAGTGTGTTGCATGTAACCATGTTTTCAGTGTATTGTGAAATGAAATTTGAGTTTGAGTCGGTAGTATTCTGCAAGCAAATTAATTAAAAATAGTTTAAGTAGTATTCTGCAAAATTTCAGAACGCGTTTCCCAACTTTTCATTTTCAAAAACAGTTTTCAGAAATGACAAACCAAACGCGTTTTCAGCAAATTTGAAAACAAAAATAAAAACAGGAAATACAAAACATTTTCGAAAATGAAAATACAAAATGAAATACAAACAGAACGCCACTTAAGTTTCTTCAAAACTAACCTCAAAGTAAAAAAATAAAAATAAAAATCTTCAAAGGCCTCTATTTGGTAAAAAAATGTTGTTTATAAATTGGTTTATTTATGATTTTTGAGGTAAAATTTATAGATGAAAAGTGGAGAGAGAAATGTGTGTAGTTAAAAAAGTAGTTTATGAAATTTTGTAATTTATAAACTGATTTATAAACAAATTTATTTGATTTACCGATAATCTATATACTATATAAAACCAACTGAGATTCTGGAATCTCAATTGGGCAGAATTAGTTTTTGGAATATGCAAATTGGAAAGAATCTAAATTCTAAATGTGAATTTTTTAAATTTATTTTCAATTTCCAAATTTATTGATGGTAGTTGAATTAGTGGGTGTTCAAATTATTGGCTTGAAATTTGAATATGCACGGTTACTTCCACCTATCTGCACAGTCGTTCCTTTCCCATATTTACACGTCCCTTTTCTGTTAAACTTTCTCATTTTTCCATTATTCTCTCTCTGTTTCAAATTCTTTTCCATATTTATTATTTACACATTCTTTTCCGGTTAAACTTTCTCATTTTCCATTATTCTCTCTTTGGTTCAAATTCTTTTCAGATGGAAGAACATCATCTTCTTCTCGATTTGTGGTCGAAGATATCAATTCAGTTACCATTTCTCAGAAAATCAACCTCCATAATATCCTTCTAACCAGTAAGTTTATAATTTTATATTTTTTCCAGAATTCCAAAACAAAAAATTAGGTGATTGATTTTCAGGTTTAAAGAATTTAAGCATCTGATTGAATTCATTTTTCCAATTCCAATTTATTATTTTCTTATTGATAATTGTTGAGGGCAAAAGCAAAAGCATCATTACATCATGTTTCCTCAATTTGCAAACCAATTTTACACAAATCATTTTTTTATTAGCCACTTGATATTTTGATTTGCTGATTACGATTTACAAGAACTGGGGTTGCTGCATTTGCTACGGATTGTAAAATCTATGATTCGAGTGTGTTAATCGGTATTTGGATCTCGACATTAGTATGGCATGTTGGGTTTCCAGGTTTGGGTAATATGTGGGTCGAAAAGAGGAATCTGATGAAGGAGGATGAGATGTGCCGGCTTGGGAGCCTCACTTTTTTTTTTTCCCAAATCTTATCTTCAGTTAGCATATTAGTTTGCTTTTGAGCTTCCTGTCTAGATTTTGGAAGTGATGCTGAAAGCCCTAATTTGCCTCATAATCATATATAAGCAGAACCAAGTGGTGTTTTTAAAGCTTAAGCCTAAGCTACAGAGGCGGGACACACTTATATATATAGATTTAGTCATCAACACTTCTCCTGCAGCGCTGGTGAGATTTTTTTTTTTTTTTTTTTTATATATACCAAAGGTGTGACGTGCATAATTTCTTCATAAATATTTGGTGGCCTTCTACTCGCCTATTATGCTGAGCCGCCCCATCTAAACACTTGAATTGTTAGGGATGTAACACACTTATTGTATATATATTTTAGTCTTCTATAGTGTTACATTCATTTTCCTTGTGTTATCGCGTGTTTATATTCAATACATCTCCTTTTAAATAAAATTTCATCATTGTGTAAATGCGTTCTTATTGTTATCTTTTAAGTTGATGCTCGAAGTTTTTCCTTCTCTAGGTCTCAAAAAATGTCTTTAATTTACTCAATGCTAATCATTACCTATTGTACCCATTTTTCTTATGGTTGTATCCATTTCAATGGTCACAAATTATTTGTTGTTGCAAACAGCTTCATTAAGAAAGTTGTAGATGTATGTGGAGTCTTTTACTCTATATCTTGATGTAACTCTAGATAGAGTATCCCAACGTATAGAGATTTATTTATTTATTAATCTTTTTCTTTTTATTGTTTCCATTTTGTACTGCAACTCTTGAATATTGGATCTGAGAAAAGAAGGCATATAACTTAAAATGAGTTTACATAGACCATGGTACCTTTTCTTAAAGGATGGATGAAATATTGGTAACACAAGGTTTCCAATGAGAATTTTCTGTACATTTTGATGATTAGACCTATTAGCTTTTCTCAAACCTATACATTCTAACAAAATATTTAAAATTAGAAGAGAGTTCTTTAATTGTTGGAACAATCAATCCTTTTTCGAGCTGTGTGAACCTCAAACATTCGAAAACTTTCTTCAACGATGAATGCATAAATTTTTAGGAAAGTAATTTTAATTCTAATAGTAAAATTGAAATAAATAATAATAAAGTCACTAAGTCCAAACCAAACACGGGCTTAATAATCTTATTGCATTGATTTGTTGGTAATGTATTGAATCATATATTATCACTAGGTATTTCTTGGGTTGTGCAGATGTTGTATGAAAGGAGATTGTTGATGACATTGACTGCATAATAGGGAAAACCAAAGCAACATTACTTTAAGAATGATATTTACTATTTAAATATGTGCTTGCATCATTATTTTTTCACTTTTTTGTTCGTTAATTTACAATTGCTTCTGTTATTAAATACTTATTTTTAAGTCATTATTACATAATAAAACGATATTAATTGTCACTGGAATATATCCGTGTATCGTACGGGTGTAAAACTAGTTGCACCTAAAAATCGCTACTTTTGCAAAGCCTTTAAAATATGACTAGGTCAGTGAAAAATGTATAATTACCAAACGGAGGCTAGATTGCAAGTCCACCATTCAATTTTTGGCTAGAAATCCCGATATTCTTGGTATGAGTCTTGCAAAATCAGTCTTTTAAAAAAGCGTGAAGCGTGACGAAATCTGGAGTCCGAGAGTCAAGCTTAAGCTGAAGTAGGCATTATATTAAAAAACTTTTTCAATTCCTACATATTAGATTTAAAATTTACACATATTTTAATGCGTACAAAAAAAAAAAAAAAAAATTAAATGCACTTAAGTTCGCTTACGCTTTACATGCGCTTTTTAGATAAAAAATTACCTAACGTTTTTTCGTGTTTTTTGCCAAATCGACTCTAAGGTAAGCGCACCCCTATATGCGTGTTTCAGAACATTGTGCAAAATTCATACCTAAACCACCCTATAGCATTTTGTACTTAACTTCTACAAATAAAATAAAATAAAATAAAAGACGCAAATTTACTTTTTTGTACTAAAATTCTTAAAAAATACTATTAAAAGAAAAGCTAAAGATGTTTTTTTGAAGAAAATTATTCATAAATAAATTTTAACGCTTAAAATTTGGTTTTGTAAAGCTGTCACATTTTGAATAAATGACTTCCATCTTTGGTATGTATTAAAGCCCTATTTGACAAATTATTTTTAAACATCTTTTTAAATAACACATTTTTTAAATTATTTTTTAATTACTCACATATTCTCTCAACCTCTCAACCACACATTTTAATTACCTCGAAACTATCACATTCTTTATTTTTAAATAAAAAGAATTTGACAAACAGAAATTTATGTTCACTTGTCCATTCAATCAAACCTAACAACGATTTGCCACTTATTTGTATTTTACTTTATATATTTCAAATTTGATTTTTGCAATTGTTCTACGCGAAATTTATAAACTTTATCAAATATGAACTTCATGTCTAGCTAGTCAACTTGTGTCACGATGCAGTTTACACATTTGATATACTAAATTGAACATAATTAATTAAAATTGGTAATATTAGTACAACAAATATTTTGAATTTATTTGATATTATTAACGTATAATGTCAAAAGCAAGGACGGATCTACCATGCGGCGCGTGGCCAAAAACATGTTGTGAAAATATCACAAGTGCACAATATCGCGAACAAGTAATAAAATAGATTTTTTGGGCCCGGAATGTCGATCCCACGAGGACTAATTTACTTATTACTAGCTTTGAATAATCATTTCCTAAACTACAAATAAATTCAAAGATTTGGAATATTGAAATATTAAAATAGTGAAAGAAATGAAGTATGAAAATAAAACAAATGAAAATATTTGATTTTTGTTTTTCTAATGAAAGGAAAATTTTGAGACTCACGATACTAACTTTGTTATCTTATTCAATTTCTCTTTTCATGTATTGTTTCTAAAGTAGTGTTTAATCAAATTCACAAATTTATTCAAAATTCTCGTCTCGAGTTTAAATTGGTTCTATCTAGATATGTCAACCACATATCCCTATGATGGTCAGAATAAAATCTAAATAGATGCATTAAATGACAATAATTCAAAATGATTACGACAATCACAACTATGTATCTCTACCATTTTGTCAATTACCGGATTTTCTTACTAGGTCTAGGTGTTAACTCATCTCTCGAATTATGAAAACAACACATAAATCATCAAATTGGTGATCAAGTAATTCATGCATTAAAACACAATAATAAAATCAACACATAAAACAATTTTCCCAAAACTAGAGAATTGAAATTGAATATTCAAACAAAATTACATCGTTCGTCCCAACAATTAGATCTATTTACATATGATAAAATAAAAACAAGAAGAATGAAAAATTGACAACATCACCAAATTCTTGAATTTATTTAAGAAGAAGAAAGAATTCTTGCTCCAAGATCCAATCTTCATCCCAAGTTCTTGAATGGTCATTTGGCTTCTAGGAATTTCTCCTTGATTTCTTATAGAATGTCTATGAATAATGAATTGCGGACCCCCTTCCAGGTTAAAATATGTTTTTTATAGTTTATATGTCAAGAAAGTGGTTTAATCCTTATTGGATTTGAAAATAAATGAAAAAAATAAAAGAAAATGCCAAAAAAATCGTGAAAAACCCTACAAGAGGGTCGCGGCAAATAGGGCCCAAACAGTACCGCGGGTCGGCCGTGGTTTGCAAATCGTGGTTGACTCGTGGTTGAAATACGGGTCCATCAGCCTAACTTTAAACGTGCTTAACTTTTGATCTACAACTCCTATTTGTGCTCCGTTTATTGCGTTGGACTCTACATTCAATTATCTTTTCAATGATATATTATGAGCTCCATGAAGATATTTGTACTTAAAGTTGTGCACTGATTTCTTTACATACTCCGCACATGACTTTCTCGTTCCAAATTCGAGTTTTTCCTAAAATAATCAAAATAAATAAATAATTAAGCAATATCAAAATCTAAAATACTCAGAATTGTCTAAATTTGAGATCAAAATAAGTACGAAAAATGTACTTATCAATAGCCACGCTAGCTTGCTACAGTGCCTCAAGTTTTGATTTTTTTTTTTTTTTTTTTTACGTGACACCCAACCCAATAACCCAAAAGTTTCTCATTCCTTGAATTTGCAATTCAACAGTTTCTCCACAACCCTCACCGAGTCCACCATGCTCACAGTTTCTTGATTCTCGCATTCCTCCGGCTGGAGGTTACATGTATAATGCACCAGCGACTCCATATTCGAATTTTGTTCCTCATTGATTATTGAGAGAGAGAGAGAGAGGGGGAGAGAGAGAGAGAGAGAGGTTCCGACTTCTGTGAGGTTCAGTAGGTAAAAGTTTTGGGGAGTTGAATAATCAAATGGGAAAAAGAAAATAACATAAAGTATTTGAAACAAGGAGGCCAGTTTGTGTAGATCTATTAGGGAAGAAAAATTAAAATTATGAACCCTTTGGTAAACTATTTATAAAACAATACATTTTTTAAACAACGTTTTAATTACACACATTTCTTCAAATCAATTTTCAATCACATATTTTACCTTGAAATATAGTGCCTATACTGGAGGATATTATGATTTTGCAAGGCCGACCTAGACGTGAAACTCAACATGTGACTTATTATCATTGTTTTTACCTAGATTTTTATTGTCATGATATAGACTCAATTTTATAAGAATTGAATGATAATTTTCTAGAGTTAAGCATTTAACTTTTGATTCCAAAATCCTCATTTGCAGCCTTTGATATTGTTAAATTGCTATATCTCGTTGAGTTCTATCCTTTAGATTTCAACAACAAAGAGATATTATTAGCCAACTTGACAAATTTTTTGTGCTTGTCACAAGAAAGAAAACTTTCTTTAACCTCTACAGCTTACACGCATAGCTAAAAAATTCGTTTACAAGTATTTTTTATATTGGCTAATTAATTTTTGTTATTATTTAATTAAATAATAATAAACAATTTCGCTATTGAAGTCGTTGACGGTTTTTGGTTAACAATCACCAATCAACGACCGACCGCTCTAGATGAACTTTAATCTTGAATCCTTCCAGGGACGAATCTAGGACCAAAATTTAGCTAGAGAACTCAGTGGTTGACCGTTGATCGACGATCGACGATAGCTGCAAAATTGAGATTTTATTATTTCATTAAATAATATTAAAAATTAATCAATCAATATACACTAAAACATTATAATGAAATATGAAAATATAATCTAATACAAATAAAAAAAACAAGAGACAAAATATATGATCTGAAAATCATATATATATTATGTTCTAATTTTATTTTGATTAAGTATGTCTTCGTTTTCAAAACTATTCAGAGGATCTGACAGTTCTAAAAATAGAACTGATAATTTGAAAAGCATTTCTCAATATAATAAAGATGAAGAAATTTCTCAAAATGAAGATGAAAAAGTTTTAAATTCTTTTAACTCAAATGAACTTCAAATTTCTCAAATTGAAAATTTACTTCATAATTGGACAATTCCAAAGGTAGACAAAAGTTCTATCTATGAAATTGGTCGATTTGATTCCACTCAAAATTATGTTATCAAAACACTTGAGCAAACGCTTCGTATTGAAGGACTCAAGTCTGAAATTTCATTATTTTCAAAAAATTCTATACTGGAGCATCGTAAGAAGTTTAAATTCTTGCATATTGGTCTAGTTCAAATTGCATGTAAACCTTTATTTCGTTTAGGTTTAGATATTCCTGTCTTACTTACTTTACGTGATCAAAGACATTCAAACTTCCAGCATTCGTTACGCACTGTTCTAGAGTCAAATCTAGAAGGTGGTCCAATATTCTCAAATTGCTATCCAAATTTTGTTGTTAGTCTTTTTGACAAACATATTTTGAAAACTCTCAAATTACACATCCAAACAAGCATCATAGTTTAGATGAATCCGATTCTTTTCTTGTAATATACAGAGTTTATTACAAACTCCTTAATACTTCACTCAATATTAAAGCTTTGCATTCTTCTCCAAGAAATGAGTCACTTCTTGTGGAAGTAAACAATCTTCACTCAAATACTATGGTAGCCAAAAGAATACCATGGGATCTTCAAACTAGAAGACTTGAATGGGATATTACAGATGCTAATAAACCAATAGAGTCTACTATTGTTAGAGATACGCCTAATCAAATTTTAACATTTCCTGATGGTAGTGCTAAATTGATTTTTGGTGAATCTTCTTCTTCAAATTTCTCAAGCTTATCTCGATCTTCTTCAACAAAATCTTTTCAAAATTTTCAAAATAATCTTTCTTTTCAATTTGGTAGATTTTCTACTTCTTCAAATAAACTCAAAGATGTTAACTTTCAACCAAATATTCCAAAACCAATTTATTCTAAGGATAATGAGTCAGAATCTCCAACAGCTTCTGACATGATTACTCCTTCAGAGGAAGAGGCTCCTCTTCTGAGAAAAAAGAATCTTCATAAAAGATCTCTTTCTTCTCAATTGTGTGTCATTTCTTCTAGCATTGATAGAAGAAAGGAATTCAAAAATGATCAAACTCCTCATATCAAAAACTTTAGTCATGATTTTAAAAGGATGTTTCCAAAAGAAGACATTAAGTCTTATTGGGATGAGTTTTTTGCTCAACCAAAAGATATGTCTTTTTATGATTGGATAAATTTCAAAGTTTTGGGAAAAAGGGTTAAAAAATCTAAATCAATTCAAACTAATGACTCCAAAGAAAAAACTTGGAAAACAACTTCAAAGCAAATTATCAAATCTGAATTTCCTCCACTTGAAGAAATCATTATTCCTCATGGTTTTGCAGAAGTTATTGCTTCTCCCTTCAAACAACTCTCTAGAGATAGATTACATGAATCTTCAGCTAAATCTATTGATTCTAGAATATTCAAGCTCAAAATAACTTCACAAATATTGCTCTTCAATCTATTAGTAATCAGTTAACCAGAATTGAAAACAATTCTGATCAACATGTTGCTACTCCTAAGAATAAACCTCCTATTGATGTTTTTTTCTAATAGAGATAAAACATCATCTTCCTCTTCAAAGAAAGAAGGTAAGAAACCTTTAATTTTTCAACCTTTTGGATTTGAAATCACTCCTAAATTAGGAATATCTTTAGATTCTGAAAGCAAAATTCTTAAAGAATTAACTGAACAATTTTCAAAATTAACTGCATCTAAAAATGTCAATACCATTGATGTCTCTGACATTGAAGGACAATTTTTAGATGATCAACCTTTACAAGTTAACAAAATTAAAAAATTTAATTCATCTAAACTTCTAACTTTTTACGATAGACCATCTCAACCTGATCTTCTTTTAGAAGAAAGTTCTTTTAATAGAAAGGTTACTGAAACCTATTCAGGAGATGAGATAGTCGAATGGAATTACTATGGATTAACCGAATTTCAAATTATTCAAACTATTGAAAAAATGGCAGTTTGTTATGAAGCATACAAATGTCGCCATATTGACAAAGGAACAACTTGTAGAAATTTAATTATAGGATTTACTGGTCAACTCAAAGGATGGTGGGTTCACTATCTATCAGCTGATGATAGATCTGAAGTTATCAATGCCACAAAAATAGAAGACGATGAAGTCGTTTCTGATTGCTTTCTTGCATTAGTTTATGCAATTATCAAACACTTCATTTGAACTCCAACTACCTTGTTAGATAGATCAGCAAAAATACTGTTGAATCTAACATGCCCAAAATTACATGACTTTATATGGTATAAAGATATTTTTCTATCTAGAGTATTTCTTCAAGATGACTGCAAAAGTGAGTTTTGGAAAGAAAAATTCATTTCTGGTGTCCCAAAATTATTTGCAGAAAAAGTTCGAAATTCAACAAGGTTCCAAAATAACGATTTAATTCCATATGATGAACTTACTTATGGTGAAATAATAAATTTCATTAATAAAGAAGGTCTCGCTCTTTGTGATGACATCAAACTTCGTTCGAAGCTCAAATATGAAAAATTTAGGACTAGAAATGAATTTGGTTCATTTTGTGAGCAATATGGATTTCAAAAAATAATTCCTCCATCTAAGAAAAATAAAAATTTTCCTTCTCACTTAAGAAAAAGAAGTTTTCAAAAGAAAAATGATTTCTACAAAAAATCAAAATTTCAAAAGTCAAAGTCATTTAATAAAAAAATTTCAAAATCAAAAAATACTAAAAATATAACTTGTTACAAATGTCATCAAAAAGGACATTATTCAAATAAATTTCCTATGAAGGAAAAGATTAATAGTCTTCAAATTAATGAAGATATTAAACTTGAACTTCTTAATTTAATGAATTCCTCTTCATCAGAAGAATTTTCTTCTGATTATGAATTAGAATTTATTTATCAGCATCAAGAAGATTCTAATAATGTATCTAGTTCATCTTCCTCCTCAAAATCCAATCAAAGTAAAGAAATTTCTGGTTGTAAAACCATAAAATGTCCTTACCAAAGAAGAATAACTTATTCAAAATATTGTAAATAAAATTGACAATCCTCAATTGAAGAAAAAATTCTCTTCTTTACTTCCTCCAAAAAATAAAAATAAGTATTCTGAATATTTCAACATGAATGAAATAATGAGAAAATTTAATCAAGACTCAAAATCAAAATCTTCTAGTTCTGATCTAAAATCAGAAGTCAATCAAATAAAAGTTCAAATTTCTTAACTTCAAAGAGAAGTCAAAGATATCAAAATTGAACTTATCCTCAAAGATAAGTTAACCTCTTCTTCAAAAATCATTTCTGATTCATCTTCCTCTTCCTCCTCATCTGATGAATCTGATTCATATTCTTCAAAAGAACAAAAAAATATTGCAAAAATTAATGTCATTAATCGTATTCAACTTCAAAAATAGTATTGTCAAATGACTATTGTTGTTAATGGATCTTATAAATTAACAACAAGAGTTCTAATTGATTTTGGTGCAGATCAGAATTGTATTAGAGAAGGACTTATACCAACAAAATACTTTGAAAAAACTACTGAACGTCTTTATGGTGCTAGTGGTAAGAAATTGAATATCCAATATAAACTTTCAAAAGCCCATGTTTGTAACTCAAATATTTGTTTCAAAAATATATTTTATTTGGTTAAAGATTTGGATCAAGAAGTCATTCTTGGAACTCCTTTTATTTTTCAAATCTATCCATTTCAAGCTTCTGAACAAGGATTAAGAACAAATGTTTTTGGTCAAGAATTGTTCTTCAAATTTATCAATCCTCCTTCTTTTAAAGATGTTAATGCTTTAAAACAAGCTTCTATTCCTCAAATTATTAACAATATTAATTTTAAAAAACAACAAATTTCTTTCCTCAAAGAAGAAATAAAATTTCAAAGAATTGAGGATCAACTTCAAAATTCTTCTATTAAAGAAAAAATTTCTCAAATTCTCAAAAAGGTTGAAGCAGAGATATGTTCTACTATTCCAAACGCATTTAGGAATAGAAAAAAACATATTATTTCTCTTCCTTACAACGATGATTTTCACGAATCATCTATTCCAACTAAGTCTCGTCCTATTCAAATGAACAAGGAACTCCTTAATTATTGCACCAAGTATATTCAGGATTTACTTGACCAAGTAAATCACCATGAAGTTGTTCTGCATTTTATGTTCTTAATCAAGGCTCGAGCTTTTTAGGACCGAGTTTTTTTTGGCCCGAGCCGAGCCAAAGCTCGGCCAAAAAATTGAGGCTCGGGTCGAGCTTCATCGAGCTGAGCCGAGCCCGAGCCGGGCCGGCCCGTTTTTTTTTTCTTTTTTTTTTTTACGGAGAATGAATATGTATTGTATTTGTAATTACTTAAATGAATTATACACAATAAATGTAGTTAAAATATCAAACATAAGATAAGATTTAATAAAAATGTAAATGTAGATTTCGCAAAGTCTATGTCTATGAGTCTATCTATACTAAAATTAAATTACTAGTTGTTTTATATATATTCAATAAAGGTTACAAGTTACAACCCTCCTCCTTTTTCCGGGCTTGGGACCGGCTATGATCAACATAGGCGGAGTTAAAAATTGTACACGAATAAAAAAATTCGTGTACAATTTTTTTTAAAATATAATAATTTAAATTACACAAAATGATTTTTAAAAACTTACAATTTCTTCTATCTTAAATATTGCTCCAAGTCCTCGGCCATGATGCTATCAACTTTATCTTAAAGTCGTAAATCTGCATATTCCCAATCCTTCAAGCATACAAGAGCTTCTAATATGTCTTCCTTTAGTCTTGATCGTTCGTCTGACAAAATCCTACCACTTAAACTAAATGCAGCCTCCGATGCCACGGTGGACACCGGAGGTGTTAGTAAATCACGTGCAATTTTTGCTACAACTGGATATTGCCTTTTATTACACCTCCACCAAGTTAAAACATCAAAATTCTCTAATTCTTGTGGTGTTAAAACACTGCGAACGTCCACACACATGTACCTAGCTAATTCAGATGGAATTTCAACGTTTGTACCACCTATCGATCTAGATGTGTTTCCACTGGAACTAATTGAGGGAACACTTGCATTTGTGTTAATAAAGTCCCATAAAGAATTAGAATGCATTGGAGTACTTTGAGAAACATTAGTTTGGGAACTAGAACTACATTGATCTTTTTTTGCAGTATAATAATTGTACATTTCACATAATAAAGATTCCACATTAACATGTGATAATTCTATATTTAAATTTTGTGAAATTCCCTTTATAATAGCCTTAGTGCCCATTAAATTTAATCGAGGATCCATCACCGATGCTAAAACAAATAAAGAAGGTAATTCTTCCCAATATTTGCAAAATTTTAACTCCATGGAACTGACTACAACATTAAAAATTGGCAAATTTCTATATTGATTGAATGTTTGTGCAATATGAAAAAAGTGTTGTAAAACAAGTGAAGATGTTGGGTAGTAAACACCACTGCATGCATTTGCGGCATCATAAAAGGCTTTTAAAAATCTTTTTACACAGAATGCAATTTCCCATTCCCACTCTTCTAAATTATTTTCAGATCCATACGTATGTCTACCATTATAATACATTGAAATAATTTTATCATAATTTTAACATGAGTGTAACATAAGGTATGTAGAGTTCCATCTATGTGATACATCCGTAGCAAATGAATGTTCTTCTAAACTATACTTCGCACACAAACTATTAAATGCTTGTTTTCTTGATGGTGATACATTTATGAAATTTATTGCTTGTCTAATTTTATCTAAGGATTTTTCAATATCTTTTAAACCACTTTTAACAATTAAGTTGATAATGTGACAAACACAACGTTGGTGAAAAAATAAACTATCAAATGCAGGGTTAAAATCAGAAATAAATTTATCAATAACAACCTTATTAACGCTAGCATTATCAAAAGTAAAACTACGAATCATATCTTGCATACTAAATTCTTGTAAAATCCCTTTTAAAACTAAATATATGTTAGCGGCATTATGAGGATATTCTACTAATCTAAATGCAATAATTTCTTTGTGTAAAATTCAAAGATTATCAATGTAATGAGTTGTGGCAGCAATATAAACTTTTTTATTACCACCACTCCATAAATCAGATGTAAATGAAATAACAGTCTTATATGTTTTTAAGGCTTTAATGGTAATTTCTTTCCTTTTGTTATATAATTTTACGGTGTCTGCACGAAGTGTATTTCTACAGTAAGGAGTATATCTGGGTTGAAGATAATTCTGCACAAGTCGGGTGAAGTGAACAGAGTCAATTAAGGAAAGGGGCATTTCAGCGGCTGCCACATATGCAGCCATACCTTTGCGAAATCTTTCTTGCGAATACACATGTTGAAAGAGTAGTAGTACCAGAAGGTCCAGAACCACCAAAAACAAGCTGAGACTGTGTTGGGTCACCAACCGGTTTCGCTTTGCACACCCTTGCTATGTGCCGATTCAAATGTGACGTGCTTGATCCGGGCTTCCAGCTCATTTCCTTACCACAGTAATTGCAGCACGCTTTCCATATATCAACTCCATTTCCAACACCAACTTTTTTCCTTGTCATATGTTGCCAACAATCCGATGACTCTTTTTTAGCTCGTTTGATTTCAACAATTTCCTCCTCTTGGATATCATCCAAGTCAATGGGAGCATTTTCGGAGACATCGATATGAGAGGGAGTACTAGAACTACCCCTGAATTGGTTAACTTCATCGCTGTTAAACTCCATACTTATCAGTATAACAGTATTGTAGTGTAGAATGTAGTTAATTTCAAATTTGAAAGTTGAAAGTTGAAACTGAGAGAAATATTATCACAATAATTGAAGAATATAGAGAAATAGAGAATTGAATAGAAATTATAGAAAACAAATGACTATTATGACGAAATGAAAAAACTTATAAGTGAATTGTGAATTAACAAACAAAATGCGACCTATTTATAGAAAAAAAAAACGTGGGAAAAAAAAAAAATCAAATTCCAAATTTCAAATTTTCAAAAAAAAAAATCTGCATATTTCAAATCAGATCAAAAATCAGATAAAAAATGTACCAATCCGTGTTGCAGGCAACACTGCTGCTGAAGACACGGGCCAATTCTGGCCCGTGTCTTCGGGCCAATTTGGCCCGTTAATTGGCCCGCCACACGGGCCAGCCCGTGTGGCTCGGCGAGTCACACGGGCCGGCCCCGGCTCGAGCCCAGTGAGTATTTTTGGGCTCGGCCCGAGCTTCGGCTCGATCCTACGAGCCTCGAGCCGAGTTTAGCCCGAGCTTTTAACGAGCCGAGCCCGAACTACCCGAGCCGACGAGCCGTTTTGACACGCCTACATGGACGTAGTTTTCTTGATGACTTAAGAGAATATCGTGTCCAAAAATCAAAAGATATCATCATCAATATGCTTTATTCCAAAAGATTTCAAGAAATACAAAATTATTATTAAAGTTACTCGTCAATCAACTCTTCAAGATGCCGTCACCGTTCAATCAACTTTTCAAGATGCCGTTCAAACAACTTTCCAGATGTCCACTATTCAAGATTCCAGCTGTCTGAAGACTGTTCAATCAACTTTCCAGCTGTCCACTGTTCAAGATTCCAGCTGTCTGAAGAATTTTTATTTATCTGTTTCTTTGTAACTTTTTCAATCTATTTATTTGCAAGTTTCATTTCAATGTAAATCAGAGTTTGAAATACGTTAGAGTTTCACTCTCTATCAAAATATTGTACTCTCAATTATCATCAATAAAATTACTCTTCTTCTAAGTTATCTTGAATTCTTTTTTTCGATTTTTCTTTTGTTTCTTATCTACCTAACTCCTGGGTCATCTTTGGTATCAGAGCCATATATATATATATAAAATTCAATAAACCACAATTCAAAACAATATTCACTAAATCTAAATAATCACAATTCACAAATTCAATTTTCACCAAACCATTCAAATTCACGCAATGGGAATATGGGGCTACAAGTGACCATTGCGAAAGCCAAAAAATTAAATACAATAGATAATCACAAAGTCATCCGTGTCAACGATATAAAAACAAAAACAAAGGGACTACAACAGAATTTTTTTTTTAAAAAAAAGCATTTTCCCCAAAATTCATGATCGAATCAAGAAATTTAATACTAGAGAGAATCACACCATCTTAGACAAATAAAGATATATAAAATTTCACTTCAACTGTAAATGTAAATATGACTCCTAATGTTCCAAATCAATCCGAAAACATGCTCTCAATTATTGATAATCAACAATGAACACTTAAAAAAAAAAAATTGAATCTGAAAATGAATAGCCCAAACCGTTAAAAATAAAGGCACGAAAGAATGGCCCAACATCTAAAAGAAAAATGGCCTACACAAAAAATTCCAGTCTAAAATTTTAGCCCAAATCCAAATATTGTTTCTTCTTCTCCACTCCTTGCCAGACGTCTGAGTTACCTTCCATTGCTAGCCACCGATGCTTGAGTTACTGATGGAGCCACAGGTTTTCGAAGAAGATAGAGTGATAGTCACAGACGGAAGACAGAGGCTTTATGAGTTTAAAAAAAAGGATGTTGCACTTTAAATATGTATTGGGACGAAATATCATTCCACTATAACAATATAGTAAAAAGAATATAAGAAGAAATGAGAATTGAGAAAACATAAATATATGTTAAAAAAATAAAAAATTGCATATTGTAGGAAATGTAGATTCAATTCGGTAATCAAAACTTAATTAAAACCCTTTCTTTCTTGGTATCCAAAAACTCATTACATACTACCTTATATAATTATCTTCCTCGTCGGTCAACCAAGAAATATAATTAAGAGTTGGATTATTTCTTGACAAATGATTTTATCTCTTTAATTTAGCAGCCTTCAACAGGAAGACCTAAGCCAGAACGTACTCATCATGCCAGCCAGAATATGCTCAATAATTCAGACAAAAACAATAATGTAGCATTATAATTGATATTTGTTGATTGCTGTCTAGAACGCAGTGAACAATGGGGTCACGTGGTTCACGCATATACATGAATGGAAAAAGATATATATATATATATATTTATAAATTACACCCTATTTGGTGTAGATTAAAATCAAATTTTTAGTATTTGATAAGATGTGTGGTTGAAAATTTGTGGATCCCATTAAAATTATGACTGTGATTGATTATTGACTTTAATTTGTATTAAAATCTACATTTTAATTATTAGCAAATAGGTACATATAAAATCATGTTTGATAAGATTATTTGAAGACCATTTCCTCCCCCGCTCCCCCCCCCAAAAAAAAAAAAAACCTACTAAAGAAAAGAAAAAGAAAAATCAATTAACAAAAAGAAAACTTATTGATCAATCAAGACCATGATAGTTTAATATCTAAAAGTGAATTTGACCATCGTAAAATGTTATGACCTCTTTAAACTATCACTCATAGGATACAATGATCGAATCACTTGTCTAGCAATCACAAGCGACTTCAAGAACACTCTATCACTCCATAATAATTGAAAGAACATGTGTTCATCCAACTACACCTAAAGTGGGTGAATAGGTGTAATTTCGGAAATTAATACTTAACATAAATCTAGATGAAACAGAGTCTTTAAAATTTCTTACCAATCAAACAATTAAACAATCAATAATTACAAGTAATTAACACTAAAATTGGTAACAAAGGAAAGACTATTGAAGAACACTTCAAAAGAAACGACATTTCGGGCAAACGTGTCAGTAACGAATTAACTAGAAAATATTGGACTTACAGAAATTGGTTCAAACACTACTAACCCTTAGTTGACTTTGACCCAAAGTTGTAAATCATCAAAGACTCTTAAGTTGTGCTTAAAACAACTCTTGACTCTTTCTCTCCGTGTGGATCCACAAGAAACACACCCCATTCTTCACCAATTGGATCTTCAACAACTCTTTCAAATCCTGAAGACTTTTTGACAAAGGAATTAGGGTTTTATTTTTTGGATTGTGGACTAAAATAGTTTTTGGCTCAAATATAAATTGAATATGTGATTGATAATCTTAGGAGAGTCAATTAATGTTTCTTGATATGAAACAATGTTCTTTCTAAGCAAAATATTAATCAACCACATGAAAAACTGAAATAGGACTCGAGTATTTATAATATGAACTATTTGGGGTCAGATGAGATCATAAATATGCTGAAATTAGTGAAATATGAATTTCCCCACGATAGGACCACTCGAGCGCCCATCAAGCGCACTTCAAGTGCCTTGGGTATTGCTAAAATCTTTCGAGCGATAATCACGTGGCTAGCGAGCGGTCTTCAGTATTTTGGTCATAACTTTCTCTCCTGATGTTCAATTTAGGTGATTCAAAGTGCGTTTGAAAGTTAAATAAAATAGCCACAATTCTTGTTGAGGTAGAGATTCCAAAATTCAAATATCTACTATGCAAAAATTGAGTCTAAACCTATAGCTGAAAATCTGAAACCTAAGCATTCTAGGTTTTTTATTCTCCTTTGACTTCTAATTGTATCCAAAGTTTTCTTGAGCACTACTTTGATCTTCTTGATCTCAAATACAAAACTAACTCAATTACAACAATTGGACTCTAATTTTGACGTTATAAACAAGTAATTTTGTTGATGAGATTGTCAATTATATCAAAACCTAATGAACTCCCTATTTGACATTCCGTGATGAAGCACTATTATAATAAAATAATTACAAAAGACAACCTATAACATTTACGACACAAAAACCTAAGAATGCATCTCAATTTCCTGTCAACCTGTTTCTTGTACATCAACTCAACAAATGCCAAGTATAAAAGCAAGTGAAACCATATTAAATCAAATGTAATAAAAGT
Source organism: Ligustrum vulgare (assembly GCA_963555705.1). Taxonomy (NCBI): domain Eukaryota; kingdom Viridiplantae; phylum Streptophyta; class Magnoliopsida; order Lamiales; family Oleaceae; genus Ligustrum; species Ligustrum vulgare. The sequence goes on from OY743174.1 coordinate 24,460,573, forward strand.
CATACACATTAACTAGCAACATCGAACTAAGATATTAATATTATGTCAAAAATACGAACCAAAAGCATAGTATTAGTATACTTCAGGTACATTTGCTAGAAATAAAAAGTCGAAGTGTAAAAACAAAACAAAGCTAATAAGAATATCAAAATGTCAAAGTGTAAAAACAAAATAAGTATAACAATCAAAATAAATAAATAAATAAATAATCTCTCTCTAAGTATTAATTCTTTCCCTAACTCATATAATAGCCACTCTCCCCCCTTTTGATACAAATGACAAAGGGAAATCAAGAAATATAATCATGAACAATGCAAAGAGGGATGAGGGAAACTATCATGCACACAAACAAATGATGCAAACCATGGCAGAAAAGTTTTCTTTCCTTTTTAGATAACTGTTTTCATAGATTTTTAAATATTACGTTAAGTAGTGAAATTACATGAATAATTATTTGCTTATTTATACATACATGATTCACAAACAATGAGGTGTTCTCGCAAAACTAATTTTAAACATATTTGGAGTAAATCGTATAAGTTACCTATGTGTGAAAAGTATCAATAATTTCCTGTAAACATGACTCAAACCCTTAAACAATGGTTAAGGACATGCAGAAAAATCACAGAATTAATATTTTTCTTAAATTATGAAGTCAAACTCAGTGCTACTAGGACCTTTTAATCAAAAAACTCAAAAAATTTATTGCATCTTTTTATTTCTCCCCCTTATTGTGAGCATACATTTTTTTTCTATCTCTTGTGCAAACTTTTCTCTATGAAGCTAAATAAATGACGCATGTAACGAGAATTTGCCATTGAATCTCCGGACAGCTACAAAACTCATGATAGAAGCCCACTTTCATTAGTGAGTATTCGACATGTCAAAAGATGATAGTTTTGTTATTCGTTTTGAAGAGTTCCTTTCTTTTTATTTTTGTAGGATCAGTCATACTAGTTTTAGTAGTTTGCCCCGCTTTGGAAAAAAAATTAATAGGAACATTTTCAGCTGATTACTCCAAGTTAGTTAACCATAGAGCATTATGTTTTAAAGAATCTAACAAACTTAATTACTTGAGTCAAATAGGCTAAGAATAGAAGTGTAATATGTATCTCGTTTTTTCTTTTGACATAGAGATAAATTATCGCTATTTCAAATCTCACACACGTGGTCAAGACTCACTTACAAGAGTTTAATGTGTGCAATGCAAAAGATACAAGAAATAATCTATACCAAGTACTTCAAACAAGTTCTAAACAAAGTTACTAGAAACTTTACTCATTATTCATAAATTTTACTAATACTTGATTACAAATTAACATGTCAAGCAATATCAATTTCTGTGTAAAAAATCCCTTTTTTATTTTTAATAAAACAAATAATGCAAAATTGTAATAAAAAAATTTGTAAATGAGTGCATTTCTGGATAAATGTCATGAATAATACAGAAGCATGCATATATAGACCTACTTAATGAGGTACACAAATGCTTTTACCTTTAAGAGCCAAACGAGCTAACCGCAATTTAAATCATCATTTTGATCATATAGTTCACTCTTTTTAACCAAATGTTCCTAGAAGATGAATTAGTCTTAGGTAAGTGAGTTATCATTTCGGTTAGGTGACTAACTTGGTTAGCTAAAGCTAACCTGAGATGAGATATCTCGATTGTTATACCTAGCTATAAGCTTTTCTATATCTATAACTAATGTAACCTAATCCTCCATAGTTCTGACAAGTATAAATGAACCTAGGAGGAAATCTGATTTCATGTATTGCTCACTACATTGTGGAACCTCATTTCACTGACGAAAAGTTTGTCTAACATTCTCATTTCTCTTTGGTTCATATGTTCCTAATGTCGTAGATTTGATTGAGGCATCGACAAAGGTAGTTGTAGTCAATGTTTGTATATTAGATTCCTTAAAACCTAGACCTCCTCTATTTCTTATAGGTTTACTAACCCCTAGGATGTTCTCAATCCGCTAGAGAAACTATGTAGTTATGTTTTGGTTTTCTCAAGCTCATCGTCTAAATTTTTATTCTTTTCTACAAAAAAACTCATTCTCAACCTTCAAATTTTCTAATTTTTCAGTTTATTCTCGAAGTTTAAGCTCAATAAATTGTTTCTCTACCTCGACATCATTTAGCTTCTTAAGAATGAATTTATTAATCTTCTTTATTTAAGGACTTCCTGATATAAATGATTATAACTCTCTTCCTAATATGTAGTAGCACTAGATTCATCACCAGTAAAATTACTATGATCTATATCCTCGTACCTCTCTTTTTCAGTCTTTACTCTCGAGGGAAATGCCATGTAATTTGAGCCCTCATTAGAATTGGAAGACTCATTTGAATTATCAAAATCAAACTCGTCATCAGTTAATGTCACATTTGTAGCCTTTTCCTCACCTTTGCCTAGAGATTTTTTTTTTTTTTAATAGTTATGGCACTCAATTTAATGTGTCCAAATCCCTGACACTCAAAACATTTGACAGATTGAGACTTATTACCACATTACCTAGTATTCTTTTTTGCTCGATCTTTCCAAAATTTACTAGATTTACCTTTAATTTTTAATTGATATTTATTCGTAAAGATTTCATTAAATTTTTTGGCAAAGAAATTAGGATTTGATGTTTTTGGATTGTAGACTAAAATAACTTATGAATCATCGTCTATGATTGATAATCTTAGGACAGTCAATTAATGTTTCTTTATATGAAAGCAATATTCTCTCGAAGCAAAATAATAATCAACCACATGAAAAAAAAGAAATTGGACTTGTGTATTAAAAGAAGTGTTTGAGGTCATATAAATTGTAAAAAGACTGAAAAATAGTGAAATATGAATTTCCCAAAAGACAAGACTGCTCGAGCGCCCATTGATCGCACTTCGAGCTCCTCACGTAATGCTAAACCTGCTCAAGCAATAATCCTACGACTAGTAAGCGGTTATCAGTATTTTCGTCATAACTTCCTCTCCTAATGCCTAGATTAGGTGATTAAGATTGCGTTGGAAGGCTAACTCAAATGGCCAAATTTTTCTAGAAATAGAGATTTTCAAATTCTAATATTTACTATGCGAATTCTGTGTCTAAATTTGTAGCTAAGAATCTAACAAATAATGCTTGTAGTTTTTTTTATCATTATTCTCGTTTGATTTTGAATTGCACCACAAATCTTTTTGAACACTATCGTGATATTCTTGAGCCCAAATACTCAGTTAACTCAATTACAACATTTTGATTCTATTTTTGGACTTTATAAACGGGTCATTTTGTTCATGGAATTGTCAATTATATCAAAACCTAAAAATAGTATCTCAAAAGCTAAATAATAATAAAATCAAGTATATTAGAATTATAGAATATAAAATTGATTTTTTTTATTGTATGTTTCCAAAGAGAATGACTGTGTTTCTGAAGTCACAAAAAGTTACAACTTTCTCCACAATAAGTTAGAATTAAAAAAAATAAAAATAAAAATAAAAATTGTAATTTTATGAGCCTGTTAACTTGTTTTGATCTACATAAACCATTCATTTAAATCATCTAGTCAGAGTCTCAGCTGATATTTTATTTACTCGATAGTTTTTACTAGCTTGTCTGATCAAGAAAAATAAACTCGAAAAATGATTATACAATAATTTTTTAATCAAAGAAAATTTTATTTATAAGCTAGTTTGACCAAGAAAAAAAATCCAAGATGATTAATGTTGGATATTGGTTAATAAAATCGAATTAAAGTTTCGAGAATTTAAAATCGATTAAAGTGACTTCGTGTCGACTTCGGCTAAATACTCAAAACCCGACCCAATCCGTTTAGGCAAAATTATGTTTGCCGCTTCGCCGCTTCGGGGCGCACAAACGGGGTTCGACCTGCCCGGTCAGGTCGCGGGGGTCGAGGGGCCAGCGCCCCCGAAAGAGAATTCTGATTTCTCTACATGTATTGAAGGGTATATTTGGCATCTCGAAAACCAATATCGGATGAATGAGAAATTGCGGAAACGAACAAAATATAATTCGGATTTTTGCCCGTGCGGTCGCACGGTGTTAAGAACCGTGCGACCACACGTTGTTTTTATTTTCCGGTTTTCGCTAAAGCCGTGCGGTCGCACGGTTGTCCGAGAAAAGGTACCTTTTGGAATTGGTGCATCTTTTGGAAGGGTTGCATGGTTTGGCTTGAACCATTCCGTCCACAACCCTTCATACTCTATAAATAGGACCCTTTGGGTGTCCTATTTGAAAAACAATTGATATGCAATACATATACTATACTCATTTCTCTCCCAATCAAATTCATAAACATTGTTTTTTTTTGGATTATTTTTCATTCATTTCATATTTGGAGTACAATAACCAATATTCGGTTCGTCGAACTTGTGTTTTGGAGTGCTACTAACACAAGGGAAGCCGTTGTATCTTGGGAGTCGATTGTCGGATTCCGTCGGCACCGTTGCGGGGCAATTTCGACTTAAGGACAAAAAGTCCAACTCTTGCCTCGGCTTATCACTTTTCTCCTTTTCTTTTCTCTTGTTTATTTGCATTTGTCTTGCCGTTATTCTGTCCAAATTTTGGCACGGATTTATAATATATTTTGGCGTCACTATTCACAAATTCCACCAACAATTAAATATATATATGTATATATATATATAAAATAAACCATGAAGTCAAAGGCCTCAAGGTTCAATTGTAGACTTTTTAAAATTCGCGTACAGTGTAATTTAAACCGTTGACCTTCCACACAAATTTCAAACTTTTTACTACTTCTGCACTTTAACTAATTAATTATTTCTTTCAAATAAAATATTTGATATCTATCTAACAAATAGTTACATGGATGCGTTTAGCCAATCGTGTAGATCTTTGTCAGCGCTCCCATAACGTTAAACTATCTAATTAAAAATTTATAAGTGGAAGTACTTACAAATTTTAAGTTTTTGAGATGTGAGATGCATTTTTTTTAATAAAATAATTACTCTTCACATTAATATATTAAAACCCTGTTTGACCTCAATTTCTGAAAACTCATTATTTCTCAGACTCATCATCGGTTAATGTCACATTCATAGCCTTTTCCTTACCATTGCCTAGATATTTTTTATAGTTCGGGCACTGAAATTTAACGTGTCCATAATCCTGACCCTCAAAAACGTCTGATAGATTGAGACTTCTTACCACTTTTCCTAGTATTCTTTTTTGTTCGATCGTTCCTAAATTTACTAGGTTAACCTTTATTTTTCAAGATATTTCTCCATAATACCTCAAAAGGTTTCATTGAATTTCTTAACAAAGTACGCAAGTTAATTATCTTTTAGACTATTATCTATGAATTTCAAGAAAGTGTTCATTCTAACCTTCCATTATTGGTTACTAACATCAAAGGAGGAACAAATAACGACTGACTCATTTAGATTAACTTTGGATCAACAATCGAATTTAGGCTCTAATACCACTTGAAATAATTGTAAAATAGAAAATAACATCAAAATGGATAACGAAGGAAAAACTCTTGAATTACACTTCAATAGAAATGACCTCGGGCAAACGTGCAAGTAATAAATGCAACGAGACAATTTGGGCTTACAAGAATTTGTTTAGACACTAGTAACCTTAGTTGAATTTGACCTTTAACATGTAAATCACCGAAAACTCTCTTGAGTTGTGCTTCCATAAATTTCCTATAACTCTAGACTCTTTTCTCTTTGTGTGAATTCCTAAGAATGTACCTCGTTCTTGACCAACGAGATCTCCAACTACTCCTTCTCAACTTCAGATCTCTGAAGGCTTTTGGTAAAAAAAAATTAGGGTTTCGTATTTTTAGATTGTGGACTAAAATAACTTATGGCTCAATAGCTGTTATTTGTAATCTTAGAATAGTCAATTAACATTTCTTGATATGAAAGCAATTCTCTCAAAGCAAAATAATAATCAACCAAGTGAGAAAAAAGAAATAGGACTTATGTATTTATAATATAAAGTATTTGAGGTCATATGTGATTGTAACAATGTTGAAAATAGTGAAATATAAATTTTCCTCGGGACATGACTACTTGAGCGCCCCATTGAGGGCACTAAGCTTCTCGGGTACTACTAAACCTGCTCAAGCGATAATCCCTAGGCTAGCAAGCAGTTGTCATTATTTTTATCATGACTCTCTCTCAATGTCAGGATGAGGTGATTAAAATTGTGTTGGAAGGCTAACTCAAATGCTACAATTCTTCTAGAATTAGAGATTTTCAAATTCGAATATTTACTTTGTAAAAACTGGGTTTAAATATGTAGCTGAGAATCTGACACATAATCCTTTTGTATTTTATTCTAATTTGACTTTTAATTGCATCACAAGTCTTTTTAAACGTTACTTTGATATTCTTGAGCCCTAATACTAAACTAACTCTATTACTACAATTTGACTCAAATTTTGACTTCATAAACCAGTCATTTTATTCATGAAATTACCAATTACATCAAAACATAACAATAGTATCTTGAAGGCAGAATAATACTAAAACCAATCCTGCAGATCTTTGTCAGAACTCCCACAATGTTAAACCATCTAATTAAAAATTTATAAGTGAAAGTACTTACTAATTTAAGTTTTTGAGATGTGAGATGCTTTTTATTTTTAAGAATTGACTTATCATCTGATCTTCGTCAGCAAAAGATGTGAGATGCATTTTTTTTTCAATAATTACTCTTCACCATAATATATTAAACCTGTTTGACCCCATTCTTTGAAAACTCATTATTTTTTAAACTCATTTTCAAACACACATCTTCTAATAAATCAATTATGCTCGTAAACCTAAAATTTTCCCTACCTTTTAACCAAACATTCTCAAAAAACTACTATTACAAAACTCATTTAAAAAAATGGTTCTTAAAAACACATTCTAATATTATTTATCTATCATTCATTTCATGGAAATATTTACATCATGATGAAGAAGGATCAACTTGTTGCGTAGCTTACCTTGAGCACAAATAATTTGAATCCTCTCAAAGTTAATATTCTCAATGCTTCTTGTTCACTTACTGCTAACGAAGAAAATTCCAAGTTATCGAATGATAGATATGGCCATCTAACTTTTGGAAGTTAAATATGATGACAACTAAAAATATGGTTGAAGGGCTGTCCAAAATTGATGTACTCAGTGAAGTTTGTGAAGAATGTGCTGAGAAAGCAACACAGAGAGCCGTTTCCTACAAAATTAGTTGGGAGTCACACTCACCATTGGAACTTGTTCATACAGACTTGTGTGGTCCTATTCGAATTTCATCCCTTGGAGATAACAATTTCTTTCTCTTATTTGTTGATGATTACACTAGAAAGACATGGGGTTATCGTATCAAACAAAAATCTGAAACTCTTCATGTTTTCAAAGGTTTTAAAGCCCAAGTTGAGAAGTTTTCTTGTTTTCAAATTAAGAATTTGAGAAGTGATCGTGGAGGAGAGTAATTGCCAGATTTGAAAGTTTGTAGTTGTCGAATTTTGTTGCAAGTAAAATGAAACTGAATGTCGTAGATTTGTTTGGACAGTAAAGTATAAACAGAAACACATAAAATCTTTTTTGAGCACAGATCCAAATGAATCTAGTTATCACATATTCATCTAGATAATAAATCGTGAATAGAATTATAAAGCTATGCAGAATAGTAAAGCAATTAGAACACAATATTTGGACTTAACGTGGAAAAAACTCTTTCATAGAAAACCCACGTGCCCGCACCCTGTTGACAAAAATAAATCACTAATAAGAAAATGATATTACATAGTTCAATGAAATTACTTGACAAATTTACGCATAAATTTATAAAATACCCATGGAATTAAATGAATCACTCCCCGATTTTACGATGGCGTGTAATGTGAGCTGACGTCTCACCACTCTTCAGTCGCTTTCCTTGAAACTACTCAAGACATCAGCAAATCCGAACTCCCGAAAGATCTTGAATTCTCGTTTGATCTTCGTTTCCTGAAGGTTTTTCTTTAGTGATTGAGACTCCTCCTGGAAATACTTTTAGATTTGTCTTTTGAAGATTGGTTTTTGCATAATGAATAAGCACTAAGTCTTTATGTGTTCATGCAAGGGAGAAGTCACGATAAAATGAAGAAGCCTTGTATGTTCTTGCTCATTCACTAATTTTCGGCTTTAGAAGACTTGAGGGAAAAGGTCCCCTTTTGCGTCAATTTATGCACACGAGAGTTTCTTGTCCACCAAGAATTCTAGTTGTGCAAAATCTCTATTTCCTGCAAAACCCAAGATAATTACAAATTAATAGAGATGAGGTAAGATAATAATTTATTAAAAAAAATCTCACCAAAACTGAATCACTTACCAACTAAATGATAGAAACAAACTTGGACTCTTAGAAATAATAGCCTAGAAATTTCGACCAACAAGAATATTGTCCAAGTTAAAATATTATCTCACACATAAACTTTTATCATAAATAATAAGAGATAAATGTAGCAAGTGTATAATTTATCTCCAAGTATTAAATAAATATCATTAGAATACGAAATAAATACAAACTCAAGCCCAAGTAAACTAACTACTAATAATTTAATAATATCAACAAGAATGATGTGAGTCTCTCATACTAAGCTATGGGGGATTACTTCAACTCATATAAAGCATTTTTAAGCCTAAAGACATAGTCTGGGTGAGATGGATCTGTGAATCCTTGTGGCTATTCCACATAAGCTTCTTCTTTAAGTACACTGTTCAGGAACGCACTTTTGACATCCATTTGATATAATCTGAAGTTGATGTAGCAGGACACAACTACCAACAATCTAATGGATTTCAGTCTGGCTACGAGAGCAAATGTTTCCTCAAAATCTATGCCTTTAACCTGGGTGTAACCTTTAGCAACAAGACTGACTTTGTTTCTAACCACATTCCTTGGTTCATCTGACTTATTTTTGAAGATTTTTGAAGATCCATTTGGTCCTAATTACATTTCCTTCTTTTGGATGGGGAACCAATTCCCAGATATTATTTCTTTTGTATTGATGGAGTTCTTCCTGCATTGCTTGTACTCAATTTTCATCTGTCAAGGCTTCCTTGACATTTTTTGGCTCAATCAGGGACATATGACACATGTTTCCCATTTCAATAGCAAACTTTCTTCTGGTCACATTCCTCTTAGATAAATCAGAGAGAATGTTATCAAGTGGATGGACATTCTGAACTCTAGTAGATGGTCTTTTCTGCACTTCTGGTTCTGCAGTACTAGATGTATCTGGGTAGTCTGATGTATTTGGATAGGCAGGTGTATCTGGGTAGCCAAATTCATCTTCGTCACAATCTTCTTTATTCTTTTGAATTTCTGCTTGGTTCAATTTTTCTTTTGATTTTTCATTTTCAGCGTGCTGTTTTGGTGGAATCTACAACTGATCAACTTCAACTTCTTGTAAGTTAGAATTCAAATCGTTAGTATCACCCACTTCCACATTTACTGACTCAAGAACTATTTGGGTTCTAAGATTGTATACTCTATAGACCCTACTGTTTTCAGCATAACCCAGCTTTTCATTTTCGACCAACAAGAATATTGGGCAAGGTAAAACATTATCTCACACATAAACTTATATCATAAATATAAGAGATAAATGTAGCAAGTTTATAATTTATCTCCAAGTATTAAATCAATATCATTAGAATATGAGATAAATAAAAACTCAATTCCAAGTAAACTAACTAGTAATTTAATTAAACTTAATAAATTACTAAACGAAAAATATTTAGTAACTAGATTAAATTTACCAAATTATTAAACTGTACGAAAATAGAAAATGAAAACTAAAAATAAGTTATCAAGATTTATTTGAAGAATTTTGTAGAAGTCATGCTGTAAAATTTGAGTTGACGGTTTGATACTCACCCCAACAAAATGGCATTATCGAAAGGACGAATCGAATAGTTGTTGAAATGGCCTCATGCCTGTTGAAGAGAAAAAAATGTCACAACCCACTTTTAATCTTTCAAATATATTTTCTTAGTCTAAGTCAAACATTATATTTAAATATGTCAAAGTCAAGTTTGGACCAATTTGGATTTGTGAGAATTTTAGTGAGCCATTTTATCATTTTTTTTTAAGTTAAGACTCAATTGACTTTAATTAGAAATTCAGGGACTTAGCTTACCAATTAAATATTGAGGGACTTAGCTTGCAAATTATTAGTTAGTGGTCCACTAAGTATGCAATTGAACCCATTTCTTGTTTGGAAAATGAATTGCACAAAGAGAGGGACGAAACAGAGGCTGTGACCGAGGAAAGAAAAAGGGATGAAAAAGGAAGGAAAAAAAAAAAGAGAAAAAGGAAGAAGAAAAAAAAAAAAGCGGAAGAAAGGGAAGAAATTGTGGGTCTTTTGCCAAGTTGAGTTCCATTCTTCTAGTTCTCAAGAGGTAAGGAAGAAATTTCTTATTTGACAATTTATTTTAAAATGAGGGTTTTTGCTTATTGATTAGATATGAAAGTTATGATGGGAGAAGTGTTGTTTTTAGTATATAGAGTTTGTTAATAGAGTTGGTGATGAAAGGATTGGTGAGAATTTTAGGGTTTGCAAATAGTGGATTAATTCAAGATTGGAGTATGATTTAGTCTTTGGAGCCAATGTTAACTTATTTCTTGTTTAAATACTTAGTTTGGTGATGTTTATTTGGAGTTTATGTTTCTCATGCAATTGAGTTCAAGTTTTAGTCTATTACTAGTTTCTCTAAAAAGGGGTTTTGGTGTTATGGTACATTTATTTGAAGAATTGGTTAATTGAAGGATAGATTAACGATAATGAGATTATATTTCACGAAAGAAATGTTGGTTAATTATAACGTTGGAAGTATATGAGATTTGTGAAATGTTATAGGATGTTATTTTAATTGGACATGTACACTATAATTGTGATGAGTTAAGTTAATGCAAACTCTTATCTATATTTCAGGAGGTGATATTGAAATAGAAAAAGCTTACCAGCCGAACTAGCTACAATTTCTAACTCTGTGAGTGGATAACTTTTTTTTTTTTAAAATAAGCACTTGTTTAATTTATCTTAATTCTAAAACATTTATGGGATGTTTATTTATTATAGTGCTTATATTGAATTATATAAATTGCAGAACTTGGTTATTTTTAACTATTCAGTTTACAGTAAGATTTTAAGAATAAAGTGAGGTTTATGATAAGCAACTCTTTTAAAGCTAGAATTAGTTCAGTTAAAGGATTTCATTGACATTCTATCAGCATTAGATATTCCAATATATTTGAATTATTTTAAAAATCACCAGAAAGTACCCAAGTGATTTTACCCGCTCTGCACTGATGTGAATTCATTTTCACGGTGTATGACCAGATACAGTGATTTTACCCGCTCTGCACTGATGTGAATTTGTTTCCACAGTGTATGACCAGATATGATGATTTTACCCGCTCTGCACTGTCGTGAATCCGTTTCCACAGTGTATGACTAGATATGTTATTTTACCCGCTCTACACTATTGTGAATGCGTTTCCATAGTGTATGACCAGTTTATAGCCTTCAAGCAGCTCTGCGCGCGTATGACCAGATTATCAGATCATCATACTCAGTTTATTAGTTATCAGATTTGAATGACTTTGTCTTGTACATGAGATTACTCTATACAAGAACGAGACTATTCATTGGGTACATTATGGTGTGATTTTCAGTATTACTTCAGTTTATTTGATTTCAAATAATAGAATTCAGTTTTTCCAGTTTACAGAATGAAGAATTCAGCTTATAGTATGATGAAATGACAGTTGTTATGATTTCTAGTGATGTCAAATTACTTATTATCCTCATGCTTAAGTTACATCATTTAGAATCAAGAATGAATGATTTTATGATACCAGTACGTTCAATAATGAAGGTAAATATCGAAATTTAAATTTCTGTCAAGTTATAACCGAGTAAATAAGATTTTCAGGAAATATGTATAAATGAGAGAAGTATAGTTATTTTCGAATTATCCACTCATTGAGTTTGTAAACTCATATCTTATTATTTTTCTATTTTAGGACGCATTGTGTTTTGAAAAGCCTTTTTGAAAGAATCTGCAGTGAAGAGAACCAGAGCCACGTGACCTAATAGTTGTATGATTCCATTCGTTTAACAAGTCCTTGTTATTCATGGGTCACCTGTCGAGTATTTTGCATCACATATGACATTTCATAGTTGATGAGTTTGTCACCCTTTTGGAGGGGTTTACACATATTCTGGTTAATTTGTAAATGATACAAAACATGTCGCTGCATTTTATTTTGTTATGCGTATTTTGGGACAAATAGCTTCCAATTGATGTTATATATATACATTTTGTTTGGGAGTTTCATTGCTTTTCAGGTTGGTATAGTCAAAGTTATAAGGGAAACTCTGTCAATTTTTTTTTTTTAAATTTTTTTTAACGGTCAGAAACAGGTCAAATTTCCTTGGTGGTGGATCTGGTGTCTAGCTAGCTTCCATCATCGGCACACTTCGTGTCTCGGGTCCACTAGGATGATTCGGTACGGGTCATGACAATTGGTATCAGAGCATGGTCATAAGTCTATAGGATTGCATTGCATACACCCTAAACTTGTTATAAACCATGTTATACTTCATATAGGTCATGGCTGGTGGTGGAAAGACACGCAGACTTCCATGTAGAGTGCCTCAAACTCATAATGCTCCTGATAGAGACACTAGTAGAGTTGAGGAGCCAGTTCATCAAGTTGCTCAGAATCCAGGACCTGAAAATGAAGTTGAGAATGATCCTTATGCTGAGAGATTTATTTCTACTCTTGATACCTTATTGTAAATGCGGCAAGACACGGATAAATATAGTATTGAGCGAGTAACGAAATTGGGAGCAAAATTTTTTAATGGTAAAGGTGACCCCGCAGATGCAGATAACTGGATGACCAAATTGGAAAGAGTTTTCAATGTCATGGAGTGTCCTGATGAAAAGAAATTGCACTTGGCTACCTTCCTGTTACAAGAAGGGGCATATGATTGGTGGTTGACAATTCAGAGCAGATATACAGATCCTAGTGTTATTACATGGGAAGATTTCAAGAGTGCCTTCAATAAATCCTACTACCCTCAAGCTTATAAGAATGCCAAACAAGAAGAATTTTTATGTTTAATACAGGGGTATATGAAAGTTGCTGACTATCAGAAAAAGTTTGTAGAGCTAACTAAATATGCTACAGTTTTGATAGCTAATGAAGAGGACATAGGTGCAGAAGGTTTGAGGGTGGTTTGAGGAGAGAGATTAAAATAGCAGTGACATCTTCTGATCATAGGGATTGTGGCAAACTAGTGGAAGCTGCGTTGAGGGTTGAGCAATATATTTCAGAATTAGGGGGTCACAGGGATCGGACTACAGTCAGAGACAAGAGTGGACAGCCAGGGACAAGGACTTCTAGAGGCACATCATCTCAGAAAAATAGACGTGGATTGTGGCCTAGTGTGGTCAATGCAGCTAGTTTCAAGAGCAAAACTAAAGGGAGTCAGGGTTCTGGGTTCAGCCAGAGTTCAGTTCAGCAACCAACATGCCATCCCCCTCATACTCAAAGTTCTTCGCGGAGACCAGTCATTTCTACCCCAAGTGGGAGTTCCAGTCATACTAGATTTCCACAATGTTAGTTATGTGAAAGATTCCATCCAGGAGAGTGCCTTAGAGGAGCTGGTATGTGTTACCACTGGGGAAAAGTTGGGCATATGAAGAGGGACTGTCAGAATCAATCTCAGGGGAGTGTTGCACATCAATCAAATGTTATTGCTGCTAGACAAATTCAGAATCAGGGTCCTTTAACAAGTAAGGCGGGTGTATCTAGTGGAGCACAGACGAATGCTTCCAGCAGTGGGGGTACTCAATCTAAGAGCCAGGCAGGATGTCCCAAGTCCCAGAGGAGAGTTTTTGCTTTGACTCAGCAGGATGCCGAGGAGTCACCAGATGTAGTCGTGGGTATGGTATCTATCTTTGGTAGAAATGCTCGTTCACTCGTTGATTCAGGTGCCACCCATTCATTTATTTCATAAGGTCTTGCTATTCATGCGGATTTTGCATTGGAACCATTAGACAGTGATTTAGTTGTGGGGACCCCAGTAGGAGATTCACTTTTAGCTAACAGCGTATATAGAGACTGTTTGATTAGAGTGAATGATCGGGAGTTGAAAGCTAATCTAATTCTACTTGACATCCATGATTTTGATGTTATTTTGGGTATGGATTTCTTAGCTACAAATCATGCTGCAGTTGATTGTTTTCGCAAAGAAGTTATATTCAGAAAGCCTGTTATATTCAGAAAGCCTGGAGAACCTGAAATTTATCTTTATGGTGAGCGAAGAATTTTGCCTTCTTGTGTAATATCTGCACTTGATGCCAGGAGATTTATTAGAAAAGGGTGTCATGCATATCTAGCCCATGTGATTGATGCTCAAATCACTAAGTTGAGGCTTGAAGATATTTCTGTTGTAAGAGAATTTCAGGATGTGTTTCCAGAAGATCTTCTGGGGCTACCACCAGATAGGGACATTGAGTTTGTTATTGACTTAATTCCAGGGACAGCTCCTATCTCGCGGGCACCTTACAGAATGGCTCCAGTGGAGTTGAAAGAGTTGAAATTGCAGTTGTAAGAATTAGTCGATGAGGGTTTTATTAGGCCAGTACATCTCCATGGGGAGCACCCGTCTTATTTTTGAAAAAGAAGGATGTCACAATGAGATTATGTATCGACTACAGAAAGTTGAACAAAGTGACAATCCGTAACAAGTATCCTTTGCCCCGTATTGATGATTTGTTTGATCAACTCCGAGGTGCCACCGTGTTCTCTAAGACTGACTTGCGTTCGGGTATCATCAACTCAAGATCAGGGATTCTGATGTGCCGAAGACTGCTTTTAGGTCTCGGTATGGCCATTATGAGTTTCTTGTGATGCCATTTGGGTTAACTAATGTCCCAGCAACGTTTATGGATTTGATGAATAGAGTATTTCAACCATATTTGGACAGATTCGTTATTATTTTTATTGATGATATATTAATTTATTCTCATAGTCGTGAAGAGCATGCTGAGCACCTGAAGATCATTTTGCAAATTTTACGAGATAAGCAGTTGTATGCTAAGTTTAGAAAATGTGAGTTTTGGCTAGACAAGGTGGTATTTTTGGGTCATGTTATCTTGGCCGAGGGTATTTATGTAGATCCAGTCAAGACCGAAGCAGTGATGAATTGGGACCAGCCTACAAATGTGACAGAACTAAGGAGTTTTCTTGGATTAGCAGGTTACTACCGTCGATTTGTAGAGGGTTTCTCAAAAATTGCTCTTCCTTTGACCAATCTGACTCGAAAGAACTCTAAATTCATGTGGACTGAAGAATGTGAGAAGAGTTTCCAAGAGTTGAAGAATAGATTAGTTTCTGCCCCAGTACTTACTCTTCCATCTCCAGGTGAAGGGTTCGTGATTTACAGTGATGCTTCACGTCAGGGTTTGGGTTGTGTTTTGATGCAGAATGGGAAAGTTATAGCTTATTCTTCAAGACAATTAAAGAAGCATGAATTAAACTACCCAACCCATGACTTAGAGTTGGCTGCAGTGGTTTTGGCATTGAAGATATGGAGGCATTATTTGTATGGTGAAAAATGTCAGATATTCACAGATCACAAAAGCTTGAAGTATATTTTTTATCAGAAAGAATTGAATCTGAGGCAAAGGAGATGGCTAGAGTTGATTAAAGATTATGACTACAAAATTGATTATCATCCAGGGAAGGCTAATGTCGTTGCAGACGCTCTTAGCTGAAAGAATAGTAGTTCTTCGTCTCAACTAAATCCAGTATGTGCTTCTTTGATTTGCGAGTTCATGAACTTGAATTCTCAGTTGTCAGCGACTACTACGAGAGCACTTCTAGCTCATTTTCAGGTACGGCCTACCTTAATTGACAAGATTAAAGAAGCTCAATCTCAAGATTCGACATTGAGGATTTTGAAGGCAGAAATCAATGCTAGTTTACAATCAGACTATGAAATCCGAGATGGTCTATTAGTTATGGGGAGCAGATTGTGTGTTCCTGATATACCAAAATTGAAGCAAGAGATTTTAGAAGAGGCACACAGTTCAGCATATGCTATGCACCCGGGAAGTACCAAGATGTATCATACATTGAAAGAGCATTATTGGTGGTCTGGTATGAAAAGAGAGATAGCAGATTTTGTATCTAAGTGTCTTACTTGCTAACGGGTAAAGCCAGTTCGTCAGAAGACAACGGGACCTCTACAGCCGTTACCTATCCTAGAGTGGAAATGGGAATATATTACTATGGACTTTGTATTTGGTCTTCCTCACACTCAGAGTAGTCATGATGGTGTTTGGGTGGTTGTTGACCACTTGACAAAGACTGCAAGGTTTTTACCAATCAAATCAACATCTTCCTTAAATAAATTGGCAAAGTTATATGTAGATGAGATAGTCAGTATGTACGGGACTCCAGTATCCATTGTGTCAGACAAGGATCCTAGATTTACTTCTAGATTTTGGCCTAGCCTATAGAGTGCTCTGGGTACTAAACTTCATTTCAGTACATTTTTTCACCCACAGACAGATGGTCAATTAGAGAGAATTATACAAACTTTAGAGGATATGTTGCGAGCTTGTGTTCTGGAATTCAAAGGCAGTTGGGATGCTCATATACGTTTAATAGAGTTTGCCTATAATAACAGTTATCAGTCGAGTATAGAGATGAATCCATTTGAAGCCCTTTACGGTAGAAGATGTAGAACACCAGTTTGTTGGGGTGAGGTTGGTGAGAGAAAATTAGTAGGCCCTGAAATTGTCCAGATTGCAACAGAACAAGTAAAGGTTATTAAAGAGAAGTTAAAAGCAGCACAAGACAGGCAAAGAAGTTATGCAGACAGACGCATGAAGGATCTTGAATTTACTGTTGGAGATAGAGTTTTCCTTAAATTGTCTCCTTGGAAAGGTGTGCATAGATTTGGCAAGTGAGAAAAATTGAGTCCGAGATATATTGGACCTTATGAGATTGTTGAACGAATTGGTCAAGTGGCTTATCGTTTAGCCTTGCCAGCTGAGTTATCTAGGATTCATGATATATTCCATGTTTCGATGTTTCGCAAGTACGTTCAAAATCCATCTCATATTCTCGAGCCACAACCAGTTGAATTTAAGGAGAATCTATCTTACGAGGAGGAGCCAGAAGGGATACTTGAACGGAAAGAAGAAATTCATCACAACAAGATTATTTCATTAGTCAAAATTCTTTGGAAAAATCATTCAATAGACGAGGCTACTTGGGAAAATGAAGATCAAATCCGAGCCAAGTATCCTGACCTTCTTAGGTAGTAGTTGATTGAGTTTCGAGGACGAGATTCTTTGAAGGAGGTAAGATTGTTATAACCCACTTTTAATCTTTCAAATATATTTTCTTAGTCTAAGTCAAACATTATATTTAAATATGTCAAAGTCAAGTTTGGACCAATTTGAATTTGTGAGAATTTTAGTGAGCCATTTTATCATTTTTTTTAAAGTTAAGACTCAATTGACTTTAATTAGAAATTCAGGGACTTATCTTACCAATTAAATATTGAGGGACTTAGCTTGCAAATTATTAGTTAGTGTCCCACTAAGTATGCAATTGAACCCATTTCTTGTTTGGAAAATGAATTGCACAAAGAGAGGGACGAAACAGAGGCTGTGACCGAGGAAAGAAAAAGGAAGGAAAAAGGAAGGAAAAAAAAAAAAGAAAAAAAGGAAGAAGAAAAAAAAAAGGAAGAAAGGGAAGAAATTGTGGGTTTTTTGCCAAGTTAAGTTCCATTCTTCTAGTTCTCAAGAGGTAAGGAAGATATTTCTTATTTGAGAATTTATTTTAAAATGAGGGTTTTTGCTTATTGATTAGATATGAAATTTATGATGGGTGAAGTGTTGTTTTTAGTATATAGAATTTGTTAATGGAGTTGGTGATGAAAGGATTGGTGAGAATTCTAGGGTTTGCAAATAGTGGATTTATTCAAGATTGGAGTATGATTTAGTCTTTGGAGCCAATGTTAACTTATTTCATGTTTAAATACTTAGTTTGGTGATGTTTATTTGGAGTGTATGCAATTGAGTTCAAGTTTTAGTCTATTACTAGTTTCTTTAAAAAGTGGTTTTGGTGTTATGGTACATTTATTTGAAGAATTGGTTAATTGAAGGATAGATTAACGATAATGAGATTATATTTCACGAAAGAAATGTAATTATAATGTTGGAAGTATATGAGATTTGTGAAATGTTATAGGATGTTATTTTAATTGGACATGTACACTATAATTGTGATGAGTTAAGTTAATGCAAACTCTTATCTATATTTCAGTAGGTGATATTGAAATAGGAAAAGCTTACCAGCCGAACTAGCTACAATTTCTAACCCTGTGAGTGGATAACGTTTTTTTTTTTTTTTTTTTTAAATGAGCACTTGTTTAATTTATTTTAATTCTAAAACATTTATGGAATGTTTATTTATTATAGTGCTTATATTGAATTATATAAATTGTAGAACTTGGTTATTTTTAACTATTAAGTTTACAGTAAGATTTTAAGAATAAAGTGAGGTTTATGATAAGCAGCTCTTTTAAAGCTAGAATTAGTTCAGTTAAAGGATTTCATTGACATTCTATCAGCATTAGATATTCTAGTATATTTAAATTATTTTAAAAATCACCAGAAAGTACCCAAGTGATTTTACCCGCTCTGCACTGATGTGAATTCGTTTCCACGGTGTACGACCAGATACAGTGATTTTACCCGCTCTGCACTGATGTGAATTTGTTTCCATAGTGTATGACCAGATATGTTGATTTTACCCGCTCTGCACTGTCGTGAATCCGTTTCCACAGTGTATGACCATATATATTATTTTACCCGCTCTGCACTATTGTGAATGCGTTTCCATAGTGTATGACCAATTTATAGTCTTCAGGCAGCTCTGCGCGCGTATGACCAGATTATCAGATCATCATACTCAGTTTATTAGTTATCAGATTTGAATGACTTTGTCTTGTACATGAGATTACTCTGTACAAGAACGAGACTATTCATTGGGTACATTATGGTGTGATTTTCAGTATTACTTCAGTTTATTTGATTTCAAATAATAGAATTCAGTTTTTCCAGTTTACAGAATGAAGAATTCAGCTTATAGTATGATGAAATGACAGTTGTTATGATTTCTATTGATGTCAAATTACTTATTATCCTTATACTTAAGTTACATCATTTAGAATCAAGAATGAATGATTTTATAATACCAGTACATTCAATAATGAAGGTAAATATCAAAATTTAAATTTCTGTCAAGTTATAACCGAGTAAATAAGATTTTCAGAAAATATGTATAAATGAGAGAAGTATACTTATTTTCGAATTATCCACTCATTGAGTTTGTAAACTCATATCTTATTATTTTTCTATTTTAGGACGCATTGTATTTTGAGCAGCCTTTTTGGAAGAATCTGCAGTGAAGAGAACCAGAGCCACGTGACCTAATAGTTGTATGATTCCATTCGTTTAACGAGTCCTTGTTGTTCATGGGTCACCTGTCGAGTATTTTGCATCACATATGACATTTCATAGTTGATGAGCTTGACGCCCTTTTGGAGGGGTTTGCACATATTCTGGTTAATTTGTAAATGATACCAAACAGGTCGCTGCATTTTATTTTGTTATGCATATTATGGGACAAATAGCTTCCAATTGATGTTATATATATACGTTTTGTTTGGAAGTTTTGTTGCTTTTCAGATTGGTATAGTCAAAGTTATAGGGGAAACTCTGTCAATTTTTTTTTACGGTCAGAAACATGTTAAATTGCCTTGGTGGTGGATCTGGTGTCTAGCTAACTTCCATTATCGGCACACTTCACGTCTCGGGTCCAATAGGATGATTCGGGACGGTCATGACAAAAAAGCCACGGCCCACAAGAACAAACCAAATTTACTAAGTTTTTAGAATTGTTTTTGACTTTATCATGTGTTAGATTCATGTATCCACAGTGCTTTTTAGTTTCTTTTCTATTTCTATGTTCGTTGGACTAGTAGATTCATGAACTTGATTTATGACAAGTATTGTAAGTATCACCAAGTTCTATAAATACTTGGGGCGTTGGTCATTTGTAAAATATGTAACCAGTTCTCTTCAAAGCTCCTCTTGTCCATTCCTAAATTTCTATCTTTGACTACAGTTTCATTCTCTCTATATATATGATATGGTGCAAAGGTGTGATTGATAGCTTGATATCAGAAAGGGATATGGCTTTCCAAGACTATCATTTTCATTGTTTCTTCATAACGATCAACTTCTTGTGCAGCAATTTGCCTTGTGTCTCAGCAGAAAATGTGCCCAGTAGCAATGTATCAACTCCATTCAAGAGGAGCAGTTTTCCCTCTGATTTTGCGTTTGGTGCATCCTCGTCTGCCTATCAGGTCATCATATAATTAATAATCTGTTTCTTCAATATTACATACACAAATGTATATTTTTATATATTTTCATGCATAATATTAGCTGAAAATGTACATGTTCTTGCAGTATGAAGGAGCTGCAAAAGAGGATGGCAAAGGTCTAAGTATATGGGACACTTTTTCCAAGAAATTTTCCGGTCTTCAACTCTCTCTCTCTCTCTCTCTCTGTGTATGCGCGCGCGCTTGGACGTGGATTTGTAGGTTTAATGGGTTGGGGTGGGGCTCAAAAGTTCTTATAAGAATTCTAATTATTTAAGATGAACATAACATGATGTCTTTACTGGGGTTCTGTTCTAAGTCTTTGTTTGATTTCCATAATTTTTGAAAAAGTAGATTTTGAATAGTAGTTTTAGGAAATCGTGTGATTAAAAAATGGTTTAAAAAGTAAAAAATTGTATGCTTGACTTTTTCGAATGATTAAGATTTATTACTATATAAAAAAATAATATTTTTTATGAAAAAATATGTTCATCTCAAACAAGGGTTAAATGAATCAACGCCCTCTTTGAGCTCCATATGGAAGATTATTGCACCATAAGCAGTCTTTGATTTGATGGATGCGATATACTCTTTAGAAGAACATAACCTTAACAAGCAACCCTAACAAGCAAGTTCACGGAGTGTAGACTAAGGCTCTGTTCGGCTACCTTGTAGCATCTTATAATTTTTTTTATTTGTGTTTTCTAAGTAAAATATGTGGTTGAATAGTGAAGAGAGAAAATAAGTAATTAAAAAGTGATTTGAGAAATTATGTATATTATAATTTGAATTATAATTTGTAATGATTGTTTAAAAGAAGACACCTAAATCATAAGACGTTCATACACTTACTATATTTGAACCACTCTTCAACTCACAAATTTAGAGAGAAATAGGTAACAAAATAAGATTCTTTGAACATTAAAAATCCTACGTTTTTTTTATGAAGAGAGCTCCTTTACTTATCTTTTGTGATGCAACCCCTAAAAGGTTGTAAAAGGAAATCACTTTTTAATTGGACCAGTGGAATTTTTCACCTATTTTTCCAGTGTTGTTCATCCCCTTATATTACCAACAACTTTGCTACATTAAGCCCTTGTATGACTTTCTACATTTCTCAAAAAATTTACTACTTTTTTTTTTTTTTACAGTAATCAATCTCAATCATCCAAAAAAGTCAAGCCCACAATTTTTTACTTTTCAAACTATTTTTTAATCACATAATTTTTCAAAACTTTTTTTTCTTCCAAAAAGTTATAAAATCAAACAGACTTATAAGCACTTGAAAAAGAGCTTGATAAAAGCTCTTACATAGGGGTGAGGGCCGTTGACTTCTTGACTCCACACACCACACGTGATCGTTTTTGTCAAATTATTTGTCAAGAACTTTACTAAAATAGAATAATTATATTACGAAATATCATATTTTTTTAACTCATATATATATATATATATATATATATATATATATATATATATATATGCTAACGACTACCTACAAATCACTGTAGGTAAGATTCTGGATAGCAGCAATGGCGATTTAGCAAATGATTTTTATCATCGTTACAAGGTTCAATTTTTACTTTAAATTCTCAATATGCAATCATTAACTTTACTTTATCTAATACGATACAATGACATGCAGAAAGATGTAAAGCTGATGGAATTTATTGGACTCAACGCCTTCAGATTTTCTATCTCGTGGACAAGAATCTTACCACGTAAGATAATGTCTTCAAATTTATGAATAAAAAATATTTTTCCTTTCAAATTCAATATTAATTAATGAAAACTTGCTTACCTCCATATTGTTTAGAAGCTCAAAATTATTTATTGACATTGACACTTGATTTGAGCAAGACATTCATCGATGTGTACACTAATAATATGTTTCGGTATGTTGGAATATTTAGCAAAACTCAAGAAAATCTTGTTTGATTTTGATTATTTGACAATCACTTCTCTTTCAAATTTATTTTTAACCAAAAATTCTAAAAAGAATTTTCATTACATCTTACTCACACATTCCAAATAAACAATTTACCAAAAATCGCTCAAAAAATATTAATCTACCGCAAAAATGTAACCATGATATTTTATAATTAATACCTCTAAACATTAAAAATAATGTTAAGAATAATCATTTTTGGGTTGAAATTTGAAATAATTATACGTAATTTACCCTGAAGCCAGCTTTCAATTACTCCTAGAATTATGTGGAAGGAAATTGTTCGAGTTTGGATTAAATTAAAATTTAATTAAAAATTTTAAATTAAAATTAACAATTAATTTTAACTCCTTATTTTTATAGTGAAGACAACTTTAATGACTAATTATTCCTAGAATTATGTCTCCACTACTAACATCTAGACAACTTTAGCCACTGTATATTTGGACTGGAGATAACTAGTGGAAGACAATTGAAAAGGGAATGTCAGATATTTTGACAAAATTGACAAAAGTAAGAATATTTTTGATAACGTGAATTTTTTTTTTTTTTTTTTTTTTAATTTGTAGTTTAAAAATATTTAAAAAGTAAAAAATGATAAACTTAACTAAAAATGAATAATTGAGATTGAGTTTGAAAAGTTGAAGTGAAAATATTTCGTTATCAAACGGACTCTAATTCTTTTTCACGGAAGCTTACGTGTTTGAGTGAATTTATCAAATATTGTGAAATATTTGTGGTGTTGAACTGATCAAATATTCGCGAGAATATTTGTGGTGTTTCCAATTAGAATCTCATCAAGGAAATTGACAAGTCCTTGTGGTGTTTCGAAAACCTCGGTTCTTCAATCCGCATCGTCATTCATTGCATCGTGATTGTTGGGTCCAAGTCCTATCGTTAATTTTATCTTTCCAGTATTTTATTTATTGTGCTTTTGTGTTTGTTTGGCTGAATCTGGATCTTTCCTACGTTTTATTTTTCGTTATTCCGCGTGTTTGTCGAGATTCCGCGATTGGGATCGTGTCATCTGGTATCAGAGCTTGGATCTAGATTCAGTTCTTGGTATTCTTGATATTTTCTTATTTTCCTTGTTCTTCGTACCAGTATAAATTTTTTTCAATTTGATCCATAAGAGTCAGTCCCAAAAATTCAAAAGTGTTTTTCTTGTTCATTTTTCGTCCAAATCCAGTTCCCTTTTTTCTGCCATACTCGTAGTCCAATTCTCTGGTAGAAGATTAAAAAAAAATCAAAAATCAAAAATTTCATTTTTTTTCATATTCCAAATTTCCTCAATTCTTCAATTTGTTCTTATTCGTGTCTTGTTTATTTACCCTTGATAAAGAGTTCTTGGGTTGGTTCTCGGAGTTCTTGAGAGGGATAAAGAGTGATACACGAGTGATAAAGATTTGTGAGGAATTTTATTTGTTCTTCTTTTTATAAACCATGTCTCGCAGGGAGAGATCTTCATCAATGGGTGACAACAAACGGCCCAAAAGAGGGGATAGGAAATTGGAGCAGGGTGTTGAATTATTGGCAGAGACGCAGGAAAAATTTAAGAAGGTAATTGCTAGGATGGATAAAAGAGATGTGATGATTGCCCAATTGAAAAAGGAGCAATCGCGGGAGGACTCTATGGCTAGGAGGATTAGTAGGCGTGAATGTCATGCTAGGTACGGAGATGGGATGGACGAAAAGTCATTGAGGCGAAAGGAAGAAGTATGGTCATCTCAATCAAAGCGGGAGCGTATTGACTACAGTCCAAAAAGGAGGGAGGAAACAACACCGAAAGGTGAATATCATTCTGTGTCCAAGCCCCTTGAGGATAAAAATGTTAAGTGCTTTAAATGTTTGGAATGGGGTCACATTGCACTTGATTGTCCACGTAAAAAGGTTAGGTGTAATAGCGGAAAGTCGAAAAATGTTGTGGTGAATGAGTCAATTATTATAGCGACCCAGAATTTTTACGCAATAAATAATTATTTTAATATTTAGAAAATTGTGTCGCTACTATTTCACTCATTGTTTTGAAATTAACGCCGCGACGGATTCGTCTAGCCAAGTCAAGAAATATCGAATTTGTTCGATTTTAAATTAAAATCCGAATTTCTAAAATTATGTTATTTTAATTATTTATTCAAAGTATTATTTTCAAAATCATTTTTGAATTCCAAATTTATTAAAATATCTCAATTTTCCTTATTCAAATTATTTCAAGTCCAAATACGTAATTCAATTTTTATCTCAATATTTATTTATTTTAAAATTTGATTGTATCTAATTAAACCAAATTTTCTCCCCATGTTTTCATATCTTTACACCATTTTCTTTATTCCTCTTTCCATCTCATTATACAACACATCTCCTTTTTCTTTTCACAAAACCTAATCATTTTATTCTAAAACCTTACACCTAATCTAATTCCTACCCAACCTAAAACTCCACCACCCGTATGCATTCATTATGTTGCAAGAACATAATGATTATATTCTCCATAATCATCACAAAACATTATCACAAACACAAAATTATGTCTCCACCCACGGTTTCATCTACCACACTCCCACATCACCTATATCATTATCAGGATCACTGCCATAACCATTACCTTCTGCCCAAGTTGAACTCTAAATCATTTACGCCATCATTCTGCCAATCCAACCATCGAGCCTGCAGATTTGTCAAGAATCTCAATCAACATACCATGTAATATTTCAATCTCTTGAACCATTTCCATTCATCACCATTTTGCAGCCATCACCACTGCCAATCGATCAAGCTGAATCAGATAATCAACCAACTGCCGAATCATAGCCACGGTCGAGAACAACCTCACTGCAACCACTGATCTACCAGCCAACCACCATATCCTCCTGCAGCAACCCTAACTCACCAATTCCACTATCACCACAATGTCAACCTGCACCATCATCACTGAATCAAACAGCAACCATGACCCTCTCCATCATCAAGT
This sequence comes from Ligustrum vulgare, assembly GCA_963555705.1. Taxonomy (NCBI): domain Eukaryota; kingdom Viridiplantae; phylum Streptophyta; class Magnoliopsida; order Lamiales; family Oleaceae; genus Ligustrum; species Ligustrum vulgare. Next base: position 24,486,002 of record OY743174.1, read on the forward strand.
CCACCATTGTCAAGCCACCAAAACAAAGTTTTCAGTTCAACATTTAAACTGCAATTTCTCAATCCAATCCCAGACTTCGGTTTTGAAACAAATCAACCCACAATCATCCAAATCAAATAGCCCAAATACTTACCTTCGACCGCCGCCAGTAACCGGAATTGTAGCCGGAGAAATCACGACCTAAACCGCGAACTCTAACCTCGGTTTCACTGTGAATCAGCAGCCCAAATCGTACCCTTCCTACTACCAATACCTTTCCCTTGTCACCGCCACCTTGTGCCGGCGTAGCGCCGGAAAATCCCCGGTGAAAGACCGGATTTCGCCATCCCCTTCCTACGCCTCTCGCACAGTCGCCCTAATTGTCTGAGAGAGAGAAATCGTGTCGTGAGAGAGTGAGTTGAGAGAGAGAAAACAGATCTGAATATATATTTTATTTTCGAAATTTGCACTTAAGCCCCTCGAGTTTTAAAGTTATTTCAAATCAGTCCCTATGTTTTAAAAAGGTTTTATTTCAGTCCTTTCAGCTTTTAAAGTTATCCATTTCAGTCCCAAAGTTTTAAATGATTTTAATCAGCCCTTTCATTTTAAAAATCTGATCAATTCAGTCCCTGCTGATTTACTTTATTTGATTTTAAGCTCAACTATCAAAAGTATTCATTTTTAATCCCTCAACTTTCAAAATATCTATTTTAGTCCCTGAACTTTCAAAAGTATTCATTTTAGTCCCTCAACTTTCAAAACATCAATTTTAGTCCTCAAATTATAATTTATCATTTTGAACTATATATTCGATAGACTAAAGTGACTTATTGGCTAAGACGAAGCGTACGGAGAATTTAAAGAAATTGAAGTCTGTAACACCCCAAGTTCAAAAGTCTAAAACCTAGGCATGTTAACTTCCATTCACATTATATGCGGAATTAAATCATTTACACATCAAAATATTCATTTATCTATTATAAAATTCTTACAAAATTTCGGCAGAGTCTCCTCTATAAATTGGACTTAACTAACCTGTAGAGGGATATCAAAAACCATTTTTCAACATAAAACTCAACTCAAATAAAAATCCAATACTCAACATGCAAACCCAATTCTACTTCAAACTCCCACATCACCACACTATTTCAAATTCAATCCCCAAACTCCTCGATACAACATTTTTCATCAATAAGCTTCAATTAAATACAATAAGTGATAATATAACCAATATTAGAAATTCCATAACTAATTTAAACTAATCTCAACCAAACAATTATCAAAATAATGAATTAAGGAATAAATTCAAATGATAACTTTAATAAATTTAAATTTATTAAATAATGTCGACAGCGGGTACTGTCTGAGTCAACCGCCAAATGTTCTCCTCGGATCACCTAACTTTCATCACCTGAAATGTTGGGGAGGGATTGGGGTGAGCTAAAGCTCAGTAAGTAAACTGCATGCATGAATGCATGCTTATGACATGAATGCTTTAAAAATTCCATGTATGTATCCCCATTTACTTTACTTTTCAGAACTTTCAAACTTTTCAAACTTTCACTTAACATTTCAAAACTTTCACTTCATTCCATCGTGAGCTCACTTGGTGTAACTTCTAGTCAATCAGAATACAGTGGGCAATTATTTATTTGGAACTAGATTAACATGCGCATTTCCACCGCAAAGCGGTTTAACATTCACTTTTCCACCGCAAAGCGGTTTAACAGTCCACCGTAAACGGTTGAACATTCCGTCGCAAAGCGACTTAATTCGGGTACGCCGGTCCCCCGCACCCCATTTCCCACTCGCAACTTTCATGAACTAGAAGTACACCCATTCTTTCTTTAAAAACTTGGGATACATAACTTTTGAACAAACTTGCACCTTGACACATTTCTTTCATTTAAAACATTTCACTTCCCAATTTCGATGCCAATGCATGCTTGATGATGCAATGACATGATAATGTGCATGCTTGAACATTCTTCATAATAACATATACTTTCACAAAGTAAATGAAATTCATCAAAGCAATTAAGTTGCAAGACAGTCATTTACACATAACTTTCACATTTACATTCAACTTTGATGAAAATAGAGGGAAGTTTACTTACTTGACGTCCTTAGTATTTACCGTTTCTGAATTTGCAAGTGGAAAAGTCTCGGATGCCCGTGACGTCAATGTACCAAATATCCTAATTGTTCACATTCATTAATAAGTATAACTTTTAATTCACAGTGTGACCTTACGTTTAGATTAAAGCACATAAAACAAGAAAGAGTTTCATGCTTCCAATTCCCAAAACATTACATTCTAAATCCCTAACATGCATAAGAATGTAAGATTATAAACAAGGTCTTGATTTAACTAAAATTAATCAGAACAAACCATTTCGATAGTTTCCAAATTTGAAATTCCAACTTAAAGTTCCAAATAAATTCTTAAATCTACAAAATACAAACTTCAATCCAAGAGTTAAAAATTTAAGCACTTAGCTAATTTCATAAATTCGAAGTCCTCAAATTTACCCAGAATAACATAAACTCAATTAAACTAACTCAATTTTAAACCAAGTATTTTTCCAACATTTTTAAATCTGAAAACAAAACTCTCAAAACAGTTGTCAATTAAACCAATTAAACTCCAAAATTTCATAACTCTGGAGAATCACCACCAGGTCTGAGAATCAATGTAATCCTTTATATCATATTTTCCAATTTCGAAATTTACCCCTTTTCTAGCTCAAAAATGAAATTAAACATTTTTCGACATTTGAAAACTTACTTTGAACGACCTCACTGTTGAAATTTCAGCTAAAATTCCAATTTAAACTAACATCTCAACAAGGCAGATTAAATTCATAAAATTTCAATTTGAAAATAGTGGTGAACTTATGTACATCCATGAACACACACACATATACATCTATACATACATATATAAACATTATTCAAATCCCAAATTAACATTTAAAATTCGAAATCTACTTATTTTGAAATCTGAAAATATGAAAATCTTAGCCTATTTACATACACTCAACATATATATACATCAATACGCATATATGTGTGTGCGAGTGTGTGTGTGTAGTGCGTGTGCTGTGTGTTTTGTGCCGGGTGTGTGCACTGCCGGCGAAAGGAACGAGGGAAGGGGGAGGGTTACCGGGTGGTGGTGGCGCAGGCGACATCGCCGGCGGAAGGGATGAGCAGCGCTGGTTGAGTGTGTGAGGTGAAAGAGCGGCGAGAGAGGCAGAGAGGTAAGAGATCGAGAGGGCCGAGACAGAGAGTGAGAAATCGCGAGAGAGATAGCGGGCGTGAGGAACCGAGAGTGAGAGAATTGAGTGAAAACATCGGGTATGAGGGTTTAGGTTTAAACTTTTGGAATTTGCAACTTGGCCCCTCAATTCTCTCGACTTAGAAATTTAAGTCCACAACTCCCAAAAATTTCAATTCGCCCTAAACCTTTTCTCAATCTCAATTTAATGAAATTTAAACAACTTACTACTCAATGACAAATAGAATTTAACAAGCTTAACAAATAAAAATAATTAATTACACGTAGAGTTCATAAACAATTTATAAACTTTCGAATTGGTACATTGATCGAGACGGCGTCCAAGTCCTTCCACTGCAAAATAATTCCAATTATAGATATTAAAAATTATCAATTTAAAATTTATAACAACATTAACATAAATCTCACGTGGGATTTCAGAATTACCCATAAGATGAAAAGCGGTCTTACAAAGTCATTCCCGCTCAACTTTGCACTCGTCGGATTTGAGGTAGACTCGCACTTATTAATTGATTTAAATTATGATTTCATATAAATGTCATGTGACTTGTGAAAGTCAATTTTCAAGAAAATTAAGTATGTTTTATGAAAGGTAAATATACCTTATGTTTTTACGATAATGTTTTATATGTTTTGGATCATTGCTATGCACATAAGAATTCTTGCCACGAAGTTCGGTAAAATTCTTGTATCTCCATAAGTTTATGAGGATTTACCACCTAAGTTCGGTAAAATTCCTGTCTTTCCATATGTTTATGAGGATTTACCACCTAAGTTCGGTAAAATTCCTGTCTCATATGTTTATGAGGATTTCGATCCTATCTTATGTTATGATGGAAATGATCCTTATGAATTTCAAGAATTATGTTTTGGTATACTTACTGTTATTATGATTTTACTGTTATTATGATTTTACTGCATAAGAATTCTTGCCACCTAAGTTCGGTAAATTCTTGTGTCTCCCTATGTTTATGAGGATTTCAATCCTATCTTATGTTATGCTTTCAAAAGAAAATTATGCTTGGCATAATTGAAATGTTTTATAAGTATATGGTTTTCAAAGAGCTATTTTCAAAGAGCTTATGATTTTCAAAATATGTCCCGTGCTGTAATGCACAATATGAGATTTATCAAGAGCTGTTTTATAAAGAAGCCCTATCAATGCCCGTTTTATAAAGAGCCGGGATTTGTGTGTTTAATCATCTTATAAATTAATTAATTTGCGATGAGTCTACTGAGTATTTCCCCCATGAAATACTCACCCTACTTTTTAACAGTTTTGCAGATTTCGGAGACGGTGGCGAGCGATGAATGATGGTGGCAATAATCGTTAAACAGTTGAAAGTTTGACGTTAATGGTTTCCGTATTTTTCCAAACAATCGAATAATTTAGAGAAGTTCATTTATTTGAGAAATTATGACATTGTCAATTTATTTACAAAATTAATGGTTCGATTTACTATTTCAAATGGTTTCATAAATGTTTTCAATTTTATCGGCCATTACAGTTTATTTAATGTTGCCAAAAATGAATTTCAATTATTTCTTCCGCAAAAATATTATTCGAAAAATTTAGACAGAAAATGACGTAGTGAATCGGGTATACGGAACTCGGGGCGCTACAATTATTGATAGGCAGCTCTTAGCGTTAAGCGTAAGGTGAATGTTTTGAAGAATGTGGATGGGCAAATGGATAATATTTTTCGCACTAGATGCTTAGTGGATGAAAAAGTTTGTAGCTTGGTGATTGACGGGGGAAGTTGTACTAATGTAATTAGTGCAATGTTGGTGGAAAAATTAGACTTACCTTTAACGAAATATCCAACGCCTTATAAATTACAATGGTTGACTGAGTCACGGGAAGTTAAGGTGAAGAAACAAGCTTTAGTGGCATTTTCTTTTGGTGGGTATTCGGATGAGGTAATTTGTGAAGTGGTGCCTATGCAAATTATTCACATACTGTTGGGAAGACCGTGGCAACATAAAAGGTTTGTGCTACATGATGGGTATACGAATAGATACAGCCTGGTAAAAGGGGGAAAAAGTTTACTCTAATGCCATTATCTCCAACTGAAGCCCTGAAAGATCAATTGAAGGTGAAAAGTGAGTTTGAGGGGAAAAATAAGAGAGTTGAGGCCACGACCTCAGAAAAAGGAGAGGGAGTGGAAATTAAAGAAAAGAGAGTTGATGCAACGACCTTAGAAAAAGGAGAGGGAGTGAAACATAAAAAAAAGAGGGTTGAAGTTCAAACCTCAGAAAAAAGGAGAGACTGAGTGTAAAAAGCAAAAGAAAAGAGAGTCTACCACAAAAATGAGTCTATTTGCACTTATTCACGCTAACACACCCATCCCCAGTTCTTCAAAATCTGTTTTACAGGTACCGAAGTCAAATCATGAGCTTAAAACAGGAAAAAACTTGTTGGCACAAATGAGCAGCCCAAAAAGTCGAGAAAGTTGAAGGAGAAAAATGGGCAGTCCAAAAGGTTGAAAGCAAGCACGAGGCATAAGCATAATCATCGAGCCCAGAAAAGCAGGAGGAGTTTGAAATGCCGATCAAAATTGGATTCAAGGTCGAATCCTTTTCAAGAAAGGAAATATGATACGTTCCGGATAGGCATCGAAGGGAGAAGTCGAGCCATCGGCAATATGACAGTGATCTACGTACAAAACGGAGCAAGTTTCATGTTAGAGTCGAGCCGAGAGGGCGATTGCATCGAGCCGAACCAAAGGAGTAAAGTTTGATGACCAGAAGCTTCATTACGGTCGTAAAGAATAATCTTCACGGCCATAACTCCACCTCGGGTTTAAATGAAGAATTACGGAATTTCTTAGTTACGGCCGTAAGAAATATGGTCACGGTCGTAAGTCTTAAGCAGAAAGTCATTTACGGCCGTAAATGAGTTCATCACGGCTGTAAATCTGATTTTTCCGGATTTTCGCGTTTTTTTATTATTTTTCCGTTTTTAAGTTATTTGCCTATTTTAGTATTTTACCTTAATTAGAATTCTATTTTGATTTGAGAGAGTTTTCTACAATTGAAAGGTTGAGGAGTCCCTTTTGTATTCTTCGAGAACAAATCCAACTTATGAAATATTGTGAAATATTTGTGGCGTTGAACTGATCAAATATTCGCGAGAATATTTGTGGCGTTTCCAATTAGAATCTCATCAAGGAAATTGACAAGTCCTTGTAGTGTTTCGAAAACCTCGGTTCTTCAATCCACATCGTCATTCATTGTATCGTGATTGTTGGGTTCAGGTCCTATCGTCAATTTTATCTTTCCAGTATTTTATTTATTGTGCTCTTGTGTTTGTTTGGCTGAATCTGGATCTTTCCTACGTTTTATTTTCGTTATTCCGCGTGTTTGTCGAGATTCCCCGATTGGGATCGCGTCATCGTGGATGTGATGAATTAGAAGAAAACGGTACGAGTGGAGGTACTGCGTGCGTTGTTCTTTTAGTTTCTAGTTTTGTTTTGTTTTGTTTTGGGTGGGGAGAAGTTGTGAGAATGAGAGAAAAAAATGTATGAGTGTGTTTCTTTCATTATCAATAAAAAGTTTTCTTCTCTCGTGGTTGTCAGCGGTCAGCTGAACAACGTTATATTCTTGTTCTTTTTCTCTTTATCTATTATTTTGATTTATGTTGTTTCGCTGTGTGATATGTTTGGAAAATTGATTATTGTCCCAATAATTATTATCAGATATGTGGGTGGGAAATTGATATTTTTTCCAACATTGGTATCAAAGAGATGTGAGTGGGAAAGTGAATTTTTCCTAACATAATAGTGTATTTATGGGAAAAACAAGAAAGTTACGTGTGGAGCATGTGAAAAAATTAGTTCACAACTTTTAGTACATAGATCTTCATGAAGCCTAAAATATATAATTGAAAGATAATTGAATTTGGAGTTTACGCAAAAACGAAGTGCAATTTAAAATTACAGATCAAAAATTATGCACACTAGAAATATCAGTCATTGAAGCTGGGAAGTAAGTGACCTATCCAGCCGCAAATGATTAATTCCTTGTGATTGCAAGGTACAGAATTTTCCAAGTAGCAAGAAAATCAAGTGTACCATGCGATTGCTGGGGTTTACACGAACAATATTTTAATAATTCTTCTCCAATTAGAATACTTCTTGACCTATAATTGGGCTCAATTTCTACACGTTTTAGGGCTTTTCTACACCTATAAATACACGCCATCTGTGCACAATCAAAGGGAAGACTAAGAGAGATTAGAGTGTCATATCATATCATAATTTAAAGAGATTCATAGTAAAATCAAGAAGAGATCTAAGAATTCTATGATGATCAAGAGAAGAATATTGTTGTGCAATTGGAATTGAAGAGTCAAGATGATCAAAACACTTCAGTGGAAGTTCTTAATTCCTGTATTTTTCGAGTGATGTCAATGTCATTATTTTCTTGTTTTGAATCTTCAATCATATTTTTTGACTAGTGATGCTGTCAAAAATCCTAACATTGATGTGGCAGGATCTGAGGATACTTGATTGCTGGAAGAGATCAATGAACTCGCCTTGGATGACCTGCAAAAAAGGCGAGGAGGATTCTCACTGTCGCTCCTCCGGTGTGAGAATTAGTTTTCTGGAAAAAGATAGAAAGAGAATATATGACTAGAAAACGTAAAGAATTGTGAATGAATAATTTGATATGAAAAGAACTGTATTTATAGGGCTGAAAAAGCCCATAACTTCCTTTATTTAAGGAAGGAGTCCTTTTGTCATAAACTTACCTTTTAAGAAGAATTTCATACTTATAAGGATTCAGTTTCCTTTTTGTAAAGGATTTCCTTGTGGATCATGTATTGTCGTGAGGCTCAAGTATATGGCCCACTAACGAGGCCCAATGCTGAGAGAGATTGGAAAGCCTGCAAATACGGGCCATAGGTCGATAAGAAACGATCTTATCTTCAATTGTCAAACTGAAGAAGATCGGGATTACCCGGCCTTGATGAGACCGGGCATTTACTGAGGCGCAGTCGGTCATAGTTGAACAGCGAAGAGGTCGGCCAAGAACCGACCATGGAGTTCTCGGCAAGAGGTCGGTCAAGGGAAGACCATGACCTCAATAGTCAGGACATGGAATTCTCCGCAACTTTAGGCAGTACGAAAATAATACTGATCAACTAGTATAATTGTTAGGGCAAACGATGTAACTATTTAATTCCAACTATATTTTAGTTCATTCTTTTGGATTTCTTTTCTAGGTTAATAATTTCTGATTGACCAAATTGATTTATTTTCATGATTTATTTAACTAGAGTTAATTTCATGATATTTGTTGCTTGTTAATTTTGAAATTGCATGAAGAACCCTCAATACTTCTCTTGAATATATGTTAATTAAGAAGTTGCAACTGAAATTTATGTGGATGTCTTTAAGTGATTAGACATCTTTCTTTTTAAATAATCGAGAGATTATAATTTAATATTGAAATGTAGGTCAACTAGATCTTGAGAAAGACATAGAATTGGTACTTTTAATTGGTTATTTATATGGATAATACAATATTATTTTCAAAATATGAGTTACGCGTGAGAATAATTAATAGCAAAACTATAAGTCCTAACTATCATTTCCTATTTGATTTCTTGAAAAAAAAAATCTCTTTGATTCCGTTTAATTGTATTATATTAATTTAGTAGTAATACTTATCACCAATACGTTGATTATTCACAAAAAAGGTTGGTTATTCGTCGGCACCGGTTTAGTTTACGATGCATTTGGAAGCCCTCATGCAAACGGATATTTTACAGAGAGCCGACAATGAATTCCATTAATAACTGGCCGTTCCTTTGGAACAAATCGATGAATTTAGTAGATCGTTTTAGGGGACCCTAATCTAATGACTATAGATCAAACATATCCAATTTTTACAGTACGATGGTTGGCTGTTCATGACCTAACTGTACCTACCGTCTTTTTTTTGGTGTCAATATAAGCAATGCAGTTCATCCAACGATAAACCTAATCCGAATTATAGAGCTATGACACAATCAAATTCGAACGAACAAGATTTTGAATTGAATCATACCAGTCTCTACTGGGGGTTATTACTCATTTTTGTACTTACTGTTTTATTTTCCAATATTTCTTCAATTAGAATTAGGAAAATGAAAGAAAATAAATAATAATTCTTGGCATTCTCTTAGCCCATTCAGAAGGATCGCATCTCATAATTATCCATGATTGTTTATGTCTGTAGCATGACCACTTGATGAAATTGGAGGGAAGTAGAGTAAATGGTCGATACTACAGGAAGGATTCCTCTTTGGATAATAGGTACTGTAACTGGTATTCTTGTGATCGGTTTAATAGGTATTTTCTTTTATGGTTCATATTCCGGATTGGGTTCATCCCTATAGTAATCAGATGAATTGAGTTGTGACATGAAAGCATAAGAAATCAACGGGATTCCCTTCTTTGTTTGTACGATTCGAGGGGAAAAGGCCCGTTGGGTTCTTAAGAATCGGAGTATTTTTTTCCATCTAAATGACAAAGTGGATTTCTTTTTCTACTGTTTCAAAAAACTTTTTCTGATGATGCTTTTGAAAAATGAACTTCATTGATTGATTCAGAACACCTGTTACTTAACAATATCTATGGGTACTTTCCAAGTTAGAAGAAAGGGGGAATCACTCAACTTCCTGGATGATATATATTTTGGTCGACTAGATATTGTACAAACAAATACTTTCTATTACATTATTTATTTGAGTATCTCTGCCAAATTGAAATTTTTTCGAAGTTCATTGTATTTAACCAATAAAATTCCCTCTTTTTTTTTTTTTTGTTTGTCCACTACTTATTAGATTATTATGTAATAAATCGAAAAAGTTCTGATACATCTCGAAAAACTGAAACCAAGACTGGGAATTTTTGACAAACAGGATCAAATTACTCTTTCGACACAAGATAAGGGGTGTAGAAAACTCCTCTTCTTGTGTCGAAGACTAGGAAGACAAATAATCCTTCCTAGAATTATTTGCTCTCCGCTTACTTTTGCTAATATCCAGTCCAATTTTATGACATTGAAATCTTGCAATAGTAACATAGGCGCACCACTTCAATTTGGCTAAAAAAAACAAAGAAAGAGGGGCTAAAGTCAAATAAATAGTTTTCTTTAAAATAAATCTACCTATTATGACTCAAAATGCCGTACAAGGAATTCTGTAGAAAAAGAGTATAAACAAGAAAAAAGTTTTTCATAATTTCATTTTTTTTTACCATACAAAATCATAATCGACAACAAGAATCTGGTTCTTTTTACGAACTGGATGTCGATAAATCTGCAAGTCTAGAAATTCATTTCGACCAATTGAACCTTCTCAAACTGTTTATTTTTAAGAACCAAAAAGATTTGTGCCAAAACAACAGATGCCAAGAAGAATAAAAGGCCTTGGACACGTAATGGATCTTGAAGTACTATTTCTGCATCTCCCTGACCAAATCCACCCACATTAGGATTACTCGTTAATGGTTGATCAAATTGGATGGCTTCACCCTTAGAAACAAGAAGTCTTGGAGGGATAATATCAACAGCTTGACGTCCATCCGATGGACCTGTTATGGATATTTCATATCCCCCCTTTTCTTTTCGTATGATTTTGCTTACTATACCCGCTGTTGTAGCATTATAAACGGTATTGTTACTCTTGCTTCCGTCGGGATAAATCTGACCCCTTCCCCTGTTCCCGCCTACGTATATATGATATTTTAAGAAGTGAACATCTTTCTTAGTAGCAGGGTCAGGGAAAAGAATAGGAAATGTTATTTCACTATATTTCTGGACCAGGCACAGGCCTTATCACAAGAATATTTGTTTTATTGGGGTAATAGATTTGAAAAAACAAATTTCCTATCTTTTCTTTCATCTCGGGAGAAATACGATTGGTAGGGGCTAATTCAAACCCCTCCAGTAAAATAAGAATAGCCCCTACATTCAAACCTCCTTTCTTACCATTAGCAAGAACTTGTTTTTGTTGCTTATCATAAGGAATTCGAACAACTGCTGCAAATATGGTATCAGGAAGTACCACTTGTGGAACCTCAAGCAGTTCTGCTTTCTCACCCCAAGAAATGCATTGTTGGAACTGGGTTGGAATGAAAAACAGCTCTAGATTCAGGGGATCATGCTATAGCTGAACCTGAGGGAAAGATCATTTATACCGATACTGAAAAGATTGTTTTCTCAGGTAATGAAGATACTCTAAGCATTAAATTAGTTATGTATCAACTTTCTAACAAATATACTTGTATGCATCAAAAACCCTAGGTTCAATGGGGTAAATGTATTAAAAAGGTACAAATTTTAGCAGATGGTGCTACTACGGTTGGTGACGAACTTGCTTTGGGGAAAAACGTATTAGTAACTTATATGCCATGGGAAGGTTACAATTCTGAAGATGCAGTACTCATTAGTGAGCGTTTGGTATATGAAGATATTTATACTCTTTTCATATACGAAAATATGAGATTCAGACTCATGTGACAAGCCAAGGCCCTAAAAGGATCACTAACGAAATATCGCATTAGAAGCCCATTTACATTGCAATTTGGACATAAAAGGAATTGTGATGCTGGGATCTTGGGTAGAGACGGGTGATATTTTAGTAGGTAAATTAGCACCCCAAATGGGGAAAGAATCGTCGTATGCCCCCGAAGATAGATTGTTACGAGCTATACTTGGCATTCAGGTATCTAATTCAAAAGAAACTTGTTTAAAACTACCTATAGGTGGGTTATTGATGTAAGGTGGATCCAGAAGAGGGGGGGGTTTAGTTTTAATCCAGAAACGATTCGTATATATATTTCACGGAATATATATATTCGTTTATAGTTTTAATCCAGAAACGATTCGTATATATATTTCACGGAAACGAGAAATTAAAGTAGGCGACAAAGTAGCTGGAAGACACGAAAATAAAGGTATCATTTCCAAAATTTTTCCTAGACAAGATATGCCCTATCTGTAAGATGGAAGACCTGTTGATATGGTTTTCAACCCATTAGGAGTACCTTCCCGAATGAATGTAGGACATATATTTGAATGTTCGATCGGGCTAGCAGGGGGTCTGTGATAAGTGTATTTTATACACTTATTTATCTATCAAAATTAGGATATTATTTTGTTTTTCTCGAATAAATTCTACTTAGTTTGTATTTATGTACTTTATTTCAGGTTTTATCCCAAAATTAAGAAAAATGAGGAATTGAAGAAATTACAAAACAATTGCATGGAAAAACTCAATTTTGGATGCAATTGACGATAAAACAAAGATAAGGGACCAACTTTAATTATTTGAAAAAATTGAGGCTCGGGAATAAAATTTATCCAAATATAATTGGGCTTTCAAAACCAATTTAAATTGGACTCTTAGGAGTTTTAATTGAGGTTGAACTTGAGAGCTTTTCTTGGATTAATTATAGGGAAAATTACATAGAACATTGTATTTTAAAGATGCAATTCAAAAATCATGTGAAGGAAATCTTTTTTTCAAATTTCAGGTGGTAATTAGCAATTAATTAATACATAATTAATTAATTATTAAAAGAAAAACAATTAATTAACCTTCCTTCTTTAGAACGCACCACTCTCTCTCTCAACTGTTCCTCAATCTATACCTTCTCCCTTTCTCTAGTCCTCCTTCCCGAACGACTATGGCGTGATCGCCACCTTCAAGAGTGACCAGCGGCAAGCCTCACCGAAGGCAGCGGGTCTCGGAGATCGCTGCTGCTGCAGGGGCATAGGCGATCTCGCCGTTGGATATCGCTGCTACTAGCAGTGGCGCCGGTGAAGCTGCGATCTCCAGCGGCGAGATCGCCACTAGCAACAGCGAGCGTCGCCGGAGGCCGTCAATGAAAACGCTGTCGTTTTGAATTTGTCCTGAATGGATAATACGTTTCTTCTCTTTGGTAAAGTATTTTCATTATAATCACGGAATTTTGTGTATTTATCACCTTCCATTGTTGTAAAATATAGCACAAATTTATGAATAAACGTTGAGAATCTTGAGCGCTGGTGGTGGTGGTGGTGCTGCTCGGAAATGCAGTGGGTGATGGGCAGTGGTCCAATGTGGTGGATGTGGTGATGGTGACGGTGCACCGTGTTGCTTCGAGAAATTGGTGGTTGCTGCCGGCGATGGCATCTAGCCGGTGGTAGGTTGGTTTTGGGATTTGGATGGGGTCAGGTGTGTGGGGTGGAGGTTGGGGTTGGGATTGGGATTGGGGTTGGGGTTAGGGTTACGGGTGGGATTGGGATTGGGATTGTGGTGGTGTTTGTAGGTGGGGGTGGGGGTGGGGGTGGGAGATGGGGGTACGGAATGTGATCAATTATTAGGTAATTGTGACAAAAAATATTGACTAATCGTGACCCAAAAAATGAGTAAGTTGTGACTAATAAATAAATAACATGTGACCAATTATTAAGTAATTGTGACCAAAATACTGACTAACTATGACTTTGTGTGAATTGGGACGAGTACTGAATGTGACGGTTTGATTTGTGTCAACCATGACTTTGTGTAACCCTTTTAGTCACAAATGTAACCAGTTTATTAGGTAATTATGACCAAAACATTGATTAAATGTGACTTTGTGTGACTTGAGACGAGTATGTGATGTGATCAATTATTAAGTAATCGTGACCAAAATATTCATTAATTGTGACTTTGTGTGAATGATAATAAGTGCTGAGCTGTGACCGAACTATGACCTCGTGTGACCTCATGTGATCTAACTGCGACTTTATGTGATCGAACTAGACCTTCTGTAACCAACTGTGACTTTGAGGGTAAGGTGGGGTGGGTGGCTGGGATTTTTGCAACTAAATTATTAAGTAATTATGATCAAAATATTGATTAATTGTGACTTTATGTTACTTGAGATGAGTTCTAGTAAAAAATGTAACCAATTATATGAGTGATTATGACCAAATGTGACTGTGTGACCATTGGACGTAACCCTTTGAATTAATTTATATGTTAAAAAAATTGATGTGTGAGAGGGTGGGTTGGGTGGGGTGGGATGGGGTGAGGTGGGGTGAGGTGAGGGGGTTGGGTTGGGGTTGGGTGAATATAGTGTGATTGATTATGTGTAATTGACTAATTGTGACTAATTATTAAGTAACTGTGACCAAAATATTGACTAAATGTGACTTTATATGACATGTGACATGTACAAAATGTGACCAATTATTAATTAATTGTGACCAACATTTTGACTAAATGTGAATTTATGCGACTTGTGACAAATATGGAATATGACCAATTATTAAGTAATTGTGACAAAAAATATTTACTAAACATGATCAAGAAAATAAGTAAGTTGTGACAAATAAATAAATAATATGTGACCAAATGTTTGATTAATCGTGATTAATCAATTTGCGGATTTCACATCTCAATCTTGTAGACTACAAGAAAAAATATTAGGTAATTGTGACAAAAAATATTAACTAATCTTGAAAAATATTAGGTAACTGTGACTTTGCGTGAGTGAACTGCGACCTTGTGTGACAAAACTGTGACTTCATGTGATTGATCTGTGACTGAAATGTGACCTTCTGACCAGACTGTGATTTCATGTGACCTAACAACGACTTTGTGTGAACGAACTGTGACAACTGGGACTTTTGTGTTATCAACAGTGACCTAACTGTGACCTCGTTTGACCAAACTGTGACTTTGTGTGACCGAAATTTGACCTTGTGTGATCAACTGTGACTTTGGAGGGGTGGGATTTTACAACTAAATTTGCAATTGTGACTCTGTGTGACCTTATGTGACTTAACTGCGATCTTATGTCACCTTACGTGACTGACTGTGATTTTGGGGGTGGGGATGGTTGGGTAGAGGTCAGGTGGGGCTAGAAAAAGTGGAAGAAATCATTTTTTGTGGTGAGGGTAGGGTCGGGGTCGAAAAAGTAGAAGAAAAAAATCATTTTTTTTTTGTGGTGGGGGTAGGGTGGGTCAGGGTGGGGAAAAGTAGAAGAAAAAAATCATTTTTTGGAGTGGGGTGGGTAGGGTGGGGTCTAGGTCGGGTTGTGGGTTCGAAAAAGTAGAAGAAAAAAATTATTTTTTGGGTGGGCGGGTGCTTGGGTGGGGTGGGGTGAGGTGAGGTGGGGTGAGATGAGGTGGTTGGGGTGAAGTGTGAAAAAATAGAAGAAAAATATTTTTTTGATGGGGTATGGTGGGTGGCGGGGTGCAGTGCGGTGGGATGGGGTGGGGTGGGACGGTTGGGGGAAGTGTGAAAAAATAGAAGAAAAATCATTTTTTGGGTGGAGTGAGGGTGGTTGGGTGGAGTGTAAAAAATAGAAGAAAAATCATTTTTGGATGGGGGTAGGGTGGGATAGGATGGGACGATTGAGATGAAGTGTGAAAAAATAGAAGAAAAATCATTTTGGGGTGGGGTGGGTTTTGGTGGGGTTGCTAGGGTGGGGTGTGGTGGGTTTGTTAGGGTGGGGTGTGAAAATATAGAAGAAAAATCATATTTGGGTGGGTTAGGATGGTGGTGAGGTAGGGTCGGGGTGGGGAAAATTCGGAGAAAAAAATTAATTTTGGGTGGGGTGGGGTGGGGTTGAGGATGGGTGGCAGGGTAAGGTCTGGGCGAGTCGTGAAAATGTAGTAAAAAAATCATTTTGAATGAGGTGGGTTGAGGTAGGGTCTGGGGCGAGGCTGGTGGGGGAGTAAAAAATTAGAAGAAAAAAAATTAATTTTGGGTGAGGTGGGTGGGGTTGGGTAGGGTAGGATGGTGGGTGGGTGTGATGGGATGGGACTAATGGGTGGGGGGCGGGGAGAAAAAAATAGAAGTAACATCATTCTTGTGGTGTGGTGTGGTGGGGTTGGTGGGTGAGTGAGTTGTGGCGGGGTGGTTGGGTGCGTGGGTGGGTGGGGTTGGGGAGTAGTGTTGGGTGGGGTGGATAAGGTGGGGTGGGGGTGAGTGTGGAAAAGTAGAAGGAAAAAAGTTATTTTATGGGGTGGGGTGGAGTGGGGTGGGTGCCGGTGGGGTGGGGTGGGGTGATGTGGGGTGGGTCGGGTGCTGGGGTGGGTCGGGTGGGGTGGGTGTCGAGGTGGGTGGAGGGTTGGATTCGGATGGAGGGGTTGTGGATTAGGTATTGTTTTTATTTTATTATTTAATATTGTACCTTTGTTTGACAACTCATTATAATTATTATAATATTGTATTAATTAATTAACATATTAAGACCTGATTTTTACAAAAAAAATTCAAATTTGTTATGTTTAAAAAGTGAAAATTTTAGTTGTATAGTTATGTACTTTTCCCTTAATTATATATATACATAAGAGCCGTGGAAATAATTGGTGGAGAGAATAGGAGGCAGCCGACCTGGGGGGAGACAAAAGATATATATATATATATATATATATATATATATATATATATATAGGAGTTGGTGGTTGGAGAAGAAAGTGGGCAGCAACATAGGTGGACGGCTGTGAATTGAAACAAAGTCGGCGGCTGCTGGTTACATAAAAAGGCTGTGACTGGGATTAAGGGGGGAGTTATCTTTGATATACATATATACACGGCTGGTGGAATTAAAGTGTGTTGGCAGCAACATTTGGGGAGAAAAGACTTGGTTGCGGCTGTGAATTGGGATTAGAAAAGCACTCGGCTGCGGTTTACAAAGAGAGAACACGGTTGGTTGGTGACTAAAATTTGGAAGATGGAGGCGAAGTTAATTCTTCAACTCTTCAAACTCAGGTTTAAATTCATTATTTTTTGCTTTTCCTTCCAGGAATATGAGTATCTAATTTAATAATCGGGATTGACGATATAGATTTAATGTGTTTAGTTTGATTTTAATTCTCAAGTTTGTACTTTATTTTTATTTATTGATTTTATTATTACTTTTAATGCTTGAGTTGTATGATCACTAATTCATGATTTAATGATTATTTTCATAATTCGAAAGGTGAGTTAACAATTAGATCACGTAATAAAATTCGACAATTTCAACAAAAAGATAGAGATATGAATTTGTGGTTACTTGTGGTCACTTATGAATTCCTAGGTAATTTAATGCATTTAGCTAAAGAGAACTCTGACCGCTATAAAGATACATGATTGACTTAGTTAAATAGGCATAATTTGAACTTAAGAGAGGTGAATTAGATATATGCGTGAATTTGACTAAATACAATTCTAGAAAACAACCTGAGATGCGAAATTGAGCTAGAACATTGCTTCGAAATCGTTAGTCCCGATAGTCATTTAATTGTTAGAAAATCCACCAATGTATTTCTTGATTTTGTTAGTTGTTAATTTTAAATTTCTATCTTTATTTTAATTGAATTGTTTATCATTGATTTTAAATTCTTTGTCGTTTTAGGATTATTTTGCATTTTATTTTCTTAGTTAGTTTTGTTTCAATCTAAGAATTATTTTGAATCAAAGTAAATTTATAACAAATAAATAGTCCTCCTGAGATCGACAATCCGGACTCAAAAGTCCACTTTTACTATTTGTAACGCCCCGGTTTCCGTGGAGCCCGGGATGCCACTTCGTCCTTTAAAATTTACTTTATTGCGGAAATAATTAAAAATTTCAAACATCATATTTATTATTTGAAACATTTGAAACAACATTTTTGCGAAAAATAATTGAATTTTTGTAAACATCACAATCATTATTTAAAAGCTAAAGCGGAAACTAAATTTTATAAAGTTTGACCCAAAATGTCAACAATTCGGATATTGAAATAATTTGAAAATAAACTTGGAACAAACATGAAATAGATAAGTTTCAATTTCAAATAAAACATTTCTAAAATCTCAATAATTGCCACCATCGCACGCCTCGCCGCCGACTCCGTCATCTGCAAAATTTGTTTTGGAAAACGTGAGTATTTCAAAGAAATACTCAGTAGACTCGCGCATAATAATCATTTAACCTTATAAATTAAAATACATAATCATGATATTCAAGTTCTCAGGTGTCTAACGATCACCAGTATTCTCATGAACATACAAGTTCAAGTCTCATGCATTTAAGCAAGTAAATTCTCATAACATAGTTTCATGCTTGGAAAGCAAGTAATTCTCATGAACACAATCATACATGTTAAACTTATAATCCAAACAATTATTAATGCGCACTTTTGAAAATAGAAAGATTTGAAATTTAGAGTCTACCTCAAATCACGAGTTTGAAAGTTGAGCAAGAAAGTTCACATTGTTCTTCTAAATGTCCAAGCGCTATATAAAATAAATCTTAAAGTTGAATTTGAAATTCAAATATTTTAAAATGAAAGAGTTTTAAAAAAAGAAAATAAAAGCTTTAGAGATTAATTTAGAAATCAAACATAGTTGAGATTTGAAAAAAGTTGAGATCAAAATAAATTATTTTGAAAAACTATTGGGCTAACTCATATATTTTAAATATATTGGGGACTAATTATTTTCATTTTCGAAATAGTTGGGGCTAAGATAAATTATTTGCAAAGCTTAAGAGCTGAATAAAATATTACAAAAATTTAAAGGACTGGAATAAACACTTTCAAAAATTGGGGCTGACTTATAGGATTTCAAAATAATAGGGTTCAACTAATTCATTCCTAAAACTGTAGGGATTAAGTAAAGAGCTTTTGAAAATGAAGGGACTGAAATAGCTTCTTTTTAAAACTTGGGGCCTGAAAGCAAAATCTCAAAAATCAAAATAATTATAACAATTTCTACTCTCTCTCTTTCATAATCGATCGAAACAGAGGAAAGGCGAGAGAGAGAGAGAGAGAGAGAGAGAGAGAGAGAGAGAGAGAGATGTGCGACGCTGCTTTCGCAGTGGCTGGTCCGATCGCCGGCGTCCAGCGGTTGACGATGGCGACGCCATCACATGGCGTATACGGGGAAAGGTATGTGGATGCGGGTGTGTGAAAGGGAAGGGTTTTGGGCTCGAGTTTTTGGTGCGGTTGTGGTGCGAAGTCGGATGTAGATCGAGGCTGAAAATGTTATTTTTTTCCGGTGACAAAATCCGGCGGCGAAGAAGGTAATTGTTGGGTCCATTATTTCTTGGTTTAGATTTTGATTTGGATGAGATTCTTGGGCTGATTTGAGGTTGGGCTGTAGGCTATTGGTGGCCGGTTTGGTGAATTAATGGAGGTGGCTATGGTGTTTTGAAGTTGAGTATTGGCGGTGATTTAGGCGAGAGATGGAAGGTAGAGATCGGGCAGGGAATGCTTCTTGGGGGCGTGTGATTTTGGTAGTGGAGACCATGGTTGCAGGCGGTGGTGGTGTGGTGATGACGGTGGTGTGGTTGAGTTCTGCTGGAGGAGGTGGTTGCGTGATTCTGGTGTCTGGCTTGTAGTGAACTTGGGGTTGGCCGAATGTGGATACTGTTTTGGTGGTGGTGATCGATCTTGGAAGGAGGCAGAGTGGTGGTGACTGTGATGATGGTCGATTACTTTTTTTTTGAACTTGAGTTGTGATGGGGATGAAATGGAGTATATAATCTTGGCTGTGTATTAAATTTTTGTATTAAATTTGACAGCTTTTGATTTAGGACAAGTTTAAGGGATTTGCAGAGAATTAATTTTGAGTGAGGACTGAAATTATGGCTTAAGAAATTCAGCCAGAGGAAAACGTGTGACTAAGAAAAGGAAAGAAATGGTGTTGATTTGCAAAAGAATTAAGGTTGATTGAGGGGATGAAGCTATGGGATTGTGGGAAGAAGGAAGGGATTGAAGAGTGATCGGCTTTGGCAAGTAGGGGAATGATTTTAGGATTGAAAATGGAAGATACACATTGAGTTGAATTCAAAATTTTGGCAAAAGCTTGATTGGTGATTGAGTGAGTGAGGATTTGGGAGGAGTTTTTTTGGGGAATTAACAATCATCCATGAATGTGTAGAGCTTGATACTTGGAAGAGGAAAATTTATAGGAAGAAAGAAAAGAAAATGTGTAGTGGAAGATTGTAGTAATAATTGGGTAAGAAAAATGTGCTTAATATGAAAAATGGAAGTTGGGGAGAAATTTTGGGATTCAAATTATAATGAACGTGAATTGGGGATTATAATAATAATAATAATAATAGATTGAATCCACATAGATAAAAATTGGACTTTAAAAATATATAATAGACTTGGGACATCATTTAATAAAAATTGTAATTTGACTAATATTTAATTCAAACTAATTTAATTTCACTTAAAATAGCTAGGCGAGAATGTGTTTAAAAATAAATGGACAAAGTCGTAGGGACACATCTTTTAAAAATAAAAATATTTATTCAAAATTAGTCACGAGAATTCTTGGTCGCTACACTATTTGTTTACGATATCGTGCACTTGCGATTTCAAACCGACAGTATGCTAGAAAGACATTATCGAATAGCGCCTTTTGATGAGAGATATGAACAAGAAGCTTAGAGAAAACTAGTGTCTTTTGAGTTATATGAAGCCAGTAAGCAAACAGCGAATCCATGGGAATTTGAACCCGAGTATCTAGGAAAAACAGAATCTTCGATGGAAGGTTGGGGAATCCTTTTGAACAACCTGTTCTAATAGGAAAGCCATATATCTTGAAATTAATTCATCAAGTTGATGATAAAGTCCATGGAAGTTCCAGTGGACATTATGTGCTTGTTACCCAACAAGAACTTAAAAGGAAGGGCAAAACAAGGGGAGCAACGAGTAGGAGAAATGGAGGTTTGGGCTTTAGAAGGATTTGGTTTTGCTCATGTTTTACACGAGATGCTTACTTATAAATAGGATCATGTTAGAGCGCACCAAGAAGTACTTGGTACTATGATTATTGGAGCAACAATACCCAATCCTGAGGATGCTCCAGAATCTTTTCGATAGATCATTCGAGAATTACGATCGTTAGGAAGGAAGCTTAATCGAAATGAATCAGAATTTTTCTTCTATGATTGATCGGTATAAACATCAACAACTACGAATTCTCCTCAACAAATAAGTGCTTGGGCCACTAAAATTCTGGCTAATGGAGAGATCTTTGGAGAGGTGACAAAACCCTATACTTTTCATTACAAAACCAATAAACCTGAAAAAGGTGGGTTATTTTGTGAAAGAATTTTTGGGCCTATAAAAAGTGGAATTTGTGCTTGTGAAAATTATTGAGTAATCGGAGATGAAAAAGAAGACCCGAGATTTTGTGAACAATGCGGAGTCGAATTTGTCGACTCTCGCATACAAAGATATCAAATGGGCTAAATCAAACTCGGACGCCCAGTAACCCATGTGTGGTATTTAAAACGTCTTCCCAGTTATATCTTTTAGATAAACCTCTTAAAGAATTAGAAGGCCTAGTATATTGTGATGTGTGATTTGATCCAAATTATGATTTTACAGATTCAGAATGAGAAACTATCATCCTAGTCAATCCAGTTGGGATGCCCTGGACCTGACATGTCACTTGGTAGGAGTAACATGAAGCTCAGAATTAGGGGTGTGGTCAATACTCCCAAATAAAAAGGGGAATTGATCTATGGTCGATTTCGTAACAAATAAATAAAAATTTCTATTTTTACCTCGTAAGAAAAAGACTTTTTTGTCAAATAAGATCAATTATGTCATGGTTACAGGAGTCTATCCATCGCGTATAGGCTTTAAGGGCATCATAGCATAACCTTAGAGGAGAAGTCGGGACCTAAAAGATCGAATGGAACAATACATAGACAAGTAAATCCCTTATGAATTCCAAGGCACTCCTTTACTTTCACTTCAATCCTTAAATTAAGGGATTCATCATTCAAAGGGAAGTAGACTACTCAAGAATTTCATATTTCATTTATGTCGTAATTGAATAACGAATTAAGAAAATTGAAATAAAAAGAAGGCGGAATCAATGAAATCTTGCTTGGTCTTCACTGGGAACTTGAGTAAGGAGTAGATCTTTTTGTTTTGGGGTTTTCTATAATTTGCAAGCGAGAACTCCTTTCTTTATTTGGTGTACATACTTGAGCAGGATGAAAGGAAACTTTCACTTCCAATTTTGAATGGGGGAGATCCTATAGGATCCTATCCCAATTTTGCTTTTGCTAGGCCCATAACTAAAAAACCCACTTTCTTACAATTACGAGATTTATTCGAAAATGAAATTCAATCTTGGAAATACAGCATCCCCCTATTTTTTACTACCTAAGGCTTCGATACATTTTGCAATCGAGAAATCTCTAATGGTGCAGGTGCTATCCGAGAACAATTAGCTGATCTGGATTTACGAATTATTCTATCGTTGGTAGAATGGAAAGAATTAGGGGAAGAAGGACCCAGAGGAAATGAATGGGAAGATCGAAAGATTGGAAGAAGAAAGGATTTTTTAGTTAGACGCATGGAATTGGTTAAACATTTTATTCGAACAAATATAGAACCAGAATGGATGGTTTTGTGCTTATTACTAGTTCTTCCTCCTGAGTTGAGACCCATTATTCAGATAGATGGGGGGTAAACTAATGAGCTTGGATATTAATGAACTCTATAGAAGAGTTATCTATCAGAACAATACTCTTACCAATCTATTAACAACAAGTAGATCCACGCTAGGAGAATTAGTAATGTGTCGGGAGAAATTAGTATAAGAAGCCATGGATACACTTCTTGATAATGGAATCTGTGGACAACCAATGAGGGACGGTCATAATAAAGTTCACAAGTCATTTTCAGATATAATTGAAGGCAAAGAGGGAAGATTTCGTGAGACTCTACTGGGGAAACGGGTTGATTATTCAGGTCATTCCGTCATTGTCATGGGTCCTTCACTTTCATTACATCGATTTGGATTGCAGCACGAAATAGCAATAGAGCTTGTCCAGACATTTGTAATTCGGGTCTAATTAAACAACATCTTGCTTCGAACATAGGAGTTGCTAAGAGTAAAATTCGGGAAAAATAGTAATCAGTATCTAATGAATTCAAGGGTTCTATTATAAATGAAAGAAAAAGCAATGCCATGACAATGAAATCCTAATCTCAAAGCAAAGGAAGGGGGATATGACGAAATTGGTAGACACTACGGACTTAATTGGATTGAGCCTTGGTATGGAAACCTACTAAGTGGTAACTTTGAAATTCAAAGAAACCCCGAAATTAATAAAAATGGGTAATCCTGAGCCAAATCCTGTTTTCCCAAAACAAAGGTTCAGAAAGAAAAAAGGATAGGTGCAGAGACTCAATGGAAGTTGTTCTAACAAATGGAGTGGACTGCGTTGGTAGAGGAATCTTTCCATCGAAACTTTAGAAAGGATGAAGGATAAACGTATATATTGAATACTATATCAAATGATTAATGACGACTCAAATCTCTATCTGTATTTTTTTATATGAAAAATGGAAGAATTGATTCCACATTGAAGAAAGAATTGAATATTCATTGATTAAATCATTCACTCCACAGTTTGATAGATCTTTTAAAGAACTGATTAATCGGACGAGAATAAAGATAGAGTCCCATTCTACATGTCAATATCGGAAACAATGAAATTTATAGTAAAAGGAAAATCGTCGACTTTAAAAATCGTGAGGGTTCACGTCCCTCTATCCCCAAAAAGACTATTTGACTCCCCAAATATTTATCCTAACCCCTTTTTCATTAGTGGTTCCAAATTCCTTATCTTTCTCATTCACTCTATAAACGTATTTGAGCGTAAACGATTTTCTCGTCTCACATGTGATACATAATACACATCCAAATTAAGCAAGGAATCCCCATTTGAATGATTCACAATCAATATCATTACTCATACTGAAATTTACAAAGTCGTCTTTTTGAAGACCCAAGAAATTCTAGGACTTAGAGAAAACTTTGTAATCCCCCCTTGTCCTTTTAATTGACATAGACCCCGGTCATGTAATAAAATGAGGATGGGATGCTACATTGGGAATGGTCGGGATAGCTCAGCTGGTAGAGCAGATGACTGAAAATCCTCGTGTCACTAGTTCAAATCTGGTTCCTGGCACATACTTCATTTGTATGAGTCTCTCAATTATAAATTAATTGATATGAATCGAGATACATATTCCTTTCTAATCTAGATCATAATACATACTTTTTCAAATATGTAGAATTTCTTCAATAAAGTACCTAAAAAAATTAAATTCTATTTTCTCTTTTTTTTTTCTTTCATTCAAAAAATCTGTTAATACTTCATACATATTTGAAAAGTCAAATTAGTTGGTTGAGATACTTAAAAGTCGAAGTTTAAAGAGACAAGATTCGGTTCAGATACCATAAAGAAAATTGATACCCTTTCATTTCTTTGTATTTTCTCTTTCATATTCGATTTCTTAATTCGTCCCGACATGACTTTCTAGAACCGATCTAAGTAATGTGCGTAGTACAAAGTTCATGATGCAGAACATGTTTGATTCATCCTATTGTTTTGGCTCATACGAAATAAGTAGCTTCCAAATAAATGTAAGAATTTCCAATGAACCCCCAATTTTGTCTTTTTTTGTTAGCCTATCCATAATTCCCTAATATAAATGAAACTTCAATTAGAATTATTCTAGTTAATCTAGAACCGAAAGTACAATCCTTGAATCTCTGAAATTGTATAAGTGGAAATTCGTTTCTTATCATTCAATGAGCATCTTGTATTTCATAAAAATTGGGGGCAATATAATCCTTACGTAAGGGCCATCCTATCCAACTTTCAGGCATTAAGATACGTTTCAAGTGTGGATGATTATCATAAGAGATTCCCAACATATCATAAGATTCTCGTTCTTGAGGCAAATACTTTTATGCATACCACTTCTGGTTGATCCACACCATACTCCATTCTCTTAAGATGATACACACCAGCTAACAGTCCGCCAGGTGCTACATCATAGGCACATTGGGAGCGTAGATAATTGTAACCATATACATATAAAATGACCGCAATGGAATGTCAATCCTTGGACTTTATTTGTAAAGCCTCTATTTCTTGATAATCAAAACCCAATGATCTAAGCCCATGCTTGACTAGCCAAGCAGACAAACGATCCTACATCTTTTTTATCTCCCACATTTTTAGCTATAGTTTCTCACATTCTCGATCAAATTTATGAAGATTCACCCACTACTTGTTATTTTGTACAACACAAAGGCATCCTGTCTAATTCACTAATTCGTGAGAGGATACTTCAAGGAGGCTTTACCTGGAATGAAAGAACAAAAATGGATTCATGAAGGTTTAAATACTGAATCGCTTCCCAATGGTATGTTCCGGGTTCGTTTAGATAATGAAGATCTGATTCTGGGTTATGTTTCAGGAAAGATTTGGCGTAGTTTTATACGGATGCTGCCGAAGATAGAGTCAAAATTGAAGTAAGTCGTTATGATTCAATCAGAGGACGTATAATTTATCGACTCCACAACAAGGATTGGAAGGATTAGGTGGTTTTTATTCAATATGATTCGAGATGCAAAATCTCCAGAAACTTATTTTCTTCCAAGAAGTAGATTCAGAATTAAGATTAAGGAATGAAAAATATGAAAATAAGAGCTCTATTTGTAAAATTTGTGAAAAATGTCGGCTAATCCGTAGGTGGGGGCGCATTATAGTAATTTGTTCCAACTCGAGACATAAACAAAGACAAGGATAATCAGACACACTAAAGGACTCGATGTAAAAATAAGGAATCTGTTTTGACATGAAATTGATATATCCATATATCTCTGACTCATATTTATGAGATGATAAAATATGGCAAAAGCTATACCGAGAATTGGTTCACGGGGGTTATTCATGTTCAAGCAAGTTTAAATACTACCATTGTCACGGTTATAGATGTACGGGATCGGGTGGTTTCTTGGTCCTCGACGGGTACTTTTGGATTTAAGGGTACGAGAAGAGGGACACCCTTTGCCGCTCAAACTGCAACAGCAAATGCTATTCGTGCAGCAGTAGATCAAGGTATGCAACAAGCAGAAGTCATGATAAAAGGTCCCCATCTCGGAAGAGACGTAGCATTACGAGCTATTCATAGAAGTGATATACTATTAACTTTCGTGCAACCCCTATGCTACACAATGCTTGCAGACCCCCGAAAAAAAAGATGTGTGTAGAAATGAACATTGAAGAAATTTCAAGAGAAACAAGAGAAATAAATGATTCAATCAAATAAAATAATATCACTATGGTTCGAGAGAAACAGTATCTACTCGGACACTACAGTGGAAGTGTGTTGAATCAATAGATGACAGTAAACGTCTTTATTATGTATGCTTTATTTTGTCTCCACTTATGAAAGGTCAATCCGACACAATAGGCATTGCGATGCGAAGAACTTCACTTGGAGAAATAGAAGGAACGTGTATCACAAGTGTAAAATCTGAGAACATCCCACATGAATATTCTACCATAGCGGGTATTCAAGAATCGGTCAATGAAATTTTAATGAATTTAAAAGAAATTGTATCGAGAATTAATATATATGGAACTTGGGGAACGTCTATTTGTGTCAGAGGTCCAGGATATGTAACTGCTCAAGATATTATCTTACCACCTTATGTAGAAATCGTTGATAATACACAACATATAGATAGCTTGACTGAACTAATTGATTTGTGTATTGGATTACAAATCGAGAGAAATCATGGATATCTTATCAAAATGCTAGATAACTTTCAAGATAGAAGTTATCCTATGGATGTTGTATTCATGCCTGTTCGAAATTCGAATCATAGTAATAATTCTTATGGGAATGAGAATGAAAAACAAGAGATAACTTTTTCTCGAAATATGGACAAATGGGAGTTTAACTCCGAAAGAAGCACTTCATGAAGCCTCCCAGAATTTGATTGATTGATTTATTCCCTTTTTACATAGGGAAGAAGAAAACTTACCTTTAGAGGAAAATCAACACACGGTTCCTTTATCCCCTCTTACCTTTCACGAGAAATTGGATAAACTCAAAAAAATAGCATTGAAATAAATTTTTATTGATCAATCAGAATTCTCTCCTAGGGTCTATAATTGCCTCAAAAGGTCCAATATATATAAATTATTGGACCTTTTGAATAACAGTCAAGAGGATCACATGAAAATGGAATATTTGCCCCTAGAAGATATAAAACATATATTGGTCATTCTCGAAAAACATTTCACAATTGATTTACCAAAACAGAATTTTTAAATCTATTGGAATATTTTTCATCTTTTTTTTCATTAAGATGAAAATAGGTTTTGAATCTTCATGACAATTCATATATTCGAAAGAAATTCAGAATTGAATAGATGTGTCTAGGGAGAATTCTCTTTCAACCGACTATTCCCTAGATACACACGTCGTGTTATTTCACAATTGAAAAAAATTTAAAAAGACCTAAAGTTAGAGATTTATCAATAGGTAATGTTGCACCAATACCCAACCAAAGAGCGACTGCAGTACCAATCAAAAAGACGGTTGTCGCTAATGGATGACGAAATGGATTTTGGAATTTATTAACATTTTTGTAAAAAGGGTACTGTTAATAATCCCGCAGGTACTGAAAGCATTAAAAGAACACATAATAATTTATTGGGCACTGTACGAAGTATTTGAAATACGGGAAAGAAATACCATTCTGGTAATATTTCCAAAGGGGTTGCAAATGGATCTGCCAGTTCACCAATCATTGATGGTTCTAGAACGGCAAAGCCTACATTACATGCAATAGTACCTAGAATTACTATTGGGAAAATATATATAAGATCATTGGGCCATGTGGGTCCTCTGTAATAATTTTGACCCATACCTTTAGCCAATTTAGCTCTTAATACAAGATCATTCAAATTAGGTTTTTTTATTATTGGGATAGGTGAATTCTTATAGATCCATCCCCCGAAGGAACTGGACATGATAATTTTTTATCATCTGGATCGAGCAAGATTCAAAAGAACTAAATGAATCCATTAAAAATCTATATGTTGCCTATATATACACATATATGAATGATTCAATGTAAGAAAATTTTGACTCTTTTTCCAGTATTGCAACTACCCATTGCAAAAAAAATGGTTCTAAGTAAAT
Organism: Ligustrum vulgare; assembly: GCA_963555705.1. Lineage (NCBI taxonomy): Eukaryota > Viridiplantae > Streptophyta > Magnoliopsida > Lamiales > Oleaceae > Ligustrum > Ligustrum vulgare. The sequence goes on from OY743174.1 coordinate 24,514,274, forward strand.
ACTCAATACCCAAGTTAGCTTACAAAGTTGATCATGATCCAGTGCTTTCTGGGTCGTCTCAGACCTTGCGATTGGTATTTATCTCCAAAATATTTGGAGATACACACACAAAAGGTTTACTTGTTACTAATCTAGTCTAGCCCATGTTTTTCTTTAAATCCTTTGTTTTACTCCGATAGTATTATCGATCATATCAATGCAGAGGAAATGAATGCATTTCAATACTATTCAATTTTAAGTATTAAGTAAGTGAAATAGATAAAGATTCTATTTTAGTTTATCCATTTCACTTATTATAATTATACTGAATCTTACGGAGCCTGCTCATGTACAACATGATTCGGATATGATCATAGAAAAGAATCTCTTCAAGTGAACCAACCCATCTTTTGTATAGGGCTTATGCGATAGTTGGAACAATGACACATTTGGTTGTAAATTTCAATGTGGCAGACATATATCTACACAGACCAATTAATAGTTCAAGTCACACACTCCCATAATCCATTTTCTCTTTGGCAAATTCCCTTCAACTCTACATTTATTTGACATGATTGGTTGAATGGAAATATCCAAATGCATGGATTATTATTTTCAATAATCCATACTTTTAGCAATGAAATGCTATTATTCCTGCTCCAAGTGATAAATGATTGATTACAAATACCTATTTTATATCTTCTCTATAAAGGACCAGAAATACCTTGTTTAATTATCATTGGAAAGTGCATTAACATAAATACAGTAGTAAGAAGTGGCAATACAAAAGTGTGTAAACTATAAAAATGAGTCAAAGTGGATTGTCCCACACTAGCACTTCTGCGCAATAATTCTACCAAAGGCGATCCTATTACAGGAATAGCTTCATAAAGTTCGGTTTCCAATCCCCAAACTGTTAAAAAACAAAAATCATCTTTTTCTTTTTTCTTTTTCGTTATTAGATCTTTATGAATGGATGATGAGATTCCACCTATAAATCTATTTTCTTCCCTATGAGTTCTAGTCTCAATAAGAATGCTAGTTCTTACTATTCATATATTATGATAAATTATATATTATGATATGAATATACCACACAATTCGTTATGCATGGATGCTGAGATTCCATTGATACAGAGCCCATTCCAATAAACTTATTGGAGGGTCGCATTAGCGTCCATCCAGTAGGAATTGAACCTACGAATTCGCCAATTATGAGTTAGGCATTTTAACCATTTAGCCATGGATGCTTAGTGGGGATCCTCGTACATGGTGAATAACCAAAATCCAATTGAAATGAAATCTTTAGTATAAATCAATGTAAAATGCATTGTTGGAACTGGGTTGGAACGATAAGCAACTCTAGATTCAGGGGTTTTGCTGTAGCCGAACATGAGGGAAAGATCATTTATACTAATACTAAAAAGATCCTTTTCTCAGATAATGGAGATACTCTAAGCATTCCATTAGTTATGTATCAATGTTCCAACAAAAATATTTGTATGCATAAAAAAACCCCAGGTTTAGCGGGGTAAATGTATTAAAAAGGGACAAATTTTAGCAGGTGGTGCTGCTATGGTTGGCGGCGAACTTGCTTTGGGGAAAAACGTATTAGTAGCTTATATGCCATGGGATGGTTACAATTCTAAAGATGCAGTACTCATAAGTGAGCATTTGGTATATGAAGATATTTATACTTCTTTTCATATATGAAAATATGAGATTCAGACTCATGTTACAAGCCAAGGCCCTGAAAGGATCACTAACGAAATACCGCATTTAGAAGCCCATTTACTCCGCAAGTTAGACAAAAATGGTAGAGACGGGTGATATTTTAGTAGGTAAACACTAAAAAAAAAAAAAATGGCTTTTGCAACACTTATATTGCAACATTCGGCAGTTGAATGTTTCTAAAGGGACATATCGCAACATTTTGACGAGTGAATGTTGTGATTGATGTTAACAATTGAACTTTAGCAACATTTATCAAGTGAATGTTGCAAAAGGGACTCATTTGCAATATTTATTGAACATTGCAAAAGAGTTCAACCTTTTGCAAAGTTCAAAAAATGTTGCAAAAGGGAGTCTTTTGCAACATTTAAGAGAGCGTCCTTTTGCAATGTTCAGAGAGTGTTGTGAAAGGGGTACCCTTTGCAGCACTTGCTGAACATTGCAAAAGGATGCAAGGGTACCCTTTGCAGCACTTGCTGAACATTGCAAAAGGGCACCCTTTTGCAATGTTCAGCAAGCGCTGCAAAGGGTACCCCTTTCACAACACTCTCTGAACATTGCAAATGCAACAGCAAGCGTTGCAAAATGGAACCCTTTTGCAACGTTTTTAAGATGTTGCAATAGCCTTAAGTCTTTACAACGTTTTTAAAACGTTGCAATAGCTTAATTTGAGGCTAAATTTCATATTATCTAAAGTTGGGTGACTAAATTGCAATTAACACAAAATTAAAACCTAACCCTAAAAATTGACCGACCCTCACTCTCAACCTCACCTCTCTCTCAACTTCATCCTCCCTGGCTGCTATCGTTCTCTTCTCTCTCCGCCATACACCACTGGTGATAGGGTGCATAATTGTTGTTTTATTAGTGATTCTTCTTCTTAATTCAATGACTTTAAATGCTTAAACTTTGAATATTAATCGTATTTTATGTTTTGTGAATTAGGTGGGGAATTGAGATCAATTTGACTCAAATATCACAAATTAAGAAGAAGAAATTTGGAATTTAAAATCACACAATCAGAGGAGCACTTGACATAAGGCGTGTGCATGCCTTATTATTGTGGAAGTCAGCTGTCTCAAATTATTAAGGGGCTTTACACAGTTTTGGCGGATGAAATTTGAAGGCCCAACAACACAATTTAATTGGAGAAGACTTGGGCCAAAAAGTGGAACAACTTTGACCTAAGAGTGGATTAAAGGAATATGTTAAATTGTAAGAAAGAAAAGTTGACATATATATTTAAGGAAAGAAGGCACCACAAAAGAAAAGAAAGATAATTGGAAAAGAAAGTAAGGAAAGAGAAGGGAATATTCAAGGAAAAGAAAAGTAAGGAAAGATCCAATTTTTGCTGGGACACTTCTTCACGTTGGAAAGAAGAAAAAGGGAAAAGGAGAGAAGAAAAGGAGAGGGAAAGAAAAGAAGAAAAAAAGAAAGGGAGAGGAAGGAGGAGGCTGCAACACGTTTCGTCAATTTCTAGAGTTTGATATCAATTTTTATTATTATTTCTTTTAGTTTTTATTTTCCAAATGTTTATGGATAGCTAAATCTATTTTTCCAGTTCAAGGATATTCGAAGTTTTGATTCACCAAGAATTGTGAGATCTAATTAAATTTAATTGTTCCTTTGATTGTTTTCTATTTATATATCTTTTGGTTTGCATCAAAGTTGTTGTTTTGATTTATTAATACAAAGTGCACGTTGTTTTAATTGTCAAAACGATACTTTGCCAATTAAGAATCTAAATCCGTAATTGTTTAGGTTTTCTAATACAAGTGGCAAATAACATAGTTAATTATAGACTGATTTTTTACTCATGTTATGAAGATATATAACCTATCTTAAATAAATCACGCGTGTGAATTTGTTGGTTAGAATTGGTCGTCTCTCTGGAAATTAATGCTATTGGTAAATTAAATCATATGATCATATCTAGGGTTGTTTATTGATTAGTGAAATAATCAATGAGCGTCTCTTGATTATCGATAAAGTAAGGAGAGATAGGTTGTTAGATCGTATCAATGACCATAACCAATTTAGAGAATGAGTAAAGAATTTTATTTTTGCATCTATGATCAATTCCGTGAATCATTACTGAGATTATACCTTGGACCGGATATTTATTTAATTTGATATTTTCATCATTTTAATTCCGCAATTGTTTATTTATTATTTGATTTCACATTCAAAAATTCAAAACCTCCCATTGTTTTTAATTCATTGTTTTGATTTTCTGAAGAATTAAATCTAACCAGTCTCTATGGATTCGACCTTACTCATCACTAATACAATTTATTTTTATAAGAGTAAGAAAACATTATTATTTGATGGATTCGACACCCATCAACTGGCCACCACTACAGTAATCTCCTACTTCTCTCCTCCCTCATGCGGGCCTTGGGGCAAGGCTACTAAGGCAACTACAGCCTTGAGCCTCTGATTTCAGGGGCCTCCAAAAAAAATTTGTTGGCCCAAAATTTAACCTACTCTCAAAGGAAAGCTGAAGCACTATGCCAACACAGACTTCTAGAGTCACAGTCACAGCGCACACACACACTCTCTCTCTCTCTCTCTCCTCTCTCTCTCTCGGACTCAGGGGCAGGAAGGAGAACCAGAAGGGGGAAGATGAAAAAAGAAACCATTCTAAATCTGTAAGTATGTTTTCCAGAACACAAACTTACGGCTTTCGAATTTCGAATTTTAATATTTTCAAGCCACTTATTAGTTTTTTCCCCCCTTCCAATTTTTCATTTACACGGTTCCTTCATTTTCTATTTATTTGTTGTGGCTTGTGTGTTGTGGAAATGTATTTTTAATGGGTTGCACCAATTCAATTTGTTTTCAATTAGTCTTTTAGTTTTCACAATTTAAGTGATATAACCAGATTTTCTGTTTATTGGTGTGCTAAGTGGGTGCATTGTTTTAATACCATCTGTAGAGTTGTCTTCAAAACTTGTACCCATGACACCAGCATGTTGAATCTTTATACTAATTCATTAAGAGCTTCGGTTCAGTTGTACATTGCGAGAATCTGAGTTTATTTAGTGTCACTCACATGTTTATGCTAGTGTATCATTCTGCTTTCTGTAGACCAAGTTGTCATTCAAGACTTGTACACAAGAATTAGTTGATAATCTTAAGATTTTCTTTTGTTACTTTAGTTTTTGTGAGAGAGAAAATTAAGGCAAATTCTTTAAATGAATAAGAACGTTCTGCCTCTTTTCTAGGTAACTTGACGTGTTTGGTTGAGGATGAAAATATTATTATTATCCAGTAACTTTTGAAGGCATTAAAGTTCTTAGTTTGGTGGGGATAGAGGATTCATTATAATTTTAGTTTGGTGTGGTAGAGAATTTAAAGGATATATGTGACTGAAGAAAAGTAAGATGATGGAGAAATATCAGTAAGAATTCATTTGTTTCTCAATTAGGAGAGATTGTTGTTGTGAAAACCTGGTTTTATTTCCTCCATTTGATTTAAATTCACACTACTTTATTTTTTTAATGTGATTTTTCTAGAGATTAAATTGGTATGATTGTTGAATATTGTGGCATGGCCCATACTTTCTTTGATCCTATCGAAGACGGAAGACCATAAAGCTTCAAGATGAGTATGGCTATATTATCTTTGATGAAGATGGGAAGCCTCTTTTACATACAAAAAGCTTATAGGCAACGTGAGAAACTTTTTGAGGCTGATTTACATTTGTTAATATCATTCTTGACTCATATTTGTCTTATCAATTAATTTGGAGAGCAGTTGACATAAAAGGGTACAAGCCATGCCATTTCCACGTTTTAAGCTGCAATAAATCCCGGAGACCGAGTTTGTAATTCCCTTAAAGAAAATCAAACACACCCTAAGCTTCTACATCAACATTTTTTAAATTGCATGGAAAGTTCAGAACTTTTTTATTTTTTTCTTTTTTTTAATATTTCAAATTATGCTTTAACTAAGTATGCTAATTTTCAATTTTTTTCTTTCAAATTAATAAGTTTGGATTCATCCCTTGAAGATTTGAAGGGAGATTATGATCTTGCAACTTTGCTTCTCTGCTTGCAAATGCTTTAATAATTAAGGGAGATTATCCAGGGTCAATTTCTACTTTGCAATAAGGACTAAATTGTGGTGCAGGTACATGTTCCTCACGCTGGTTACTTTGGACCCTTGAGAAATCAAACTCTGAAGAAGATCTTTATTTGAGAAAGAGAGCAAGGATGCATAGGTGGCTATCTTGTACCTGTCCAAATAGAGTCTTACCCATCAAATGACAATGAGGTAGTTGACAGCCCAAGAAATCATGCAGATGGTATGCTTTTCTTGTTTTCAGGCTTGTATAGGTGCTAATAGAACATAACTTGCCCAGATTTTTTCCTTTTGCTTTAAAAATTTGTTCCATAAAATTAGTTTTGTGATTGTCAATTATGTCATAACTAATGTGATTCAATTTGTTTTATTGAATTAAGTTTTGTACTTGGGCTAATCTACTTAGCAATAAAAGGCCTCAAATTTTATTTAATCATATACTATTTCATACAAACATGAAGCTCCTAGTCTTGCATAGCACGACGTCCACTAGTGTTGTTAAAATGGTGGTCAGTGTGGTAGGATTTTAAGTGCCTTTTTTCTTATTATTTTAGCCTTTCCCACCCAACATGCCCTTGCGTAACTTTTCTGGGCTCTGTTATGGTGGGCTTTTCTTGAAATTTTGTTTGATTTCTGATGAGCTTTTCTAAGGTATCTATGTTTACTTTGAAGCTTTGGAGTCTGTTTCAATTCTTGTGTTTTACCTTGTCATATGTTGATCCATTGGTGACAATTATCTTGGAATCAGCACCCTCAACTTGTTTCTTGATTTCTGATAAATGCGTATTAGGATTTGCACCTAAAAAGAAATCACACCAGCCATCATTCTGAGGGCAATGATAACAATAATTCATTGGTCTTAGTTAAGCAAGCTGGTACTGTAAAGACATTTATTATTTCTTTTGTAATATGATGATTTGGTGTAAATTTGTTAAACATTATTAATTAACATTATTTATTTTGTATGAGTTATGTGGTTCTTTTGTGAATTTATTAAACATTAAATGTTATTTATTTTGTATGTATTCGAGAATTTGTAAATTACTATTTTAATGAATTATTTTCGTTGTTTGTACAAATTATAGTTTTAATAAATTAATGAGGAAATATAGGTTTTATAAATAAATATTCCAAAATTTAAAATATATATATATATATAAATTGCCTACAGCAGCGTTTAAAAAATACTACAAAAGGATTATCGTAAAACTTAAAAAATACTGCAAAAGGATTTACCGCAACGCTTAAAAAACTTTGTTCTACGGCAACACTGTGATTTGCAACACTCAAAAAATGTTGCAAAAGACTTTTGGTAACATTTTTTGAACGTTGCGAAAGGCAATTTTTGTTGTAGTGAAATTAATGTCCCAAATGGGGAAAGAATCGTCGTATGCCCCCGAAGATAAATTGTTACGAGCTATTCTTGGCATTCAAGTATCTACTTCAAAAGAAACTTGTTTAAAACTACCTATAGTGGTAAGGGCCGGGTTATTGATGTGAGGTGGATCCAGAAAAGGGGGGTTCTAGTTATAATCCAGAAACGATTCGTATATATCTTTCACAGACACGTGAAATTAAAGTAGGCGACAAAGTAGCTGGAAGACACGAAAATAAAGGTATCATTTCCAAAATTTTGCATAGACAAGATATGCCTTATCTGCAAGATGGGTAAGAATTGACGTAATTTCATAGAGTCATTCGGTTTGAATGCTACATGAAGAACATAAGCCAAATGATGGAACGGGAAGACCTAGGATGTATAAGATCATACCATGAGTGAATCAGAAGATTTGGATTCATATAGATATCCACCCATGTTGTACTTCATTCTACGATATACACACACACACACACACACACACACACACACACACACACATAAGATCCATCTGTATAGATATCATCATCTACTTTCAGAAAAGTCGTCTGCTTTGGAAGAAGCTTGTAAAGTTTGGGAAGGGGTTTTGATTGATCAAAAAGAAGAATCTACTTCAACTAATATGCCCTTAGGCACGTCCATACATAACATAGAAATCACACTTTGAAAGGGTCGACAATTATTTAGAGCAGTGGGTGTTGTAGTGAAACTGATTGCAAAAGAGGGAAAATTGGCCACATTAAAATTACCTTTTAGGGAGGTCCGTTTGATAGCCAAAAACTACTCAGCAATAGTCGGACAAGTGGGGAATGTTGGGGCGAACCAGAAAAGTTTGGGTAGAGCAGGATCTAAGCGTTGGTTAGGCAAGTATCCTGTAGTAAGAGGAGTAGTTATGAACCCTGTAGACCATCCCCATGGGGGTAGTGAAAGGAGAGCCCCATTGGTAGAAAAAACCCACAACCCCTTGGGGTTATCTTGCAATTGGAAGCAGAAGCAGAAGTAGAAAAAGGAATAAATATAGTAATAATTTGATTCTTCGTCGCCGTAGTAAATAGGAGAGACAATAGAATTTCTTTCTTCGTCTTTACAAAAGAAAAAAAATAAGAGGAAGCTGTGGCACATTCACTAAAAAAAATCCTTTTGTAGTCAATCATTTATTAAGAAAAATTGATAAGCTTAATAAAAAAGGAGAAATAATAGTAACTTGGTCCCGGGCATCTCCCATTATTGGAAGAATTTGTACCTACTTTAAATTTTCGAGGACATGCAAAAAGCGATACTAGATCTCGGCGTTAATCTTTTACATATATATATTATAGATACATATTTATGATGTAACGCCCCGAATTCCGTGAAACTCGGGACGCCACTTCGTCCTTTAAAGCTGACTTTATTGTGGAAAATAAATTTAATTCAAAACGTCACATTCATTATTTGAAACCTTCAGCGGAAATTTGATTAATTTAAATATAGAAAAATTCATAAAACTTGTGTCTCAATTGTTTAAATGAAATTAACGATAAATAATTTAACGAGTAACATTCATAAAATTTTCTAATAACATCATCATTTATTAATTTTTTTTTTTTTTGGCCAACGCTGCCCGTTCATTCGCCACCATTTTCGAGATCTGCAAAAGCTATTAAAATTGGAATGAGCATCGCCAATAATTAATTTACAGAATAATTTAACACGTGATTATGCAATCATACAATGACATCATCATCATAGGCTATTTTAATAAAATAGAAGGCTCTTTAAAATCATAGGGTGTGAGTAGTCTCGTCTCATGCATTTAAAGCATGTAAGTTATGCATAACACCATTTCTCATTTTTATCTCATAAGAGATATTCTCGTCTCATCTCATGCATCTAAGCATATAAATCACGTAATTTCACATAAGGCATGTAAATTATAATTTAAACTAATTAGTGGAGACGAGTCTACCTTATATCACGAGTTTGAAAAAAAATAAAGCTGGAAAGTCACGTCAATCTTCTAAATCACCAAATGTATCGCCTAGCCAAAAGAAAATTAAATTAATTTAGTATTTCGAAAATTTGAAATATTAAAGTGAATAAATAAGGTTTAGGGGTTGAATTGAAATTTTAAAGAAAGCATGGATTTTAAAAGTGTAGGGGCTGAAATGGACTTTTCGAAATTCGTGGGCTGACTCATAGGATTTTAAAATGCTAGGGCTCTATTAACTCATTTCAAAAGTGTAGGCATTAAATTAAAGGACTTCTAAAACAAGGGGACTAAAATAGACACATTTCAAAGCTTGGGGCTTAAAAGCAATTTCAAAAAAATCAAAATAAAAATAACAATTTGTTCCTTTCTCTCTCCTCATTTGCGTTACAGAGGAGAGAGGCGTGAGGGAGACGAGACCGGAGGGGCTCCTTCGATTTCAGCCACTGCCGGCGCTTCGGCCGGCGAGGCGCTGCCGACACGAGGTGGCGGTGAGAGTGGCACGGAGTATGAGAAAAGGGGAAGATTTTGGGTGCGAAAAAGGAAGATGAACGGGGCTGTGTGGTTGCGGGTTTTCTCCGGCGAAAATCCTGTCGAAGGCTGAGGTAAGTTTATAGGTTTAGTTTATTCTTGGTTTTGAGTTTTATTTTGTGAATTTGGGGTTGGATTGGAGTTGGGCAGTAGGTGATGCAGCCGGTGCGGTGGTGATGAAATTGCGAGTCGGAGGCTGCGATTCGAGGTTGCAGATTGAGTGCTCGCGGAAGTCTCTATGTATGAACGTTCAGTATGGTTCGAAAATGAAGGTCGGGGCCAGTGATGTGTTGGGGTGTGGTTTTGTGGTGTTGTGATATGGTTGATGTTCGGTTTGGGTATGGACCGTGAGGTGTTGGTGGTGGTGTTCCAACGGTGAAGGGCGGTGATGGTGTTCAGATTATGGCAATGGTAGGGGTTGTGTGTTCATTATGAAATTGGAGTGGCTCAATTTGTTGTGCAGATTGTGGGGTTGGACAGTGGAGGGTGGTCATGGTTCGGTGGTGTTATGGCTGGATGGTGGCAGGTGGTATTGCAGTGATAATGGTTGGGGAGAAGATACCCACCTTGTGCTTGGAGGTTTCTAAGATATGTTTGTGTGGATATGTGAGTGTAGTGATTTATATACTGTGTACTGGTTGTCTTCAAAAGGATAGGCTAGAGTAAGGGGAAAAATTGAGGGAACTGGGAAAGAATTATGGGATTGAAGAGTGATTAGAGATGTTGACCAGTTAGAGGAAATGAACATGTGAATGAATTTTTTAGCTGTGAATGATAGGAAGAAAACATGGAGTGATGATGGGGAAGAAAAAGTGTGAAATTGGGAGGATTTTTGGCTGGTAATTGGCTCAAATTTTTTTGGTAAGTTATGACAGGTTTTGGTGTAGGCCAGAATTGTGTGTATATGTAAGGGGATTGAGGGTGATCATAGGAAATAAATGTCCTGTATATGCAAATGAAAGTTGGGAGGAACTTTGGGATTTAAATTTGAAATGGAACATGAATTGAGGATTTAAAGCATTTTGGACTTAAAAATAATTTGAATCCCATAAATTGAAAATTGAATTTTAAAATAAATAATGAACTTTAAAATAAATAATGGATTTGGACATAAAATCATATATTTTGGATAATCTATTAAAAGTTGAAATCTGGACTTGAGAATAAATAATGAAAATGATTCACTTTAATGGAACTGGAATTTGATTAAGATAAATTTAAAATATAATTTTTTTCTTCGTTGGCTAGACTATCACGTTTTTTAAAATAAATGGACAAAGTCGTAGACACATTTTTAAAATAAATATTTATTTAAATAAGTCATGGAAAATTCTCGGTCGCTACATATGATTCATTGAAGTAAACCCTATGCGAAAGAAGAAAAAATAGAAGTATACGCTTTAGGTCGACATATATCTCTATCGGCTGATAAAGCAAGAAGAGTAATTGATGAAATTCGTGGATGCTCCTATGAGGAAACACTTATGATACTAGAACTCATGCCCTATAGAGCATGTTATCTAATTTTTAAATTGGTTTATTCTGCAGTAGCAAATGCTAGTTACAATATGGGTTCCAACGAAGCCAATTTAGTCATTAGTAAGGCCGAAGTTACTGACGGTACTACCTAGAAGAAATTCAAACCTAGAGCTCCAGGACA
>OY743174.1:24533107-24550607 GCA_963555705.1 Ligustrum vulgare
ATACATATATTTCTCCTATCCCCCATCACAACTCACGTTCCCCACATTTTGTTTCCTTCTTAATTATTCTTTCCATCTCATTGTGTACAATCACCAAGCATCTCCACACATGGACAATTGGAACACCTCAAAGCATCATCATTATCATACCCATGTTTCCACCCACGATTTCCCCAAACCATCTTCCACCAATCCATTTCTTTTCTACTTTTGCACCTAATATTCTCCAACATCAATTAGCATTTCTTTACACCTCATTTCCACCCCTCCAATTATGATGTTTTCCACCTTCTCCATCACCACCTGCGAAATCCATCACTATATCATCACCTGCAGAAACTTCATCACACAACTTGAATGATAGCCTGCAACCAATAATTCCAACACACATCCAGCAGCAACCACAAACCAACCATCTCAGCCATTAGCATTAATTTCCTGCAATCACATTTCCAATTCCATTTCCAGCCTGTGACCTTTACAGCTCCATCTTCCCTCCCATAACCACCAATATACACTGCCAAACCAAACCAAGTTCTCTACAATTGAGTAAAACCACAGCACTGCAAACCACCTTCATCCCCATTAATCATCACCACCATTATCACTCCTGCACGTTTTCTTACACTGCAGAACCTCCACCTTCATCCCCAATCACCATTGATCAATCACCAATGTTCCATCACTGCCAGCTGACTCAATCATGAACCAATTTAAATCATAAACTACAAACTCCACCAGCATCACATTCTGATCATTATCATCAGCACCAACCATTTCGTTTCTCCCTGTTTTGATCTCCAAATCAGACAATCAGCAGCATCATAATCAGAATCAAACACAAACGAGCTCTATCACCATCACCTAAATCAGAAACCAACTTTCACTGCAACCTTCGTCCCTACAGAACCCAATGCAACATCCCAAAATCACCATCACCACCCAACTCCCCTGCAACTGCATCAACCCACGAACCAACACCAATCCACCACTATCATCACAAGCAAACTATCACCACCAACAATTCACCGCCGTTCACCAACCTCAACCAAATCAACTGGCTGCTGTCGAATCCAACTACCAGCAATCATAGATAAAACCGCACCAAATCAAACCCAAGATATTACCAAGAACTCTAACCCAGTTACCTACCTCTACCGTCGACCATTTATGGTCGGATTCTCCACCGGAAGTCCCGACCTGCAGCCCCGGTTTCACCTCGAATCAGCACCCAATCGTACCCTTTCTGCTACCAGCGACTCCTCTTTGACACCGCCATGAAACGGCGGTGATAGCGCCGTAGAATCACCGGCGGTGTTACTCGATCGCCAGCTTTTGTTTCTTCAGCCGTCGCCTTCTCTGTTTCTCTCATCTCTCTCTGAATCGAATTTGGTAGAGAGAGAAAATAAATCTGATATATTATATTAATTTTCAGAATCTGCAGTTTAGTCCCTGAAGTTTTAAAGCCTTTCAATTCAGTCCCTATGTTTTAAAATGTCTTAATTCAGCCCTTTCAATTCTTTTAAAGTTATTTCAAATCAGTCCCTATGTTTTAAAAAGGTTTTATTTCAGTCCTTTCAGCTTTTAAACTTATCAATTTCAGCCCTTAAGTTTTAAATGAGTTTTAATCAGCCCTTTCATTTTCAAAATCTGATCACTTCAGTCCCTGCTGATTTACTTTTAAGCTCAAGTTTCAAAAGTATCTATTTTAATCCCTCAACTTTCAAAGTATCTATTTTAGTCCCTGAACTTTCAAAAGTATTCATTTTAGTCCCTCAACTTTCAAAACATCAATTTTAGTCCTCAAATTATAATTTATCATTTTGAACTATATATTCGATAGACTAAAGTGACTTATTGGCTAAGACGAAGCGTACGGAGAATTCAAAGAAATTGAAGTCATTCCCGCTCAACTTTGCACTCGTCGGATTTGAGGTAGACTCGCACTTATTAATTGATTTAAATTATGATTTCATATGAATGTCATGTGACTTGTGAAAGTCAATTTTCAAGAAAATTAAGTATGTTTTATGAAAGGTAAATATACCTTATGTTTTTATGAAAAGTAAGTATACCCTATGTTTTTACGATAATGTTTTATATGTTTTGGATCATTGCTATGCACATAAGAATTCTTACCACCTAAGTTCGGTAAAATTCTTGTGTCTCCATAAGTTTATGAGGATTTACCACCTAAGTTCGGTAAAATTCCTGTCTTTCCATATGTTTATGAGGATTTACCACCTAAGTTCGGTAAAATTCCTGTCGCGTATGTTTATGAGGATTTCGATCCTATCTTATGTTATGATGGAAATGATCCCTATGAATTTCATGAATTATGTTTTGGTATACTTACTGTTATTATGATTTTACTACATAAGAATTCTTGCCACCTAAGTTCGGTAAAATTCTTATATTTATGAGGATTTCGATCTTATCCTATGTTATTATGATCTTACTGTTATTATGGTTTTACTGCATAAGAATTCTTGCCACCTAAGTTCGGTAAAGTTCTTGTGTCTATTTATGTTTATGAGGATTTCAATCCTATCTTATGTTATGCTTTCAAAAGAAATTATGCTTGGCATAATTAAAATGTTTTTATAAGTATATGGTTTTCAAAGAGCTGTTTTCAAAGAGCTATTTTCAAAGAGCCCATGATTTGTAAAATATGTCCCGTGCTGTAATGCACAATATGAGTTTTATCAAGAGCAGTTTTATAAAGAAGCTCTATCAATGCCCGTTTTATAAAGAGCCGGGATTTGTGTTTTTAATCATCTTATAAATTAAATTAATTTGCGATGAGTCTACTGAGTATTTCCCCCATGAAATACTCACCCTACTTTTTAACAGTTTTGCAGATTTCGGAGACGGTGGCGAGCGATGAATGATGGTGGCAATAATCGTTAAACGGTTGAAAGTTTGACGTTAATGATTTCCGTATTTTTTTCCAAACAATCGAATAATTTAGAGAAGTTCATTTATTTGAGAAATTATGACATTGTCAATTTCTTTACAAAATTAATGGTTCGATTTACTATTTCAAATGGTTTCATAAATGTTTTCAATTTTATCGGCCATTACAGTTTATTTAATGTTGCCAAAAATGAATTTCAACTATTTCTTCCGCAAAAATATTATTCGAAAAATTTAGACAGAAAATGACGTAGTGAATCGGGTATACGGAACTCGGGGCGCTACAAGTTGGTATCAGAGCTAGTCTGCGTTTCTGTAGACTGGTAAAATTTTCAAAAAGAATTTTCAAGAAATATTTTTCATTATAAGATTTTTATTGATGAAGATTGCCACTGCCATCATTTCGCTCCACCAACTCCGAGGTAAAGAAGTTTATAATGTTTAAAGTTATTTCAGTATTTCGAATACTCATTTTATTGATTTATGAGAAAGAATGAAGAGTATTTCGGATACTTATGATTTATGAGAAATAAGAATGTATTTCTTCGAAAATAATGATGTTGTTATGCTTTGTCATAACTTATATGCTTTAATGTATGATTATGAGAAATTTTTTTTAAGAAAGAAAACGAGTGTTGAGCATAATGGGAACAATATGATTTTATTGAAAATTAAGTAATGGATATTATGTTGAGTAAGTGAATTATTTCCTCTATTTTGAAGAGAAATTTATTATGAAGTTTGGCCTTGTGAATAAATTTTGGGAACATGATTTATGGCATATATTTATAAGTATGAGTTATCTTTTGAGCCATTAAGGTATCGAAGGAAGTGATATTGTGATATTGAAAAAATATAATTTGAAATTGTTATGTTGAGGAATTATGAATTGAATTATGGGATATTTTTGATGATATTGAAGTGTTGGAATCATTTTCAATATTTTTAGATCGTTGTGATCAAATGTGGAGTTATTTATTATTGTGAGTTATGAAGTATGCTTATGGTTTGGGATAAGTCCAAATTACAAGGTTGACTCTGTCCAGAATTTTATCGTTTGGAAATAAGAGCATAATATGGTATGCAATCACTAAGAGAATTGAGTTTAGAATTGCAAGTTAATAAGCAAGATTGAGTAAATGATAAGTTATATTTTGAAAGACGAGTGAAGACAAGTATAATGGCATTATTGGGAAGAATCTTAATTATTCTTGGGAATGAATTTATCACTTGTAAGGAATGATCACTTGTATTGGAGAGTATTATAAGGATATGAATTTTGAGGAAAATAGGGATAAGATTTTACAGTGATGAATTATTTTGGAATGGTGTTCAGAAGAGGGACCATGGTAGAATCCAAGATTTTTTTTTTAGTCTGAGAAATTGATATATAATATTAGTGATCAGATTGACGTATAAGGTACGTGATAGATATGACGACTAGACGGTTAAGGAATGTGATGGTTATCCAGGGAAGAATCGTGTGAATATTGAGTTCGATGATCTTATTTGATGGTTTATTGCATTATGGTGAAATATTATCTACGATTGAGAATTTTCATTTTTAGTCATAATATATGGGTTTATTTAAAGATTTAGTGATACAGTTTCGATTAATTATTATTGGTTGTACTTTTGAAGTGAGTAAATATTTTGGCTACAATAATGGAAAATCTAGATGATCAGTTGTGTGATTTTAAATTATGGGATTGTATCTTTGGGTTAAGCAAATATGATGAGGAATCCTATATGATTTACAGAAGTCTTATTTAATGGTGATAAGATTAATCAGAGTATTGTTCATAAAGTATGATATGAATTGAAGTTTGGGAGAATAGAAAATTTTAATTTTGAATTTCAGATTTGGGAAATTAGTGAAGTTTCTTAAGTTTGAGAATAACATATCTGATCCTTGTGATGCTGTTTTAAGTTAGTATCTTAGCTCTCAGCTAGAATGAGTATTTGATACCGAGTACTTGATGTATGATTTAAAGTATAGAAAAATGAAAAGTGGGAACAAGAGTTAATGCGCTGTTATTTTTCTCGACAAAAGAAAATTTGATGATAAGATTGGAGATATGGAATATTTTATTGGATTTTGGTACTGATATTTTTGGTATAATAATCAAGGTATAGTGAGATGATACGGGAATACGTGAAAGAGAAATAAGGACCGTATTGAATCAGAATTCATAAGTATGTATAAGTGAAAGAAATACTTTGCAGGAAATGTGGTGACATTTAAGTAAAGAATCTTAGTTATTTGGAAGATATTTGTTTATTGAATTTTGGGTTACAAATATTGGAAAGATAAGTTGATGATATTATGTTGATATGTTTGGGTATATTACGTAGAGAGAATATTCAGGTAATTCTTTGATTATTATTTTGGGAATATTCGATGATAAGAAGAAAGGAAAATTTTTTATGATATGATATATCAGTAAAGATTTGTTGAAATTTTAGAGATATATACGAATATTTGAGGTCACATGATACGATGATAAGTGACAAGTTACATGAATACTACAAGATATGATGAAATATCACATACGATTGGGAAAATTTCATTTTGATTCAGAAGAATTTTTGAGTAGACACATATGTCTATAGAAAAAGTCCATGTTCTTGAGAAAACAAAGTGATGCATTTAGTCAAAGTCCAGTTGGTTAAAATGGTTGGGTTAAATATGGTAGCGATGATGCTACATAAGGGAAGAAGAAGAAGAGATTCTGATTAAGTATTCAGAAATCATAAGATCGAGTAAGTTTAATTTCGATGACGAAATTATTTTAAGGGGGTAAGATTATAGCGACCCAGAATTTTTACGCAATTTTATAATTATTTTAATATTTAGAAAATTGTGTCGCTACTATTTCACCTATTATTTTGAAGTTAACGCCGCGACGGATTCGTCTAGCCAAGTCAAGAAATATCGAATTTGTTCGATTTTAAATTAAAATCCGAATTTCTAAAATTATGTTATTTTAATTATTTATTCAAAGTATTATTTTCAAAATCATTTTGAATTCCAAAATTTTATCAGTTTTAAATACGTTTTCAAATCAAAGTTAGTCCAATATTTATCATAATCAAAATTTTACATAACTAATTCTACACCAATTTTCCATCTACAAATCATCATTTTGTCTAAACACTTTACACCATTTTCTATTCTACCTAATTCTATACTATCCTATTCTATAATACCTAATCAATACATATATTTCTCCTATCCCCCATCACAACTCACGTTCCCCACATTTTGTTTCCTTCTTAATTATTCTTTCCATCTCATTGTGTACAATCACCAAGCATCTCCACACATGGACAATTGGAACACCTCAAAGCATCATCATTATCATACCCATGTTTCCACCCACGATTTCCCCAAACCATCTTCCACCAATCCATTTCTTTTCTACTTTTGCACCTAATATTCTCCAACATCAATTAGCATTTCTTTACACCTCATTTCCACCCCTCCAATTATGATGTTTTCCACCTTCTCCATCACCACCTGCGAAATCCATCACTATATCATCACCTGCAGAAACTTCATCACAGAACTTGAATGATAGCCTGCAACCAATAATTCCAACACACATCCAGCAGCAACCACAAACCAACCATCTCAGCCATTAGCATTAATTTCCTGCAATCACATTTCCAATTCCATTTCCAGCCTGTGACCTTTACAGCTCCATCTTCCCTCCCATAACCACCAATATACACTGCCAAACCAAACCAAGTTCTCTACAATTGAGTAAAACCACAGCACTGCAAACCACCTTCATCCCCATTAATCATCACCACCATTATCACTCCTGCACGTTTTCTTACACTGCAGAACCTCCACCTTCATCCCCAATCACCATTGATCAATCACCAATGTTCCATCACTGCCAGCTGACTCAATCATGAACCAATTTAAATCATAAACTACAAACTCCACCAGCATCACATTCTGATCATTATCATCAGCACCAACCATTTCGTTTCTCCCTGTTTTGATCTCCAAATCAGACAATCAGCAGCATCATAATCAGAATCAAACACAAACGAGCTCTATCACCATCACCTAAATCAGAAACCAACTTTCACTGCAACCTTCGTCCCTACAGAACCCAATGCAACATCCCAAAATCACCATCACCACCCAACTCCCCTGCAACTGCATCAACCCACGAACCAACACCAATCCACCACTATCATCACAAGCAAACTATCACCACCAACAATTCACCGCCGTTCACCAACCTCAACCAAATCAACTGGCTGCTGTCGAATCCAACTACCAGCAATCATAGATAAAACCGCACCAAATCAAACCCAAGATATTACCAAGAACTCTAACCCAGTTACCTACCTCTACCGTCGACCATTTATGGTCGGATTCTCCACCGGAAGTCCCGACCTGCAGCCCCGGTTTCACCTCGAATCAGCACCCAATCGTACCCTTTCTGCTACCAGCGACTCCTCTTTGACACCGCCATGAAACGGCGGTGATAGCGCCGTAGAATCACCGGCGGTGTTACTCGATCGCCAGCTTTTGTTTCTTCAGCCGTCGCCTTCTCTGTTTCTCTCATCTCTCTCTGAATCGAATTTGGTAGAGAGAGAAAATAAATCTGATATATTATATTAATTTTCAGAATCTGCAGTTTAGTCCCTGAAGTTTTAAAGCCTTTCAATTCAGTCCCTATGTTTTAAAATGTCTTAATTCAGCCCTTTCAATTCTTTTAAAGTTATTTCAAATCAGTCCCTATGTTTTAAAAAGGTTTTATTTCAGTCCTTTCAGCTTTTAAACTTATCAATTTCAGCCCTTAAGTTTTAAATGAGTTTTAATCAGCCCTTTCATTTTCAAAATCTGATCACTTCAGTCCCTGCTGATTTACTTTTAAGCTCAAGTTTCAAAAGTATCTATTTTAATCCCTCAACTTTCAAAGTATCTATTTTAGTCCCTGAACTTTCAAAAGTATTCATTTTAGTCCCTCAACTTTCAAAACATCAATTTTAGTCCTCAAATTATAATTTATCATTTTGAACTATATATTCGATAGACTAAAGTGACTTATTGGCTAAGACGAAGCGTACGGAGAATTCAAAGAAATTGAAGTCATTCCCGCTCAACTTTGCACTCGTCGGATTTGAGGTAGACTCGCACTTATTAATTGATTTAAATTATGATTTCATATGAATGTCATGTGACTTGTGAAAGTCAATTTTCAAGAAAATTAAGTATGTTTTATGAAAGGTAAATATACCTTATGTTTTTATGAAAAGTAAGTATACCCTATGTTTTTACGATAATGTTTTATATGTTTTGGATCATTGCTATGCACATAAGAATTCTTACCACCTAAGTTCGGTAAAATTCTTGTGTCTCCATAAGTTTATGAGGATTTACCACCTAAGTTCGGTAAAATTCCTGTCTTTCCATATGTTTATGAGGATTTACCACCTAAGTTCGGTAAAATTCCTGTCGCGTATGTTTATGAGGATTTCGATCCTATCTTATGTTATGATGGAAATGATCCCTATGAATTTCATGAATTATGTTTTGGTATACTTACTGTTATTATGATTTTACTACATAAGAATTCTTGCCACCTAAGTTCGGTAAAATTCTTATATTTATGAGGATTTCGATCTTATCCTATGTTATTATGATCTTACTGTTATTATGGTTTTACTGCATAAGAATTCTTGCCACCTAAGTTCGGTAAAGTTCTTGTGTCTATTTATGTTTATGAGGATTTCAATCCTATCTTATGTTATGCTTTCAAAAGAAATTATGCTTGGCATAATTAAAATGTTTTTATAAGTATATGGTTTTCAAAGAGCTGTTTTCAAAGAGCTATTTTCAAAGAGCCCATGATTTGTAAAATATGTCCCGTGCTGTAATGCACAATATGAGTTTTATCAAGAGCAGTTTTATAAAGAAGCTCTATCAATGCCCGTTTTATAAAGAGCCGGGATTTGTGTGTTTAATCATCTTATAAATTAAATTAATTTGCGATGAGTCTACTGAGTATTTCCCCCATGAAATACTCACCCTACTTTTTAACAGTTTTGCAGATTTCGGAGACGGTGGCGAGCGATGAATGATGGTGGCAATAATCGTTAAACGGTTGAAAGTTTGACGTTAATGATTTCCGTATTTTTTTCCAAACAATCGAATAATTTAGAGAAGTTCATTTATTTGAGAAATTATGACATTGTCAATTTCTTTACAAAATTAATGGTTCGATTTACTATTTCAAATGGTTTCATAAATGTTTTCAATTTTATCGGCCATTACAGTTTATTTAATGTTGCCAAAAATGAATTTCAACTATTTCTTCCGCAAAAATATTATTCGAAAAATTTAGACAGAAAATGACGTAGTGAATCGGGTATACGGAACTCGGGGCGCTACAAGTTGGTATCAGAGCTAGTCTGCGTTTCTGTAGACTGGTAAAATTTTCAAAAAGAATTTTCAAGAAATATTTTTCATTATAAGATTTTTATTGATGAAGATTGCCACTGCCATCATTTCGCTCCACCAACTCCGAGGTAAAGAAGTTTATAATGTTTAAAGTTATTTCAGTATTTCGAATACTCATTTTATTGATTTATGAGAAAGAATGAAGAGTATTTCGGATACTTATGATTTATGAGAAATAAGAATGTATTTCTTCGAAAATAATGATGTTGTTATGCTTTGTCATAACTTATATGCTTTAATGTATGATTATGAGAAATTTTTTTTAAGAAAGAAAACGAGTGTTGAGCATAATGGGAACAATATGATTTTATTGAAAATTAAGTAATGGATATTATGTTGAGTAAGTGAATTATTTCCTCTATTTTGAAGAGAAATTTATTATGAAGTTTGGCCTTGTGAATAAATTTTGGGAACATGATTTATGGCATATATTTATAAGTATGAGTTATCTTTTGAGCCATTAAGGTATCGAAGGAAGTGATATTGTGATATTGAAAAAATATAATTTGAAATTGTTATGTTGAGGAATTATGAATTGAATTATGGGATATTTTTGATGATATTGAAGTGTTGGAATCATTTTCAATATTTTTAGATCGTTGTGATCAAATGTGGAGTTATTTATTATTGTGAGTTATGAAGTATGCTTATGGTTTGGGATAAGTCCAAATTACAAGGTTGACTCTGTCCAGAATTTTATCGTTTGGAAATAAGAGCATAATATGGTATGCAATCACTAAGAGAATTGAGTTTAGAATTGCAAGTTAATAAGCAAGATTGAGTAAATGATAAGTTATATTTTGAAAGACGAGTGAAGACAAGTATAATGGCATTATTGGGAAGAATCTTAATTATTCTTGGGAATGAATTTATCACTTGTAAGGAATGATCACTTGTATTGGAGAGTATTATAAGGATATGAATTTTGAGGAAAATAGGGATAAGATTTTACAGTGATGAATTATTTTGGAATGGTGTTCAGAAGAGGGACCATGGTAGAATCCAAGATTTTTTTTTTAGTCTGAGAAATTGATATATAATATTAGTGATCAGATTGACGTATAAGGTACGTGATAGATATGACGACTAGACGGTTAAGGAATGTGATGGTTATCCAGGGAAGAATCGTGTGAATATTGAGTTCGATGATCTTATTTGATGGTTTATTGCATTATGGTGAAATATTATCTACGATTGAGAATTTTCATTTTTAGTCATAATATATGGGTTTATTTAAAGATTTAGTGATACAGTTTCGATTAATTATTATTGGTTGTACTTTTGAAGTGAGTAAATATTTTGGCTACAATAATGGAAAATCTAGATGATCAGTTGTGTGATTTTAAATTATGGGATTGTATCTTTGGGTTAAGCAAATATGATGAGGAATCCTATATGATTTACAGAAGTCTTATTTAATGGTGATAAGATTAATCAGAGTATTGTTCATAAAGTATGATATGAATTGAAGTTTGGGAGAATAGAAAATTTTAATTTTGAATTTCAGATTTGGGAAATTAGTGAAGTTTCTTAAGTTTGAGAATAACATATCTGATCCTTGTGATGCTGTTTTAAGTTAGTATCTTAGCTCTCAGCTAGAATGAGTATTTGATACCGAGTACTTGATGTATGATTTAAAGTATAGAAAAATGAAAAGTGGGAACAAGAGTTAATGCGCTGTTATTTTTCTCGACAAAAGAAAATTTGATGATAAGATTGGAGATATGGAATATTTTATTGGATTTTGGTACTGATATTTTTGGTATAATAATCAAGGTATAGTGAGATGATACGGGAATACGTGAAAGAGAAATAAGGACCGTATTGAATCAGAATTCATAAGTATGTATAAGTGAAAGAAATACTTTGCAGGAAATGTGGTGACATTTAAGTAAAGAATCTTAGTTATTTGGAAGATATTTGTTTATTGAATTTTGGGTTACAAATATTGGAAAGATAAGTTGATGATATTATGTTGATATGTTTGGGTATATTACGTAGAGAGAATATTCAGGTAATTCTTTGATTATTATTTTGGGAATATTCGATGATAAGAAGAAAGGAAAATTTTTTATGATATGATATATCAGTAAAGATTTGTTGAAATTTTAGAGATATATACGAATATTTGAGGTCACATGATACGATGATAAGTGACAAGTTACATGAATACTACAAGATATGATGAAATATCACATACGATTGGGAAAATTTCATTTTGATTCAGAAGAATTTTTGAGTAGACACATATGTCTATAGAAAAAGTCCATGTTCTTGAGAAAACAAAGTGATGCATTTAGTCAAAGTCCAGTTGGTTAAAATGGTTGGGTTAAATATGGTAGCGATGATGCTACATAAGGGAAGAAGAAGAAGAGATTCTGATTAAGTATTCAGAAATCATAAGATCGAGTAAGTTTAATTTCGATGACGAAATTATTTTAAGGGGGTAAGATTATAGCGACCCAGAATTTTTACGCAATTTTATAATTATTTTAATATTTAGAAAATTGTGTCGCTACTATTTCACCTATTATTTTGAAGTTAACGCCGCGACGGATTCGTCTAGCCAAGTCAAGAAATATCGAATTTGTTCGATTTTAAATTAAAATCCGAATTTCTAAAATTATGTTATTTTAATTATTTATTCAAAGTATTATTTTCAAAATCATTTTGAATTCCAAAATTTTATCAGTTTTAAATACGTTTTCAAATCAAAGTTAGTCCAATATTTATCATAATCAAAATTTTACATAACTAATTCTACACCAATTTTCCATCTACAAATCATCATTTTGTCTAAACACTTTACACCATTTTCTATTCTACCTAATTCTATACTATCCTATTCTATAATACCTAATCAATACATATATTTCTCCTATCCCCCATCACAACTCACGTTCCCCACATTTTGTTTCCTTCTTAATTATTCTTTCCATCTCATTGTGTACAATCACCAAGCATCTCCACACATGGACAATTGGAACACCTCAAAGCATCATCATTATCATACCCATGTTTCCACCCACGATTTCCCCAAACCATCTTCCACCAATCCATTTCTTTTCTACTTTTGCACCTAATATTCTCCAACATCAATTAGCATTTCTTTACACCTCATTTCCACCCCTCCAATTATGATGTTTTCCACCTTCTCCATCACCACCTGCGAAATCCATCACTATATCATCACCTGCAGAAACTTCATCACAGAACTTGAATGATAGCCTGCAACCAATAATTCCAACACACATCCAGCAGCAACCACAAACCAACCATCTCAGCCATTAGCATTAATTTCCTGCAATCACATTTCCAATTCCATTTCCAGCCTGTGACCTTTACAGCTCCATCTTCCCTCCCATAACCACCAATATACACTGCCAAACCAAACCAAGTTCTCTACAATTGAGTAAAACCACAGCACTGCAAACCACCTTCATCCCCATTAATCATCACCACCATTATCACTCCTGCACGTTTTCTTACACTGCAGAACCTCCACCTTCATCCCCAATCACCATTGATCAATCACCAATGTTCCATCACTGCCAGCTGACTCAATCATGAACCAATTTAAATCATAAACTACAAACTCCACCAGCATCACATTCTGATCATTATCATCAGCACCAACCATTTCGTTTCTCCCTGTTTTGATCTCCAAATCAGACAATCAGCAGCATCATAATCAGAATCAAACACAAACGAGCTCTATCACCATCACCTAAATCAGAAACCAACTTTCACTGCAACCTTCGTCCCTACAGAACCCAATGCAACATCCCAAAATCACCATCACCACCCAACTCCCCTGCAACTGCATCAACCCACGAACCAACACCAATCCACCACTATCATCACAAGCAAACTATCACCACCAACAATTCACCGCCGTTCACCAACCTCAACCAAATCAACTGGCTGCTGTCGAATCCAACTACCAGCAATCATAGATAAAACCGCACCAAATCAAACCCAAGATATTACCAAGAACTCTAACCCAGTTACCTACCTCTACCGTCGACCATTTATGGTCGGATTCTCCACCGGAAGTCCCGACCTGCAGCCCCGGTTTCACCTCGAATCAGCACCCAATCGTACCCTTTCTGCTACCAGCGACTCCTCTTTGACACCGCCATGAAACGGCGGTGATAGCGCCGTAGAATCACCGGCGGTGTTACTCGATCGCCAGCTTTTGTTTCTTCAGCCGTCGCCTTCTCTGTTTCTCTCATCTCTCTCTGAATCGAATTTGGTAGAGAGAGAAAATAAATCTGATATATTATATTAATTTTCAGAATCTGCAGTTTAGTCCCTGAAGTTTTAAAGCCTTTCAATTCAGTCCCTATGTTTTAAAATGTCTTAATTCAGCCCTTTCAATTCTTTTAAAGTTATTTCAAATCAGTCCCTATGTTTTAAAAAGGTTTTATTTCAGTCCTTTCAGCTTTTAAACTTATCAATTTCAGCCCTTAAGTTTTAAATGAGTTTTAATCAGCCCTTTCATTTTCAAAATCTGATCACTTCAGTCCCTGCTGATTTACTTTTAAGCTCAAGTTTCAAAAGTATCTATTTTAATCCCTCAACTTTCAAAGTATCTATTTTAGTCCCTGAACTTTCAAAAGTATTCATTTTAGTCCCTCAACTTTCAAAACATCAATTTTAGTCCTCAAATTATAATTTATCATTTTGAACTATATATTCGATAGACTAAAGTGACTTATTGGCTAAGACGAAGCGTACGGAGAATTCAAAGAAATTGAAGTCATTCCCGCTCAACTTTGCACTCGTCGGATTTGAGGTAGACTCGCACTTATTAATTGATTTAAATTATGATTTCATATGAATGTCATGTGACTTGTGAAAGTCAATTTTCAAGAAAATTAAGTATGTTTTATGAAAGGTAAATATACCTTATGTTTTTATGAAAAGTAAGTATACCCTATGTTTTTACGATAATGTTTTATATGTTTTGGATCATTGCTATGCACATAAGAATTCTTACCACCTAAGTTCGGTAAAATTCTTGTGTCTCCATAAGTTTATGAGGATTTACCACCTAAGTTCGGTAAAATTCCTGTCTTTCCATATGTTTATGAGGATTTACCACCTAAGTTCGGTAAAATTCCTGTCGCGTATGTTTATGAGGATTTCGATCCTATCTTATGTTATGATGGAAATGATCCCTATGAATTTCATGAATTATGTTTTGGTATACTTACTGTTATTATGATTTTACTACATAAGAATTCTTGCCACCTAAGTTCGGTAAAATTCTTATATTTATGAGGATTTCGATCTTATCCTATGTTATTATGATCTTACTGTTATTATGGTTTTACTGCATAAGAATTCTTGCCACCTAAGTTCGGTAAAGTTCTTGTGTCTATTTATGTTTATGAGGATTTCAATCCTATCTTATGTTATGCTTTCAAAAGAAATTATGCTTGGCATAATTAAAATGTTTTTATAAGTATATGGTTTTCAAAGAGCTGTTTTCAAAGAGCTATTTTCAAAGAGCCCATGATTTGTAAAATATGTCCCGTGCTGTAATGCACAATATGAGTTTTATCAAGAGCAGTTTTATAAAGAAGCTCTATCAATGCCCGTTTTATAAAGAGCCGGGATTTGTGTGTTTAATCATCTTATAAATTAAATTAATTTGCGATGAGTCTACTGAGTATTTCCCCCATGAAATACTCACCCTACTTTTTAACAGTTTTGCAGATTTCGGAGACGGTGGCGAGCAATGAATGATGGTGGCAATAATCGTTAAACGGTTGAAAGTTTGACGTTAATGATTTCCGTATTTTTTTCCAAACAATCGAATAATTTAGAGAAGTTCATTTATTTGAGAAATTATGACATTGTCAATTTCTTTACAAAATTAATGGTTCGATTTACTATTTCAAATGGTTTCATAAATGTTTTCAATTTTATCGGCCATTACAGTTTATTTAATGTTGCCAAAAATGAATTTCAACTATTTCTTCCGCAAAAATATTATTCGAAAAATTTAGACAGAAAATGACGTAGTGAATCGGGTATACGGAACTCGGGGCGCTACAACCAGTCCTACATTTTGTCTCTATGGACCGAGGAGAAAATGGGCTCGGCGTGTACATGAGAGAAGCAAGGAGGTCAACCTCTTTCAAAATATACAACATGGATTATGGCAATGCAATGTATTTTGACTCTCATGTCAATCCGAATGAATCATCCTTTTAGCAGTGGTCAATCTTTGCCTGCTAGGCAAGAGGAGAGCAAGTTATAAATCCCGTCTCGGTAGGACATGTATCTCTATTACTATGAAATTCATAAATGTAGTTAATGGTGGGGTTACCATTATCCTTCTTGTAGTGACGAATCTTGTATGTGTTCTTAAGAAAAGGAATTTGTCCATTTTTCGGGGTCTCAAAACCAAAAATAGTGGTATTTGCTAGTAACAACATAATGGAGGCAATCAATCATTATAGATTGATCTGAAATCTGATTCAAATCCAATATAGTACCTGTGGGTACATAAGAAATAGATAACATAAGAGGTGCTCTATCCATTTTGACAATTCTCTCATTATATATATATATACACCTTTTATCTAATAATTTATTGTATTTTGATCTGATCTATTCATTTTTATGTTTCTATTCCAATAGAAAATCTGTTTTTTTAGATTTCTTAGCTCAATTGTTTGATTACCTCTTCTAATTTATTTTCTCTTTATTTAATTGATAATTCATTTAGATTGCATCTACACACCCTTTCATTCATTTTAATATTTAAATTATGTTGAAATTTTTTATATTTTCTTCGGGTTGCTAATTCAACGGTAGAGTACTGGGCTTTTAATTGCGGCTAGAATCTTTTACACATTTGGATGAAGCGAGGAATTCATCCATACCATTGGTAAATTTTGGAAGACCGCGACTTATCCTGAAAGGGAATAAATGGAAAAAATAGCATGTCGTATCAGCGGAGAGTTCTGAGTCTATTTCATTTTTATCGGATCGGTACAAAACCCTGTTCGGATTCTTGGAACGGAACAAAAAAGTTGGGTCGAATGAATAAATGGATAGGGCCTTATGGCTTCAATTAATTATGTGAAAGAAAAAGCAACCAGCTTCTGTTCTTAAATTGGAATAATTTCCCGATCTAATTATATGTTAAAAATAGATTAGTACCTGATACGACAATTACTTCTCTCCCCCCCCCCCCAATGAGTGGATTCTATATTTTTTTAATGAATCCTAACTATTGGCATTCTCCATTATGGAATGGAGATGT
Organism: Ligustrum vulgare; assembly: GCA_963555705.1. NCBI lineage: Eukaryota > Viridiplantae > Streptophyta > Magnoliopsida > Lamiales > Oleaceae > Ligustrum > Ligustrum vulgare. The sequence goes on from OY743174.1 coordinate 24,549,793, forward strand.
GTGTGTAGAAGAAGTAGTTTATTGATAAAGAAAGTTTTTTCCGAAATCAAAAGAGTGATTAGGTTCAAAAAATAAAAGATTTCTAACCATCTTGTTATCCTATAACATAGACCAATTAAATGAAATGGACAAAAGAGAGGGTAGAGAATCTTTTGATAAGTTTACCTGTCTCCGGGGTATCTATTCTTACTAGAATACCTTGTTTTGATTGTATCGCACTATGTATCATTTGATAACCCCCAAAATTCTTCTAACTTTGGTTCAAATAAAATTTCAAATGGAGGAAATCCAAAGATATTTATAGCTAGATAGATCTCAACAACACGACTTCTTATATCCACTTATCTTTCAGGAGTATATTATGGACTTGCTCATGATCAGGGTTTCAATAGATCGATTTTGTTGGAAAATCTAGGTTATGACAATAAATCCAGTTTACTAATTGTAAAACGGTTAATTACTCGAATGTATCAACAGAATAATTTTATTATTTCTGCTAATGATTCTAACCAAAATCCATTTTTGGATCGCAACAAGAATTTGTATCCTCAAATCATATCAAAGGGGTTTGCATTTATTGGAGAAATTCCATTTTCTCGACAATTAATACTTTCTCTAGAAGGGAAGAAAAAGATAGTAAAATTTCATAATTTACGGTCAATTCATTCAATATTTCCTTTATTAGAGGACAATTTTTCCCATTTACATTTTGTGTTAGATATACTAATACCCCACCCCATCCATCTGGAAATCTTGGTTCAAACTCTTCGCAATTGGGTAAAAGATGCCCCTTCTTTGCATTTATTACGATTCTT